>CM035436.1:78911117-79511117 GCA_020310875.1 Ceratopteris richardii | reverse complement strand
TGTATATTATGTCCTTCTAGGTATAACATAGCTTCTACCACATAATCTTAGTAGTCGTGCACTAAAGTAATGGGAATTAGAAATTGTTAGCTGAATGTAGCCCAATCATAAACTTGGCCATCTAAAGAAGTTGCTTCCATTCATCGTCATCCATGTTTTTGTGTTTCTTTTCTAGATCTTTCACTAGTCTCTATTTCCTCCTCTCAATTTTCACATCCATAATGAGTGCAAAGTTTATCCTATTAAAATTCTTTATTGCATGTCTCTCCTTTCTCTAATTAAGATAGCCTTTTCCCTTACCTTTTGGCATAGAAACTTCTAAATTAGCCAAAGAAGAAGCCATAGGCACAAACTATTTGAATATATCAGCTCACTATCAAGATCAAAGAACAAATATCAATTGTGGTACTACAATAACATAGCGATATTATTATCATACTTTCATGGGACTAAGTTTGAGTCTTTTAAGATCATACATCTCTCCACTGGAGACTAGTATCTAGTGTGTGACTAGATACTATATTGATATGAAATTGAAACTTTGCTGCTCTAAAAAACTATGAATGCTCCCACTCGAGTTACAATCCCTTGCATTTCTTTTTAGACTAAGCAGAAACATATTAACTTAAAATAATGATGCAAATAAGTATCCATAGGTGGATGCTATATGTTACAAACATCTATAAATATTGATATATGAAACTCCCATTGCACAATATTAATTTCAACCAAGCATGATGGCATAGCTCTTTTATTTGCAAAGCAATATTCATTTTATGATGGGTAGGACCCTGAGGATGGTTTCAAATTTTTATTGCATGTCCCTAAATTGATGTTTCATGGTGCTAAATAATAACTAGACAAAGATAAAAACAATATGGTAGAATCTAGAAATATGCTTGAGCAAAGTTAAAGGTCGATGCAAGTACTTATGGAAAAGAAGAGATATAGTGAGCATGCAAAAATAATATGGAAGGAATAGAGATGTATCCTAGTGGGATGATTTTCTTAGTCCATAAAGAAAGAGATTATAAAACATAACATTGCAAGGTATTGGTGAGTTGACGCTCCATTCACATGGGATTTTAGAGTGCAAAGGTAAATAAAAATGTGTCAAAAGCATGTAATGCACTTACACTTTGGAGCTTAATACATCCACTAGAAATCATGATCCTATGGTGCACATATATTCATACATACATATATATACACACACACACACACACACACACACACACACATATATATATATATATATATATATATATATATATATATATATATATATATATATATATATATATATATATATATATATATATATATATATATATATATATATATATATATATATACATATATATATACACACACACACACACACACGCACACACACACACATATAGAGTGTATTTTCACAATTCACTAATTGCCTTCATACCTACTATGAGGTCTCTAGTTTGAGAATCATCCACTTGAATATTGTGTACAAGTCCTTATGTGGGTCTCCCTTGATATTTTTTATGGAATCAAGGATGTTAGGTGCTTGCTATTGGTCAAGTTTTCTCTTTGCTTGGCATTCCCATTTGATTTGGAATTTCCATGGTTCAAGGATGGGATTGGGTTCCTACCAAGCTTGAAAAGAAGATGCATTAATAAAATAGTATGTAGCTTAAGGTTTGTAGACACACAATGATGATCAGCACATTCCTTATCTCCTCTATTATCTACTTCTTGGCATGTTGGACACCCACAACAAGGACATTCTAAAGTTGGAAAGGATCTATAGAAATCTTCTTTGGATGGGGCATCCCAATAGAAGAGGAGTTCAGAAGACCAACTAGCAGATAATCTCTAGCCCAAAGGAGGTTTGTGGTCTAGGCATTCCAGATCTCGAAGGCATGACCAACAACATAATTGTCAAATAGATTATTAAAGCTTGCAATAATGGTGATATGTCTTGGGATAAGGGTATTTTTAAATTTAGTGTCATCCTTTCCATTTCCAAGATCCCGATGTGGAAAGGGCTTGATCTAATTACTTTCATGTTCTCCTTATTTCTATTTGTTTCCTAGGTCTTTGATCTTTTGGGTTCCCTATAGAAAGGATGGAACTAGATGGAACCTTTTTCACCATCAATAACGATTGGAATTGTGCTATTGAGATTAGTTAGAATGACTATATTTGGTTCCCAATCACACATAGCATGGGATTAGAGTCAGAGAACCTCAAAAGAGCTATGAGACTCAAGAGTAAAGGTTTTTTTATGTGGATGCATCTTTGGTACCAAGATAGAAGAAATTGGATCATGTTTGAGGACATTGATCCAATTTTTAGAGTTGACTTTGAAGATTGTTGTTTGCTAAGACATAGAATCAATGCTTGAGATGACTTTTTCTTGCCTCATGTTGGGCAAGGGTCCCCCCCCCCCCAATTGTAGGGTTTGAGGTGGATGTGTGGCAACAAGATGGAGGACACCTTGAGAATCAAAGAAACCTAGACTTTCATCACTATGTTAGCAAGAAGTGAAGAATGAAATTGACATGGATCAAAGTGGAGTTTAAGTTCAAGGACTTATGGAGCCTGTTTGTCAAACATACAAAAGTGGTGCTAATGTTGCAAATTCTACATAGGCGGATATGGACCAATGAGAAAGCCATTAGAATTCATGGTCCCTTTCTTGCAAGGGATGCACGAGTGGTAGAGAAGCCTTGGGACACTGTTTCTTGTCCTATCCTAGGAACATTCGTCCTTGACAATGCCTCAACAAGCTCGTTTTAATACCAAATCAAGTTACTTAGAAGCAATCTCTACTTGGGGAAGCAATCAAGTGGTCTTCTACTTTGTGGAATGCCATTAGGGGCAAAGCACTATAGATAGTCTGGAAGGAAAGATGTGCAGCCACCTTTGACAAACAACCCAAAGAGCATTCTATTGAGAAGTTCCTCAAGTGTTTAGGTAGGAGAATCTGTGACTATAAGAAGTCTTTTCCTTTTAGGGACCATAGGGTGTTCATTGTAGAAAACAACAAGTTAAAAGACAAGTGGATCCCCCATGAAGGGGATGAAAAGGTTATCAACCTTCTCTATAATGCTCCCTAATTTTCTTGTCATTTTTCCTTATTTATAATTTAAAACACATTTTGAGAAAACAAAAGTGCAAGGAAGAAGCTCATCGGCACACGTGAAGATTTGATGATTAGCAATCTTATTTATCACATACATTTATAGCAGTACATACAAGATATGTAAAAATAAAATATCATAGGAAAGTGGGAAAATAGTTTTTTTGGTGGATCACATGTGTTTTTGGTTACATTTATAGTATAATTCACTAGTACATAGTGGTTATGAGGTTTCAACCAAGCTTCTCTAGGATAATATTCAATCTATAGTGCACACATTGAGTACATTTTTTATGCAATTTCGAGGTAAATAATCTTTGTTTCTAGGTGATATTTTTGTAGGAGATTGCCTTCTTGGTCATGTTAGTTGTACAATATCCTTGGCGAGAACTTTTACTTGATAGAAAACATCCTATAAGGCACATATCAAATCTAAGGGCTTCCATATATAAGGAAAAGCGTGTTATTATTTTTGTGTATATCTTTATGAAAATTTGCTCTTACAAAGTAGAAAGAATCATGATTGATTCGCATTACATATCCTCATCTTTGGGGAATCTTTTCGAACTTCGTAATACATTACTTAAGTATTCTTATGATTTTTTCAATTGTTGAGTGGGCCAACGATTTTATTAACATTTATCTTTCCTATGTAATTTTTTTCTAAATTTCCATTCCACGTTTTTTTCTTTCAACTTACATAGAAACAACATTATTCATTTGTTTCTACTCAATAACAATGTCTCATGTTTCTTTTTTTCTTTCTATACTAGTAAGATGTGAATAATAAATATTCCTATACCATTAAGGAAAAATATATGCTCTCAGCTGGTGATCCCTAAAGGATTGGGTCTGCATTACTTCTCTCTAGAAATCTTGGAACAATATGAGGCTCCATTATTTTTTGAGCTGTGACTTGAAATAGCTAAGGTGGAGGTGGAAGTAGGTAGAATGATTCCAATTGGTTCCCCATTTTGGTCATTAGGTCAATTGAGTGTGAGACTATCCATTGTGAATTGAGAAGCCTTGGACAAAGGGGTTCTGCGATCGGGAGCATCTTATATGGAACAACACTATAAGACTAGATCACAAGACAATAAATTGATACCAATCTTAGATTGGATTATGATTATTGATGCCTTTTTCTTAGCACATCTAACAGGTAACTTGCAAGCTCCACCCCCAAGGGTTCAGACGGAACACTCGTAAGAAAGTAGAAGATATTTCAATGATGAAGTGTAAAGTATATTTTTACATCAAGGCTAACAAAAATTGGTTCTCTTCTACGACTAAGCTCCCATAGGTTGTTTGGTAAAGCTTTGGCCACTTGAGGCACACGTTCAAACTTAAACTCCGAGATTAAACATGTAATGGATCTTGCCAATTTAAAACTACTTGTAACTTAGTCTAACCCTTGTTTTTTGAGATCCGAGGAGTCCTATGGGTACTATGCCCATTCGCCTGTACAATAATATTTTCAAAAGTTAAAGTTGGGGGAGTAGGCGCTTGCCATACCTTCTTATATATAAAAAAAAGGGTGCTATGCTCACTACTCACACAGTCTCCCTCTCTCTTTCTCACATACATTCCAAGAGAGACACATGGATCATAAAGGCTTTTAGCTTCATACACAATTTACTTTTGTGTGTATTCAATTGCTCGCATTATGCGAGAAGTACTCCGTTTAGATAATCTCACATACTCTGTTTCAACCATAAAAAGTATTAATACAGCGTTTGACTTTGATGCTTGTCTTCATAGTGTACGAGGTGCTTATGGGATCTTGTACTTCAACAACTGGCTGGTTTATGTCTGTCAGTCATGCTCGTTTCAACAGCTTGCGTGAAGCGAAAGAAAGCGCCCACAAAGGACAATCGTATTGCACAATGCCTGAAGCAGAACATCTTCAACAGCTTGCATGGAGCGAAAGAAAGCGCCCACAAAGGACAATGATATTGCGCAATGCCTGAAGCAGAACATCTTCAACATTGCATGGAGCGAAAGAAAGCGCCCACAAAGGACAATGATATTGCGCAATGCCTGAAGCAGAACATCGTCAACAGCTTGCATGGAGCGAAAGAAAGCGTCCACAAAGGACAATGATATTGCACAATGCCTGAAGCAGAACATCTTCAACTGCTTGCATGAAGCGAAAGAAAGCGACCACAAAGGAAAATGATATTGCGCAATGCGGGAACCAGAACATCTTCTAGCATCACGAAGTTCTGTATATCAGATTGACTTGAACAACAGGTTGCGATGAAATGGACATCCATAAAGCAACTGCAGAAGAATTGAACTGTTTGGACTCTCGATATAGCATCATTCTCAAATAGAACTGTCTGGAAACTTGATATAGCATGACCCCCGAGTCGCTATTGCAATATGAGAGTGGTATCTGGATGCCTTGCCGAAAGCAAGTTTAAAGATTTACGCCTTGCCCTGAACACGCACAGAGAGAGAGAGAGAGAGAGAGAGAGAGAGAGAGAGAGAGAGAGCAGAAAAATCATTCTATTAAAGAGCTTGCCGTTTCTTTCACCCTTCAGTTTTCAAGTGGGAAAAATAGTCTTCCAAGTCTTTGTATACACATGGATATAGCTATGTTGAATGTATGTTGTGCTAAATATCTGTGGGCTTCATGATTGACTACTCATTCCCTCTTCCAAAGAATTCTTGACCAGAAGCTTTTTACGATGAAATAGTCCTTCACTGTTTCCTCCCTTTTTTTTTTTTTAAATGGAGGTTCGGTCGAGGCCTACTCCCCGGGACTTTAACTTTGAAATTGCAATTGTACAAGGAAGGGCATAGTACCCATGGGACCCCCTTTATCTCACAAAAACAGGGGTTTACAACTGGGTTGAACGGTGGTCACAACTACCGCGAGTACGGTCAAACGGTGGCCAACAGCCACATACAACACTTTCTGAGATTCATATGTCCCTATATGTTGCTGCCAGGGGATGAACCCTCGCCCCCGCCTCAAGAGGCGAGAGGCCCAACCACCAAGCCAGCGAACCGAGACTACTGTCTCCTCCCTTCTCTTGTATAATTGTTCGTTTAATTAATGCATGCAGAAAGATTAGGCGAAGACTGAACTTCCTCTTCAAAAAATTAGAAAAGATAAAGAAACATCCATAGATGGAATAAGTGTACGAAAATCATGCTCGCTATGTATTCCAATACTACTCTCATAATGGCCTACTCATGTCTTGAGCTGTCAGTTTCCCTTCCCCTAGAAAGCATCTCCGTCGAGCTGGCCTACTCATGTCCCTTGATGTGTAAATTTCCCTTCCCCTAGGAAGCATCTCCCTCGAGCTTCGAGGCATTACTGAAAAGCAAAGGCATTTATGTTGCTCATTGGAAGCGGCAATGGACCACAATGATATGATGTAGCATATTATGACCAACTTTGAGATCTACTTTTTGTTTGTTATTTAAAACGTTTTTGTACAAAAAAAAGCAGGCTTTGAGATCTACTTCCGAGTGTTGTGTACTTTCACATTGTATTATGTGGAGAGTAGGACTCGTTGAAAGCAATGATGAAGGGAAATGTCATCCTTCACTGCACTAGGTACACACACATTGTATTATGTGCACATTAGAGCTCGTTGAAGCAATGATGAAAGGTAAATGTACATATTTACTTATGTATTCACACACACACACACACACATATATATATATATATATATATATATATATATATATATATATATATATATATATATATATATATATATATATATATATATAACGAATCTAGACTCTTTTCGTGCCCCTGAGTGAAGCTCTTAAAATAAGAGCATTAGACATGTTATTCATAAGAAAATAAGCTTTGTAAAGAGATGTGACACTATGCTCTGATAGCAGGTACTTCAACCGGAGAGGTTGGTATATTCTTGCATCCAACGTTGCCTATCTTCAATGTGGCACTGGAAAGTGTTATCTTCAATGTGGCACTGGAAAGTGTTAGCTTGTAGGAATATACAATCACTTATCTACCTCCTTTCAATCACCCTCTTTGAGATTGAAGGCCAACTCTCGCCTTCCCTTGCATAGGAGTACATGTTTACCATGTAAGGGCGCCCAGTCACCTAGATAGAGGCGTATGGGCACATACTTGCCCTCTTGCAAAGCTTGGCATCGAGCTTTCCGTGGAGGAGACAAACTTACTAGCTACAAGTTTCTGGTGCATGTTAGGCATCCTCAAGGATTCTATCTTCAATAGAACAGAAAGAAGAGGCAAATGCCTACGAGCAGAATGTAAAGCGCATCAAGAAATATAGGCATAATGTTGAGGGAGAGCTCTCAAAAACTTTTCATTGATATTGATGATTAATGAGGAACATTTGATTCCACAAATATTTGGTAGAGATTATGTTGGGAAAGATGGATGGACACCTCAAGAAATGAGTTGGTACTGTTAATCCCTGCTTAGTGGCTGCCATATTCTACTTCAGAGTTGTGTTGTAGTCCCCTTTAGCTTTCCAATGACACTAATTAAGTGTCTATGTGCTTTGGAGATGGTACTTCAAACAATAGGATCAAAACATATAAGTTTGCAACTAGCTAGTGACCAAAAAGTTGTTAAAATTTTGGTCTTGACACCTGCTGGATGCTTTGCTGAGTACTCACAGTATAGTGGCGATTAGAAAACTTCCTTGTGAGGGTATCTAACTAATGTAGAGAGCTAATGATTCCAAGTGGAATCACTTAAAATGATAGACTACACACTAAGAAATGTCTTTAGCAAGTTGAAACTTACCCCCGATATTTTAGGAACTCTATAGAGAATGACCAGTGACCACTTCGAGACACATTTCTCTCAATCGGCTGCATGAAACTTATTCAAAACTTTGATAGCTTGTAGTAGATTTTGCACTTGTTCCAACAAGCTATAGAACATTGAACAAGATGGAGGGATCACTAAGATATGAGCAAGACAAGTACATTATTGTAAGTGACAATGACAGAGAGACCAAGAGAGATGATCAATGATATAATGTATTATATGACAATGTTGTAGGTAACCATTGGCATGAATATGATGCCCAATGATGGTGATAGGATTAGGCTATAGTGTAAGCCTTTCAACTACATCAAATGATCAATAATATGCTCAGTAATAGGGGCTCACTAGGCTGCAAGTTTACAACCTTCTTTTATAATGACTTTTCCAAGTTTGAATTTTGAAATTCAAATGGATGCCCTACCTAAAAGTACTCCTCTTAATTAGGAGTGACTTTAACAAGTAAGATTTGTACCTTTTAGATCTCCAAACTCCACGAGATATGTGGACTTAGAATATTCTCTCAAGTCAAAAAGGACTTTTACAATGGTTAATGGTAAAAGCTCATAAGCAATGGTTCATATGATGTTTGCACTTAGCACTTCCAATGCCTAGCCAGGTGTGAAGGCTTGACATTTGCTCCAACAACTCCCCCTCAAGCCAAACATGTTGGCTTGGTCTTCTTCATCAATCCTTTTGAATATCTTGCAATCCAATCATAGCTTTAAACCTGTAAAGTTTAGTACCATCAAGTGCTATGGTCAATAAGTTTGCACATTGCATATTAGTCGATACATATGCAAGTTGAATCTCCTTGCTCAATAGCTTCTCTCTCTCACATAATGATACTGAAGCTCTATATGCTTGGTTCTTGTATGATAGATAGGATTTGCTGCAAGATGTAAAGAACTAGTATTGTCACGAAAAAGCATTGGTGAGTTAGAATGTAGTCCCAAATCTGAATGTAGCAATCTGATCCATATGGCTTCTTGTGTAGCATTGGATAATGCTCTATATTCTACCTCTATTGAAGATAATGCAACACTAGGTTGCTTCTTGGAAGACCATGAAATGGGCTTATCACCTACAAAAGAAAGATAACCTGAGGTGCTCCTCATGTCATCCTTACAACCTACCCAATTTGCATATGAGTATAGTTTGATATCCAAATATGAAGTATATGGAAAGTATAAACCTTGATTTTGAGTACCCTTAAGATACTTCAAAATCCTCTTGGCTGCCTCCAAGTTAAGTGCTCTAGGTTTGTGCATAAATTGACTTAAGACACTTACTCCATAAGCAATATTAATCCTTGTCAATGTAGCATATTTTAGACTTCCTACTATGCTTTGATATCCTGCAAGGTCTTCAAGAAAATCACCTTCATGAGCACTTAATTTTTGGTTTACCTCCATAGGAATGCTAGCTACATTGGATTCTCCAAGTGGAACTTTTTCAACATATCTTGCACATACTTTCTTTGAGTAATATAAATTCCACAATTTGTATAGACTAGTTCAAGTCCAAGAAAATACTTTAGTGATCCTAGATCACTGATTTTGAACTCCTACATCATTTGATTCTTGATGTGTTTGATTCCATTGGCATCACTACCTGTAAGTATGATATCATCAACATACACACATAGATATATCACCTCTGAATTACTTCTCTTGCAAACATAGAAGTATCTGCTTTGCTTATGATGAATCCTTGATCTTGAAGGTATGCGGTCAACCTATGGTTCCATGCCATAGGTGCCTGCTTCAATCCATACAAAGCTTTGTTCAATTTGCATACATAATTTACCTTGCTTGGATCTTCATAGCTAGGGGTTGAGCCATGTAAACCTCCTCTGAAATCTAGCCATTAAGAAAAGCATTTTTTACATCCAATTAGTACATGTTCCAATTCGTTGATGCAACCACACTTACCAATATCCTAATGCTTGGCATTTTCACCACACGCGAGAAAGTTTCTACATAATCAATTCCTTGGGTTTGTGCAAAACCCTTAGCCACAAGTCTAGCTTTATACATGTTTATGGTTCCATATGAGTTTCTCTTGACTTTGTAAATCCATCTAGATCCAATTACCTTCATTGATTCCTTCTTTGGCACTAGCTCCTAAGTATCATTCTCCTTGAGTGCTTCTATTTCTTCATCCATAGCTTCCTTCCATTCTCCTTGGTCTTAACTTCTTCATATGAGGTAGGTTCTTCACATGATAAATCCTTAGCAAGATAAATAGAATGCTTAGTTACTAAAGAAGTGTCATACCCATATCTGATTTGCTTCTTGCTCTCCCTTTGTGATCTTCTAATTGCTTGGTTGGATGATTTAGGTATGTCTTCCAATCTCTTCATCTTGACCTTGACCTTTGATTTCTATGCTTTGAACTCCTCCAAATTGATGGTGTCCTCATCATTTGATTTGATGTCATCAATTTGATTTGGTTCCTCCTTGGTGAGACTTGGAAACTCTTCTTCCAAGTCGTATGGCAACTTAACCTTCCTGCATTCACTTTCAAACCAAGAATCATTCTCATCAAACACAACATCTCTACTAAACATGAATCCTTTGTTGTATGGATTATAAAATTTACAACCTTTTTTATTTAAATAATACCCTATGAAGATGCACTGCTTTGCCTTAGGGTCTAGCTTACCTCTGATATGAGATGGGATATGTACATAAGCAACACACCCAAAGATCCTGCAATGATCAAGTGATGGCCTTCTACCATGCCATGCTTCATATGGCATCATCCCATCAAGTAATTTAGATGGCAAACTCTTAACAAGATAAGTGGCAGTAGATACACTCTCTACCCACAAATAATTAGGTAACCTTTTCTCATTTAGCGTTGACCTAGCTATTTCAACAATCAACCTATTTCTCCTCTCTGCCACCCCATTTTGTTCAGGGGTATAACTTGTTGTAATTTCCCTTTTAATTCATCTATCTTGCAAGAATGCATCAATTCATTTGAGAAGTACTCACCTCCTCCATCTGACCTTTGTCTCTTTAGGCTTCTTCCCGTTTGGTTTTCCACAAGTGCAAGATACTTCTTAATGCAACTGAACACTTCATCTTTGTGCTTCATAAAATACAAGATAGTCCACCTACTAAAATCATCAATGAAAGACACATAGTAACTTGATCTAGAAATTCAAGGGTCCTTGCTTGATCCCCACACATCTCTGTCGACAAGCTGCAAGTAATGATCATGCATATAACCTTTCTTTGAGAAGGGTAATCTGTTAGATTTACCAGACTGACATGCACCACATTTATAGATCATGTATTGCTTGGATAGATTAGGTATCCCAAGCACACATTGATCTCTACATATTTGCTTTAGAGTTCTCTCACCAATATGCCCTAATCTTTGATGCCAAATCTCAATCTATGACAATGTTTGATCTTTGTAATTATAAAGTGCAATATTCCGTGTATCTTCAAGTTCAAATGTAAATAGTCTACCTGTCTTTTCTCCCTTGGCTATTCTCTTGAACCCATGTTGGGGGTCTTCCACAAATGCTCCATATTTGTTGAACCTAAACTGCAAACCCTTTTCCACAATATGTCCAAAACTCATCAAGTTCTTGGTGATTGTAGGTATATAAAGAACCCTGCTCAAAAGATTCTATTCCCATTAGAAGTTTTAACATTTCCTACCTTGACCACTGAATGCTTGGTGTCATCACCTGTTTGTACTTGGTGCGTACCCTTGGGTTCCTCAAGGTCAGAGAGAAGAGCTACATTGTCTGCCACATGGTTTGAACATCCTGAGTCAATATAGAAGAGGTGTTCATCATTCATACCTTGCTTTGAAGTCATGTTCATAATCAAAAGGGAATCCTCTTGATCCTCTGTGTAATCGTTGTAGTCTTTTTTGGATTTGTAGCCTCCTTGGTAGTTATTGTTGTAGTTGTTGTTGTAGCTTTAAGTATGATTGAATCTTCCTCTTGATTGTGAGTAGCCACCTCTTTGATATCCTCTTCCTCTCTGATTCTTGTAGTTCCTATAGCACTCATCTATAATGTGATTAGACAATCCACATATGTTGCATGGGGAAGAGTTGAAAGGTCTCCCCCTACCTTGCTTACCTCCTCTGCCCCTACCTCTTGAGTTCCTACCTCTCCCTTCATAGTTAGCTTGAGAAGTAGTACCTTCATCTTCAATCTTTTTACTTTTCCCTTTCTCTTTAGACTTGCCTTTATCTGTATACAGGGCAGAAGAGTTATTACATCTTGATGAATCTCCATTTTTTTTTATCTTTGCTTCATGGGTAAAGAGTTTCCCCATGAGTGTGGTAAGATCTAGAATCTGCATGTCCATGTATAAGTCCATGGAAGTTGTGAAGCTTTCCCATCTGTCATCTAGCTTGATGCCATTGATTACTTGCCTCATTATTTTCTCCTCTTCAATCTCTTCTCCTATGCTTGCCAATTGGTCAGCCTCATCTTTGACTTTGGTCACATACTGTGAAATAATTTGTTTGGGTTGCTTCCTTTGAGTGGTAAACTCAATCCACAATTGGTTCTTTCTTGCTCTTGTATTGGATGAAAAGTATGAAGACAATGTATCCCAAGTCTCTTGAGCTGTTTTACAGTTCCTAATATGTGGAAGAAGGAATTCAGAGATAGAGTTAAGAAGATATGACCTTGCTAATGCATCTTTGGCACACCATGAGTTGAGTCTTTCAAGCTCCTCTCTTGTAGGTTGTCCTTTGCTCCTAAAAATGAGCATCTCCTCATCTCCTGATATGTATCCATAGAGACTCCTTCCTGGTATGTCTTCATACTCAAGGACCATGCTTGATGGTTATTCCTGTCCAATTTATCAATAAAAGAAGGGAAAACATCTCCCATTTTACCTCAAATTGCTCTAATACTACTGTTGGGAAAGATGAATGGACACCTCAAGTAATGAGTTGGTACTACTAATCCTTGTTTAGTACCTACCCTATTTTACTTCAGAGTTGTGTTTAGGCCCCTTTAGCTTTCCAATGACATGAAATAAGTGCCTATGTGCTTTGAAGATGATACTTCAAACAATAGGATCAAAATAGATAAGTTTGCAACTAGCTACTGACCAAAAAGTTGTTATTTTGGTCTTAACACGTACTGGATGTTTTGCTCAGTACTCATAGTATAGTATCAATTAGAAAACTTCCTTCTGAGGGTATCTAATTAGCTTATAGAGCTAATGATTCCAAGTGAAATCACTTAAAATGATAGACTACCCACTAAGAAATGTCTTTAGCAAGTTGAAACTTACCCTCGATATTTTAGCTGGAACTATGCAAAGAATGATGAGTGACCACTTTGAGACCATTTTCTCCCAATTGGCTGAATGAAACTTCTTCAAACTTTGAGAGCTTGTAGTATAATTTGAGCGTGTTCTAACAAGCTATAGAACGTTGAAAAGGATGAAGGGATCACTGAGATATGAGCAAGACAAGTACACTGTTTTGAGTGAGAATGACAGAGAGACCAATAGAGATGATCAATGATATAATGTATTATATGACAATGTTGTAGATGATCATTGGAATGAATATGATGCCCAATGATGGCAATAGGAGTAGGCTATAGTGTAAGCCTCACAAGTACATCAAATGATCAACAATATGCTTAGTAATGGGGGCTTACTAGGCCGCGAGTTTACAACCTTCTTTTATAATGACTTTTCCAAGTTTGAATTTTGAAATTCAAATGGATGCTCTACCTAAAAGTATTGCTCTTAATTATGAGTGACTTTAACAAGTAAGACTCGTAGCTTTTAGATCTCCAAACTCCATGTGATATGTGGACTTACAATATTCTGTCAAGTCAAAAAGGACTTTTACAATGGTTAATGGTAAAAGCTCATAAGCAATGGTTCATATAATGTTTGCACTTAGCACTTCCAATGCCTAGCCAAGTGTGAAGGCTTGGCATTTGCTCCAACAGTTTATGACTGGTAATGAGAATAGGGTGCATACTTTTGTGTTGATACTCACTAAGGCACACGTTCACTCTGTTATCATAGGTGGACAATTAACCTTGCAAAGATTCATGGGGGAAAAATTCACCTTGATGTGCATGATTGGGCGGCTTAGCATCCATGAATGCTCTTCAATTCATGGCAACTAAGCACCCAAAGCTTGGCCTTGCTCTACCTACTGGTGACTTGGTGCCCCAATTCCCTACTCCACCACCAAGGTGATATAAGGGGCAACCCTTCCAAGATAATTCCGGGATGTCCTCTCCTCCCAAGTAACCAACGCAACTTGCATGGGGGGCAACCCTATCAAGTAAGCAAACAAGGCCACCTACATGGGTAATGCTATTATGGGTGACCCTCTCCCATTTGGAGAATGGGGCTTGGGTGTCTACTCTCACCTCATGTGGGGTTGTATACTCTCACCTTCTTTGCGGCTCTATACTCTCACCTTATGTGGGGTGGCTTCTTGTGCACAAAAACTATTGTTCAAGGAGACCTCATGGAAATATTGAGTAGAGCACTAGGGGCCATTCACTTACCACACATCTTTAGAGGCAGACTATTTCTTAAGGCATCGATGAATAGAGGACTCAAGTTGGGTGACCCCTCGTCATTTTTTTCTACTACATGGCTAAGGCGACCTCCTCATCATTACAAAATGTAGGTCCTATCAAGCATCGTAACTCATCTTCAAAGGAAGGCAACTTCTTGCATGAGCATCAAGATTAATTTTTTGTTCATTGGAAAGTGGAAACTCCACCACTCCTTAAGAATAATTAAGGCTACATGTAGCCCAAAATTGTTGCATTTCCAAAACAAGGTGACACTGCCACCCATCTTCGGCACTTCCATATTAAGGCATCTCCTCTACCTAATTCTGGGATGAAAATGCTAAGGTGATAACGTGACCACCCAAGTGTAGGCATTGGACATGGCGGAGGATCAAAAGTCATTTCTTCCAAGATTTTCCAAGAAAAGGTAAAAGTGCTAGATATTGTAGGAGGAGCCACTCCAAGCCATGCATGTGTCATGAACACTCATTAGAAGGCCCAAAGGTGGGTAGGTGACCTACCAAAAATAACTCATCTTTGCCATAAGTCATGTTGTTTTGAAGTGTGCAGTTCACATCAATAGTCAACAACTGAAATCTGCAAAAGACTAATCTTGGCCCCTTAGAGTTTATATAGGTAATTGTGGAGCTCTCATTTGGGCTATCTCATATACTCATATTCGCATTCTTTTAGATACCTCTCGAGTCTCTTACATGTTATCTCTTTGTCTCTTTAGTGCATTGTGGAAATTGTATGGTTATTATACAAAGCCTGGGTTAGCTGCTTGTGTGGAGGATAGCATGTCTATGTATCTTCGAGGTCTTTTGCTATTTGTGTTTTAGTCACAAAGTACATCATGATGATTGAGGCATTTGTGTTCTTTCTTTAGAATGCTCAGTATTTTTGTTTTCGAATTGCTATTGGCATGATTTGCAATGTTCAACAAGCTATTTTGATTCTACTTGAGCCATTATGAGTCATTAAGATTTTTTAATTTTTGCATCATTGTATTCTTCATTTGCAAATTTTCTCTCTTTATACACATGTTACAGGGTATACTTCCCTAAGGAAGAACCCCCTTTAGTAGAAGTCATGCAAACTATGTCTTCATCTCTTTGGAAAAGAGGTCGTGGATCTCACTTCTATAGTTTGGGATGCCTGATCGGATCCTTACATGCTCTGTGTGAGGTATTTATTGAAGTAAACGTTTATTTTTTGTATTTTTTCTATCTGATTTTTGAGTCTTATTAGGTTCTATGCAAACTTGGGTGACCCATACTTGAGTAGATAGGGAGCCTCCTCATCTACACAACTGTCCCAAAAAGTCCACTCAATATCCCTCTCAGCAACTGGTCACCTGTCTACCTTTGAATCTTTTCATTGACCTTTCTAAAGATTTAGCCTCTACCCCTCTTTCTAAAGAGAATCCTAGGAGAACCCTTGATTCTGCCTTAGACACCTCTGACAATACACAGACACCAATGGAAGACCTTAGGACTTTACTATCGAGGATAAACATCAAATTTTCTACTTTCAAAGGTGTAGTGTAGGAAGATGTTGATGATCACATAAGGAGTTTCATCTCTTTATGTTGAGGAAAATGGCTGCAACATTGCGAAGATGCCATGCTTGTAATATTTTTGTATACCCTAGATGGAATTGTAGATAAGTGGTATAGTCAACATGCTGATGGGAACCTTGCTACATGGGAAGCCTTAAAGACCACATTTTTCCAAAAGTTTCAATGCATGAACTCTTAAGAATGAGATTTGGATCATTTGGAGAGTTTGAAGCTCCAACTAGGTGAATCTTTAATGAACTTTATACACATGCTAAGGCTCTTGTTTTTTGCTTGTTGCATGTGTCAGGTGTGAAACAATGATTACTAAGGCCTTACCAAGATCTTCCCAACAAAAGCTTCAAGAATCTAGGTGCTACATTGGAGGAATTTGTGGTGGCCGCTTCTCACATCGAAGAGGCAAGAGTGCACTTTGAAGGTAGTAGTCAACTAAATTGTGCCCATTTCCTAGATTCAATTGAGAAGTTTAGGAGGGAATTGGAAGCACTTAAGATGCAACAGAGCCAATACGAGGAGAATGTCACCTCACCACCTACATGTTACAATGACTTAGTAGCTCAACTTTGACATGAAGTGGAGAAACTATGGACTATAGAGAAAATTCGTAGGAAGGTATGGTGCATTACATGCAACAACAATGGCCACTCCAACTTGTACTATCCAAATTGAATAACTTTCCAATTTTGTGGCAAAAATGGGCATGAGGCTTGCAATTGCTACTACCTCAAAGGAAATGAATAGAGAGGTAATTCACAAGTCCTCAACACAATTTATGCTAGCATTTCAAATTCATACAATACGGAGGAGAACTGGTCAAATCGACAAAGGTATACTAGACTAATAATTCTCTATTTCTATGGGCAATATGTTCATGTCCAAAGTAAGTGCTCTCTACTTCAGGGTGCACCTCCCTATCAACACTGCCTTGAGGCCAAGGACCACTACATGAGGGACTCTCCCTGCAATTGCCCCACTTAGATTCATATGATTGTGGTCACTCCACAAGAGGAAGGTATGGCTCCATACTCTTTTGTTGTTTCATCCTCTACAAAACCTATGATGACTAGAGCTAGGCAAACAACAACAACCCATCTAGAAGAACAACAGGGACCCAAGGACAAAAAAGATGGTAAGAAGGTTGATTTGAGTAACCATGAGGCCATTAAAGAAGCTTATGAGAGGGTTAGTAATTCATTGCATGAGCAACTAACTTGCCCTCAAGAGCATGCATGGGATGTTAATATTAAAGACATTTTGAAGGAGACTCATCATAAGATCAGTTTAAAGAAACTCATTAAGATGGATGCAGGGTAAGAAGTGATTTACTTAACATTATATAATTCCCAACTGAGCCCACTACCAAGTATAGATGGGTACATGGCATACTTTCCCCCTACTCCATTGGCAAACTACCATAGTTCAGGGTTGACTATTGATAAGAGTCATTGTGGATGACAAGTCTAGTATCAGCTTGATGCCCGACTTCACCATGAAGAAACGAGAACTTGACTTGAAAAAAGCTGCACCATTCACTATGACATTGGTAGACCAACATTGTGTTAGTCGGCCGCCGGAGTGGGACAGATGTAACAGAAATCTTTGTAAAACACGCGCGAAAGGTTGTTACACGCATATTTGTAAATCTTTATAAAGCAATGAAAAGAAGCGCTCCAGTGTGTGTGGGATTTGGGCCTATTGTTGTGTTATCGCCAGACTGTTCGTCTGGTTGTCTGTCTGAATGTTGATGTAGTGTTTGTTTTGGCATAATCTCTATGTTCGAAGTCTTGTTCGTATCAGGATTTGTCTATCGTTTGTTGTCCATCGTCGATCTCGATTCTGTTGATAAACTTCATAGTGTTCGAGAGATAACTATGCTATCAGTCTGGACGTTACTGTGTAACGATTGGAGTAACTTAGAGTACCATAGCAATCTTCCTCATAGACTAATGGTACTATGCGTATCTGTGTTTCTTACCTAGTGAACCCCGTTAAGGTTGTGAGTTTCATTACTATTGTCTGAATAAGTTGTTTATGCCTCTCCGTGGGATTGTGCTAGTGTCCTATGTATTACGGCTCCTTGAAAGTTGTTTCTTCAAGAATTGATGAAATCTGAGCAACTGTGTTAATATTTTGATATTCAGATCTGTACTGTGTTGTTGTAGTGTTGGGATCTGTCCGCCTGCGGCAAGGTTAAGTACAGTAAGGATCTGCTAAGTTGAGTATCAGACCTCCAGTACTAGGTGCTGAACCCTCAAGTTCTCTGTGTTACGGTGTTGTTTGATCTTGATACCCGTTCTGTGAAGTTGCTAGAATACTCTTGTTTCTGGCATTTCCAGTAAGTTTATGTGTAGATGCAATATGGCATCTTAGTGCATTTGGTATGTTTGGTTGAGCTAAGACTGTGACAGTAAATTCTAAGTACGGTATGCCGATAGAGCTCTCAGCAGTAGTACAGTGCTGGGTGTGAACAGTACTTTTGGGAACTAAGTACAAGGCCTCTGTCTAACAGACCCCTACCACTCCCAAGAACCCCCCAAGAGTCAGTTAAACGCCCTTCTGATAGTTAGAATGAAGCGGTTTAACATTTTAACACTTAACACTTGGCGCCGTCTGTGGGAAGGTGGCATCAAGATCATCATTCGTCTGTCAGAATCGAACATCAAGATTACCGTTCATTTGTTGGAAGTCGCAACAGAACCAGATTGTTGCAAAACTGAGGAAACGTGATTATAAATTTTTAGTCGGTAGTGATACTACGCGATTAGTACAAAAGATGATACATGCCGGTTACTCGATCCGGTGAAACGTATCCCAAGAACCATTAGTTTGGAGTACTTAATGTACTAAAGACAACTCTGGAAGGTAGAAGTACAACTACGTCTGACCTAGTTGTCAAAAAAGTCAAGAACGTTAGAATTGATTCTGGTCATATTCCGGTGGAACGTGTTACACCTCTAGTACATTTCGGTACCATTTCGGCACAGTCTGTCGAAGATATAGTAACTCTAGAATCTACCAAGACGCAGTCTGAAGCTAGTTTAACCATCTTGGATAAAGATTCAAATTGGTTTACGACTAGAAATACGTTAGCCAAAGAAATTGGCAAAGGCAAAAAAACACCTTATTGTGGCACAAATTCGGCACATTCCGATGATATTTCGGTAACAGAATCACAATTTTTCGGCGATGGTTTACCATTTTTTGGTGAATCTTCAGCCCAGCCACTGCTTTTTGGAGTAAGTTCCCCTACACTCGACATCAAGAAGGAAGGAACTTTGTTCAAAACCGAGATTCGAAGCATACTGAGTAAAATCATCGCACCGGAAAGTGCACCATCTGACGATACAGATTTCGATAGTTCAGATATTCAGCCCCGAGATACAGAAGGTAGTCACGATACACTCACTATGAACGGGCAACAACAACAACAGCAGCAACAACAACAGTTATGTCCACCCAGGCTTCCTCCGACAGGAGTGACGTACACTAAATTTGGTGGATTCCAAGGAGATGATCCAGATGCTCACGTACGTACCTTCGAGATAAGCTACATAGTTCTCAACCATCCACCAGATCCAGCGTATAAAGCTATTGTCTTCCAATCTACATTGGTCAACGAAGCAACTAGATGGCTTACAGAATATGATATTAATCACTTCGGCACCTAAGAAGCAGTACGAGATGTCTTTTTGCAGCGATTCAGGCTAAAGAAGAATCCAACCAAAATTTTTGACTATCTGCAAAACAACAGACAGAAGGTAAATCAAACAGTACAGGAATACGCTACTCTATTCAGGACTCACTTGAGGCAGTTACCACCAGCACATGCCAACCTACCGGACGACGTTATTACTCAGTGGTTCATCAATGGCTTGACCCCACAACTTAAACAGATTATGATCATACGCTGTGTAGGAGCTATGACGCTAGATGCAGTTATCGCAATGGCTCTGCAGCTGGAAAACAAGGTTGGAGGATTTACAGAAGATCTAGAGTGGTTAAAAACAAACAGAAATATCACCGAAGATATGACCATACAAGTATACTGCATCACATGCAAGAATTCAGGCCATACTAGTGCCACTTGTGCACTTAATCAGTTATTCTATGCTATCTGCAACACTACCGGACACACCACCGAAAACTGCGCATACAACGCCAAAGTACAGGGAACCGCAATTGTCAATGCTATTATACAAGAACCAGGGCAGCCAGCCAATCACTATGTGCCTCCGCAAATGAGAAACAACCAGCAACAAGGATATCGAAATTACAGAGGACAGAGAAATAACAATTATAATGCAAACCGCTGGCAGACCGGACCGCCACCAGAAAATCCCAATCTACCACCACCACGCTGTCATTTCTGTGGTGAATTTGGTCACATTAGAAGATTTTGTAAAGATGCAGCTGAGTATGATCAGAGGAAGAAAGAATGTCAAAATCCAATGGCTAATATGGTACACATTACAGCAGTGGAAACACACGCTGCAGTAATTCAAACCCGCTCCGGTAAACAACTGCAGCCTATAGCAGAATTATTTGAACCAGGTATACGCGAACAACAAAGGATGTACAACAAGGCTAGTCAATGGACCACCGTAGAACCTCCAGTCTTCCCAGATCCTATTCCCGTAACCCAGACCCCGTTAACCAAAGAAGGAACACAACAACAGGATTCCAATTCAGTAGCAGGCACATCATCAGCCGCAGGCACATCATCAGTAGCAGGTATATCATCAGCAGCAAACACATCATCTTCAACAGACGCATCATCTTCAGAAACTGTGGAAACAATCCAATCACAAAAGGCCTGAGAAATTTTATCTAAAGCATCCATCACTCTTCCTTTGGGCCAATTACTTGCACTAGTACCAGGAGTTCGACAGCAATTTCAACAACAGTTCAGTCTTGTGCCTTCCTGCATTCCGGCGACAGCAACAGTACAACCGGAACCCGATTCTACGATCGATCATTCAGTTCTTTTAATTACGGTATGGTATAAGAATCATAAAATCACACAGGTACTAATCGATGGAGGATCTCGAGTCAACATTGCTACTGCTGCACTGTGTAAAAGGTTAGGGTGGACCGAAATCGAACCAGTTCAGTTTTTTGTCAGAATGGCCGACCAATCAAGAGTCCATCCCCTTGGACTTGTACGAAATGTACCAATCAGCTTACAAGGTACAACATTTAAAATGACTTTTTTCATATTAGATTTACCGGAATCCACTCTTGATTACAACCTCCTTTTTGGCCGACCTTGGCTAAAGCACGCTAAGGTGATACAGGATTGGTCTGCACAAGAGCTCACTTTCAAGGATAAAAATCGTAAATACATTGTAAAATTAGATGCCATACAACCTTGCGAGTTGCATGCTAGACCGTATTTGGCAGAACGAGTCCATATGCTAGATGGATTGTCAGATGATGAAGAAGAAGAGTTTCTGAAAAATAATATTGACTTGATCTCCCTAGGAACTGTTGATCTACAATCTGTTGTAGATAATTGGAACCCTGCAGTTTGTACGGTAATGACTATAACAGAAGAAGATAAGAAGGAAGATATTGTTGCTATAGATGATGCTCAACTGCAACAACTTTTTAAGCCAGTAGACGATACAGAGAAGCCTCGACAATTTTATGTCCCAGAAGATCAGTTGATCACTTATAATTTAGGCAATGAAGATCATCCGCATCCTGTGAAGATAAAGCAAAACTTACCGGAAACATTTCAAGCAGGCTTAATCCAGCTACTCCCAGAATTCTTTGACGTCTTTGCATGGGATTACAAAGATATGAAAGGATTGGACCCGCGCATCTATCAGCACAGAGTCATGCTGAAGCCGGAGGCCAAACCGAACAAACAACCTAGTTATCGGATGAATCCAAACTATGCATCACAGGTAAAGGCAGAACTGGATAGGCTACTTAAAGTCGGATTTATTGTACCAATAGAACATGCTGAATGGATCTCACCAATTGTTATTGTTCCGAAAAAGAATAAGCAGTTGCGAATATGTGTAGATTACCGGAAACTGAACGCAGCTACAGTGCCTGATCCTTTTCCAATCCTTTTCTTGACACAATGCTTGATAGAGTAGCAGGACATGAAATGTATTCATTTTTAGATGGGTACAGTGGATATAATCAAGTTAGAATGGCTGAACAAGATATACCCAAGACAACCTTCATTACCAACTGGGGTGTATTTGCTTGTACTGTTATGTGGTTTGGATTAAGGAATGCCCCAAGTACATTTCAAAGGTGTATTCAGGAAATATTTTCTCCTTATCTTACCTCTTTTATGCAAGTCTACCTCGACGTTTTTTCAATTTTCGGTAAGATGATAGCACACCTGTTCCATTTACGGTGTTGTTTTCAGAAATGCAGAGAATACAGACTATGTTTGAACCCAAACAAATCCGTGTTTGCGGTTTCATGTGGCAAATTACTCGGTCATATTGTATCTGCACAGGGCATATAGGTAGATCCAAATAAAATTTCAGCCGTGCTACAAGCTCCGGTGCCCACTACACCGAAGGAAGTTATGCGCTTCATGGGCCAAGTAAGATGGCATGGTTGACACCTACGATGGCTTGCTCATTTGGCAATACCACTGAACAAGCTAATCACCAAGACTCCTCGACAATTTGAGTGGACCTAGGAATGCCAGATAGCATTTGATCGTTTAAAGAGTTTATTAACACAAGTCCCCATCTTACAGCCTTCGGACTGGGATTGCCCATTTCATGTATTTGTTGATGCTTCAGATATAGCAATAGGAAGTGTTTTGAATCAACAAATTGATAAGTGGTTCAGACCAGTGTACTACGCAAGTCGAAGATTACTCCCTGCTGAGAAGAATTACTCTGTAACAGAAAGAGAATGTCTAGGGCTAGTATATTCTGTCAAGAAATTCAGACATTATTTGCTGGGTCGTAAATTTACATTTCATGTAGATCATGCTACACTTGTCTATCTAGTTCGGCAACAGCATCTAGGTGGTCGATTAGCACAATGGGTTCTGCTTTTACAGGAATTTGACTATGAAGTCATTCATCGGCCAGGCAGTTCACATGCCTTAGCAGATTTTTTTTCTCGCTTAGATTCCGGTGAAGCTCCGGTAGGCATAGATGACACAACTCCGACGATTTATGTCTCTGAACCAACAAATGATGAAATTACAGACCCACCTATACCATCTACATATTATGATCAGATCCTGACCTTTCTCACTAATGGCTGCCTCCCATCTCAGATTTCTACAGCACTACGCAGGAAAATTGCAGTTTTCAGTCGCTGATTTCGGTTAATTGCTGGAGAATTATACTATGTGGATCATACCAGAATTTTACTTCGATGTATTCCACCACATGAAGTTAACTCAGTTATTACTTTAGCTCACTCAACTCCTTCCGGTGGCCATTTTGCTGCAGACTTAACACACCGAAAAATTCTGCAGAGTGGTCTCTGGTGGCCCACTGTGTACAGAGATGTATCACAGTTTGTCAAACAATGTGATACTTGTCAAAGATCTGGACAGCCCTTGCAATGTCATCTTTTCCCTTTGCAACCCATCTTACCATTGGAACCTTTCCAGAAGTGGGGACTAGATTTTATCGGTCCGATTACACCTCCAGCAGTTTTCAGTAACAATCGTTACATACTGACCTGTACAGACTATGCAACCAGATGGGCAGAAGCCTGGGCTTTACGGTCTGCTACAGCTATTGCGGTAGCAAAGTGCCTGCTAACCGATATCTTTCCACGTTTTGGTTTACCACTGGAACTTGTTTCAGATCAAGGCACTCATTTTGTAAACAATTTAATGAAGGCACTTACACAGTCATTCCAGGTCACGCATAAGTTTAGTTCTCCCTATTATCCTCATGCTAATGGTTTGGCCAAAAGTACAAACAAATCTCTGCTGAATATGCTTCGAAAATTGATCATGGAAGCACCGGAAAGATGGGATCAACTGCTACCTGCATGTTATGGGCATATCGAACTACATACAAGGTAACAACAGGATTAACACCTTTCAAACTAACTTACGGATTGGAAGCAATAGCACCAATGGAGATAGTTATACCAAGTTTACGAGTAGCAATCACTCAGAAACTGCTACCGGAAGACTCACTGTCATTTCGGTTGGATACACTCAGACAGTTAGACGAGCAATGATGGCACAACTTTTTAACTATGCAGGAAGTACAACTAAGACAGGCTCGGACGCATGATCGACACTTGAAAACTCCAGTCTTTACGGTGGGACAACTTGTCCTTTTTTATAACGCAAAGTCGAATCGGTCTGTTGGTAAATTCAAATTACGCTGGTATGGCCCTTACCGGATTTCAGAACAAGTGGGCACAGCAACTTTTCGGTTGACTACGTTGACCGGAAATCCTCTTCCGAAAGTAATCAACGGTTCGAAGCTGCAGCCATACCAACACGCATCTAACCTGCACTAAAACGTTTTTCGGTGGGCCGCGTCGTTTGGCACTCGCTTTTCTTTCCTTTTCTTTTCCTTCTTTTATTTTTGCGTACTTAATAATATAAGTCTGTAAATATCCAGGTTTTAAACAATATTTATGACTAAAGCCGCCCTTCCCCTTCGAGCTCTTCATGCATGCATACCGAAGTTAAGAATTATCATCCCCCTGCCGCGTGATTATTACTGCTTTTGATTACTCTGCTATAGCACCACTACATAACCTTTTCTAGTTCGCCGAAAAAACGCTATTGTGTTTATGTGATTGTGCTTTGTGTTTTCACTATGCTCTGTGTACCTGTGTTCTGTGTCTTCGTGTGCGCCATGGAAGCCTTGGCTAATTACGCCGCTTTCCGTGACGGTCTCCCTACCGAGGTAGGAGAGTACCTGCGCATACGTTGTCGACGCGAAAGTCACGGTCGGTGGATCAGGGAGACTGCCAAAAATATGGCGCATGCGGGGTGCTTGGAGCAAGCTCAGGAGTTTTGTACTAGCAAAGACTCAAAGAAATTAAGAGTCGAGCAATTACACAATCAAATTCTTGTAGCCTAATCTTTCACTCATCATGGTTAGCATTTGTGGACATAAGTGAAATTCAAACATCGTAAACTCTATCTTATAGACTTTAAGATCTATGGACTTGAGTTCAAGCAAACCAATATAGAATGACCGCAAATCTACTGGTTTTGTTTGGTACTTTTTCTGCCATTCATAGAACATGAAATTAATATCAAAATTGTTGCTTCTCAGAAATATTTATGTATCTGATAAAGATCATTTGTATTTTGCGATTCGAATGGAAAACATAAAAGCTCTTTTCAATTGTTCTTCACGTAATAAAAAATGATGGGAAAATATTTCACTTTGACCTATGAATGTATATGCGCAACCTACGTCCTTTCATGTGAACACAATGTAAAGTGATATTTCATTAAGTGCTAAAGAAATTAAATCCAATAAGCCAATAAGTCGCTTGAAGCAATGTAGTATTCATTCAAACAATTTTGCTGACCAGGGAAAATATTAACTGCCGTAAATCTAAAGCAAGCTTAGAGTGCATAGTAGCTTCACAAAGAGCACGCTGGGTGACTTAGAGCATCACAAGCGATTCTCATCTAGCCAAGAAAGCCCGGAAAACACACGCTCATGACTTGACTTACTAAACGTGCTAGATCAAATTATGAAAGATTTTTTGTAGCGCTGATTTTGATGTCATTCATGTGTTAATAATGAAATAAACATTATATGTCTTACATCTTTAGACCTTTTTCTTTCGCTTTATAAAGACATACAAGTTTAAATCAATGTTTCAATCCAACTTAGCTAAACATGTGATTTCAGAAGATAGTTTCAAGGAAACCATAACATGAAATACATTACATACAGTATGGCAATCATAGGTATCAAATTCAGAAACTGTTGATTTCAAGAGTTCCATTCATCCTGATATGTTTTTAGTTTTTCCTGCGCTAGACAATTCTTAAGCACATGATTTGCTTATATTTCATCAAGTTGTAATGTTCGGTGGCAGTATGAGTCACAGAATAACTTCAAAATACTTAATTTCACATAGACAGTTCACTGTAAACAAAACTCGATCATTCGATTTGACAAATCATTTAGCTCAAAACACTTTGTATATCAAGTGACATGTACAGAATATAAATAACTTATCTCCTTCAAATATAGGCGCTTCATCTCAATCTTTGCTAGAATACTTTTCCTTCAGAATTGAATCTGAATCTTCGCGTCTTCAATTGCCATTAATTGTGCATGCATCCAATCTTCTGCGTTAAATTCCAGCAAATTCTGTACATCTCTAAATCTTGATGCAGCACTAGCCGAGCAAAAAATCATGGAGGATAATCCATTCATCGCAACTTTTCCTCCATAGAGCACAGACCTCCTTCATCGCGCTTGTTGTTAGCAACAGAGACTGTATAGGATCTGAACTGTCCGAAGATATCAGAGTTGGCCTCCTTTTGATATGTGTCTTCTCCGTTAAAGTTCCAGGCCATGCAGAATCCGCGATCTTTTCTCCCTTTCGCCTCTGATCATCAACGCCTTGACATCTGCCCTGAATTCATCTCTTTCTTCACTTATGGTAGAATAAGGATTCACAAATAAATCTACGTTCTCTAGTTTTTGGCGTCAATAATCTTCAATTTTTTATAACAGTATTCTATATAATACTGCGCTAAATATGCCCAGCTTCAATGCTAACTTTTCATCTCTGTTAATTCGAAATCTCTGCGCATCACCTTCTGTTTTGTATCTCTAACTTTTTCTATGGGAAAACTGAGGACCCATCAACTAGTAATCACATATTTGTAATAAGATTCGTATACAATAACTGAAGTGTTGGTTGGCACAAACATTCTTGATGAAGGCCTTTAGCCTCCTCTACTTTATGGTCATTTCTGCTTTATTGCTGATCCATTGCAGCACCTTAGATTGGAGGCGGATAGCGCAAAAATATACCAGAAGATCCCCTATACCGACGGGAGAGGAAAGGATGTTCTTCCAAATCCTCCTCTCTGCATTCCGTTCAGATTTACATCTCTCTTATCTGCAGACCAAAACGGCCAGGCCTCCTCTTCTCAGCACTTGGAAAACGATTCAGTCCCTCCAGGCACACGGATCAAACCCCCCTACTGGCCACCACGAAGACGAAGCCCCCGATGAAGCGTTGATTCTTTTTTTTAAATGTTGTAGTCTGCTAAGGTGCGGCCATCTTCCAACTGTCCATGTCTTCACATGCAGCCCCCTTTTTCTCATGCGACGCTGCCTCTTCTCAAGTCCGACCTCCGATCTTCATCTTTAGTTTTCTTTTTGCATGACTGATGCCTCCTTTTTGCCAAACTACCACTTTTCAATCCACGATCTACTATAGCCAATTAGCAAATCAATACTTTGCCGTGTTAACCAATCCTCAAGGTATGTAAAATAATGAATGGAACAATCTTGATGTGAAGTTCTATGAATTACAACCCAAAACTCCTTTGCCAACCCTATTGTTAATGTTTCGGACTTCAACCGAATCTCTCTAATATTCGTAGCATTTCCGAATCACCGACCTCTGGATAGGCCTTCGCCATGGCTAAAAGAAACTATCAGCTGTCGATTGATACCTCAAGAAAAATCATTTGATCAAGGCATGAAAGTAGAGATGAATATCTCTACAACAATGTGGGTTGGCAAACTTCGCTGAACTGCCTTGGCATTCAGTGGAGTCCCACCCATTCTTCACCAACATCATCTCCACCATAGCCAACACACCTGCCAATGAGCAACGATGGGCTATCACTTCCTTACCCTCCCAAACACTTATCACATTGCAAGCCTTTGCAGAAGCTTTTAGACTCCCGTCGCAAGGCCGAGAAAATGGCCCAAGCCTGATAGTTGCTCGTATGAGTGAACTATTTCCCAGACATTCGTCTAACGAGTATGCAATCCTTTGCCGACCAGAACCCAAACGATTAGCCCTTCAATTTTTAGTAGCCATACTCAACCTCCAAAATCGCACATATGGAATACTTTCTTCTTTCACCGCATCCACAAGGAATGTGTAGCTATCATGAAACAAGTAAACAAGGGAGGTACGCCGAGATCCAGAATACCCCACATCATCTCATTTCTCTTTCCGGCCATACTCGCAGCGCAACCACCACCCAGGGGACCAGTTCTGCGACACGAAGAGTCAATACAACTGTGGGACGATGAGGAAGAAGACGAGGAAGAATTAAATCAACTATTTTGAAGAAAAAGAATAAGGATTAGCTCTTCTGAAAGTGAAGCACAAGGATCTGCCGGAGGAAACAATGAAGGCAACGAAGAAGAGGATAAGCAAGAAGAAGAAACATTCCACGACACCACAACCTCCATGCAGAATGAATCATCTGCGCAATCTTCCCAAGAGCAACAATAAGAAAATCGTAGTGAAGCAGAAACAACAAAATAGCCATCTGAAGAAGAACAACACATAGATGAAGAACAAGTGGGTAAAGAAGCACTCAAAAGACTGCCTAAAGCAGTTGAGTCTGCAGCCGAAGACACTGCACAACAAAACAGAGATCAGGTAACCCAAACTCACACCGTCATTCCCACTCCCCCACCGGAACCACCCATCATCCCTATCCAGCCCAACCACCCCAACGAAGCCACAGCCTCTTCTTCATCATCACCCAACTACTCTCCACCAAACTCCCAAGAACTCCTCACGCCATCCTCGTCCCAACCTCGTCATCCTCCTCAACTCCCATCCATCCCCTTTTTCACAGAGTTAGAATCAATGGGTCAGCTTCTAATAACTTTATCACAACAACTGCCACAACAATTGAAGCAAATCACAGATATGGTTCGAGAAGACTTCCAACACAAATTGGAAATAATGGAGGCAGATATCACTCCCCTCCAGGAGGAACTATAGACTGTAAAAGCGGAAAACCATGCACTTCACGCACAAATAGAGCAGTTACAGGCCAAACTTCAAGAACAGGATCAAATTACAACTCAGCGAGATGAAGCCCAGGCAGCAGCAAAAGAGAAGGAAGAGCTGTTACTAATTGCCGATGCAGAAATAATCAAACTGAAGCAAGATATCTAGGACAAGGAAGATGCACGGATCGCCTTAGGAAACTTACTCGATGAAACTAGGAAGCAATTACAAGAACTGGTGCAGCAGAATCAAGAACACCAGTTGCAGCAAAAAAGAACAGAAGAAGAACTGCATAGAACCAACGATAATCTGAAAGATGTAAATAATATGCTCAAGCACTACCTAACAAAGGAAGGCCAGACACAGAAGCTTATTGCAAATCTCAAACGAGAGAAGGACTCATACAGCAAAACTATAGATTTTCAAGTTCAGGAGATAGAGAGGCACGAAAACCAACTGGCAAACATTAAAGAAAGAGTACAGAAGATGGAGCAACAACTCGAGGAAATGAAGACGTCCAGAGATGCTACATTAGCCAATGAATTTTATCTGCAAGAAGCATTTTTGCAAACACAGGCAAAGATTCTGCTCATCGAAGCCATCGCTCTTAGCTCTGCTAGAATAGATGTGCAACTAGTAGAACCAGATACCCTTAAACAAATGTTAGAAACACTTAAGAAAAAGATCGCCCAAACTTTTAGACTAGCACGGAATATGTATTTAGAAGGAATAATTGACGAACATTAATTTTGTAAACTTGCGGGTGCGAGTCCACCGTGCGTGCCAGAGTGTTAGTCGGCCGCCGGAGTGGGACAGATGTAACGAAAATCTTTGTAAAACACGCGCGAAAGGTTGTTACGTGCATATTTGTAAATCTTTTATAAAGCAATGAAAAGAAGCGCTCCAGTGTGTGTGGGATTTGGGCCTATTGTTGTGTTATCGCCAGACTGTTCGTCTGGTTGTCTGTCTGAATGTTGATGTAGTGTTTGTTTTGGCATAATCTCTATGTTCGAAGTCTTGTTCGTATCAGGCTTTGTCTATCGTTTGTTGTCCATCGTCGATCTCGATTCTGTTGATAAACTTCATAGTGTTCGAGAGATAACTATGCTATCAGTCTGAACGTTACTGTGTAACGATTGGAGTAACTCAGAGTACCATAGCAATCTTCCTCATAGACTAATGGTACTATGCGTATCTGTGTTTCTTACCTAGTGAACCCCGTTAAGGTTGTGAGTTTCATTACTATTGTCTGAATAAGTTGTTTATGCCTCGTCGTGGGATTGTGCTAGCGTCCTATGTATTACGGCTCCTTGAAAGTTGTTTCTTCAAGAATTGATGAAATCCGAGCAACTGTGTTAATATTCTGATATTCAGATCTGTACTGTGTTGTTGTAGTGTTGGGATCTGTCTGCCTGCGGCAAGATTAAGTACAATAAGGATCTGCTAAGTTGAGTATCGGACCTCCAGTACTGTGTGCTGAACCCTCAAGTTCTCTGTGTTACGGTGTTGTTTGATCTTGATACCCGTTCTGTGAAGTTGCTAGAATACTCTTGTTTCTGGCATTTCCAGTAAGTTTATGTGTAGATGCAATATGGCATCTTAGTGCATTTGGTACGTTTGGTTGAGCTAAGACTGTGACAGTAAATTCTAAGTATGGTACGCCGATAGAGCTCTCAGCAGTAGTACAGTGCTGGGTGTGAATAGTACTTTTGGGAACTAAGTACAGGGCCTCTGTCTAACAGACCCATACCACTCCCAAGAACCCCCCAAGAGTCGGTTAAACGCCCTTCTGATAGTTAGAACGAAGCGGTTTAACATTTTATTACTTAACGATTGAGTCACACCATTAGGAATTATTGAAAAGGTACTCATGATAGTTCAAGGCTGCCAATTTTTGTTAGATTTTGTTGTTATTGCATTACCCAAGAAAACCTCTTTTCCTCTACTCCTAGGAAGACCATGGCTGAGGTAAGCCAAAGAATTACAAGATTGCGGGAGGAATATGCTATGGATCTCTATAGAAACTAACAACCAATTTTAGATACATTTGGAGGAAGTGTACAATACTACTAAAGCAACTCGCTACATGAGGGATATTGAGGTAATGTATTGCTCGCCACATGAAGAAGATAATATCCTAAACTTGATGATGGGCAGCCCAAAGTGCTACACAATGGAAATAAGAGAAATAAATGAAGAATTAGATCAAAATGGACCATGTCTAGCCTCTTTACATAGAAGTGATTTTTTTGCAAAAGAAGCTAAGGTACTAGGTAGGCCTAATTGAGGTAAAAATTTATAATTTTCACTCATACAATAAGAAAGAAGGTAAACTAGGTGATTATAAGAAAATAGATATAGAAGATCAAAATGGCCAACATGTGGTCTAGTTTGGGTACCTCTTTCAAGGTGGCTTAACTCTGTGAAACCTCCTACGTAGCCAAGGTGGCAAAAGTGGGTGCCTAAATTTTGATGAGTAAGCTAAAACTACATGACTAATTTTTGGTAGGACTCAACAAACTAGGCACCTTATTTTGGGTGATTACCCTAGAGTTGGGCGACTAAATCCGAAGGGACCACCAGAGAGTGGGCACCTATCAGATACTTGAAAAGTGGGCAAGAAGCATTATTTTGTGTAAATTGGGCCAATTTTCTAATTAAAGTTGACTCCTTTTGTAAATCAAGTTGGACATGTATTTTTTCAAAACACCTCTTGGGAGGTAGGCACCTCCATTCGGGCTACTTAATCAAAATGGCCAAATTTTGTCCAAAGACACCACTTCTTTGTTATGCTAGGAGAAACCAAGTAACCAAGCTAGACTGAATAGTTTTATGGATGCAAGGCCAGAAGGTGGGGAACATGTGCATCTGGAGGCTAATTTTGACTCTAGAATCAGAGATGCCCTTGGATTTCCAAATATTGCACATGGGTGGACTCAGGAACATTTCATGGAGCATAATCAAAATGCCACCCCAATACATAGTATTGATGATTTCTCAAGTGATATTATCACAGAAACACTTGTTCAAGAAGTGAACCTCAAAGACGAAGAACACCCACAAATAGTCAACTTACCCACATGGTTGTGGCATTACCATTTTTTTATTACAAAAGGTAACTTCTCTTCTTTATACCTATAAAAGTTCCTTTTCTTGATCCTACAAATATCTATTACGTATTCTAGAAGATTTTGGACCACATCGAATAGCCTTAGTAGAGGGATCTTCACATCTACAAAGCAGACCATACAGACTCAATCCAAAATATGTAGAGGCTTTCAAGGTGGAAATAACTAAATTAGAGGAGGAAGGTATTATTGTTCCTATAGAACACTAAAGGTGGCTTTCAACTATGGTTATTGAAAGATAAGAGTGTGTGTTGATTTCCATGCCCTAAATAAAGTAACTATTCAAGATGGTTTCTTGCAACCCTTCACAAAGAAGGTATCGGAAGAAGTAGCTAGGTATATTGTATACAATTTTCTTGATGGATTTAGTGGCTATAATCAAATTCTCATCCACCCTAAATATAGAGACAAAACTACCTCTATCATTCCATGGGGCACTTATGTCTATACAGCATGGCTTTTGGCCTAAAAAATACATCTAGATCATTTCATAGAGCAATGTATCTCATGTTGGGTAGATGGCTAACAAAATTCCTATGCATTTTCATGGATGAATTTTTAGTATTCTCATGTGCAAATAAAAGAGCAGGGACCCAAGATTTTCATAACACCTTATCAAGCTTGGTATGGTAAGGATCCAAATTATCCCCACCTCAAAATATTTGTTTGTGCATGCTATGTTCATGTTCCTCATGAGATAAGGCACAAGTTGGAAGCTAAATCCAAAAATTGAGCCTTCATTGGTTATGAAAATGATCAAAATGGTTTTAGGTTCTTTAATCCTAATACAAAGGATCTCAAAGCTTCAAAAGATGTAGCTTTTGATGAGCTACATCCATGGTATAAGAAGATAGAGTATTTGCACGAACATGAAGATGATGGATCTAGGCATGAAGAAGCTCAAATTCAAACAAGTATTGAACTAAGTGTTCATCAAAGCACAAGTTGAGAGGATGAAGATCAAATTTCATCACCTTGGAAAGGAGGAGCAAGAAGAAATTGATAATCAAGTCATTCAACAAAAGGGAAAGCAAAGGGTGTGGATCTAGATGAAGATGGAGTTGAAGTGGGAGATGAAGACCATGGAGAATTTTCACAGTACCAAAGCATGAGCCAAGGAATAGAAGGTAATTCATACCTCCAAAAGGTGAAGAGAGGAAGTCCTTAAGGACAAGGTATCTAGTAGATAGGTTCATATATGAGTCATTTATGGAAACTCGTTATGCTTATATGAATAAAGTTGTAGAGGATCTTGAACCTACATCTTTTGAAGAAGCATAGGTACAAAGAATGGAAGTCATGAAGGAAGAGATTGAATCTCATGAAGAAAAAAGACTTGGGGTCTTGTGCCTAAGAAGGAAGGCTTGAAAATAATGGGAACCAAGTAGTTATGCAAGGTAAAGAGGGAATCCAGCGGGACTCTCTTGATACAAAGTGTTGATATAATTAGGTAGTGATGTGTGTGAACACACTAGGACCGCCGGGGCACTTTTTTCCCTCTTTAGGAGGTTTTTTTCCCCCGGCTTGTATATACGCCTATTGCCCTAATGGGCTACTTATCTTTGTACATTCTCTAGTAATACATTCAGTATTGTGTGTTTGTGCTCCAAGCTTCTTCCTCTTCCTTGTGTTGTTCGCGTGCTTCCGTAGACGTCTAACTCCAACAATTGGTATCAAAGTGGGTCGTCGCTTCATCTAGGGCGCCGTCGACACTCCTCCGTTTGCAGTCTCAGAATCGCACGAATTTTGGTGAGCACACTCAGCGTGTTTCTAAGATCAAAACAGCTTCACCTTATGGTGTCGAAATCGCGATCTGAGCTCGTTTCTGCCTCCGAACGCACTATCGCAGTGCTTGTGCAGGCTATTTCCTCTTTTTGTGCCAAAGGTATATACCAGTTTCTGTTCGCCAGTTTAAGTGTCTCGAAGTTTGCTACAGGTCTAGCAGAACTCATCTGGGCAGTTCTGTTCAACTTTTTGAGATACAATCAATTTTCTGCATCAAGGTATTTTAGTCACCGGCCATGGCTGAAAGCAGTGATGTATTCCGTATGTTGGCTGTTGAGGATAAGTTAGATGGTACCAACTACCCATTATGGGCTTATATGATGCGACATGTTTTGGTTGCAAAAGGATTGTGGAACATTGTGCAGGGTGTTGAAAGACGTCCTGTTACACTTGTAACGACAGGTACTACAAATATAGGTGCTGGAGCTGATGAAGATGGTGTCGAAGATGATATTCCGCAGATTCCTGTTCGTGCTACTGTTTCTGTTGCACCTACTGCAGAGCAAATTTGTTGGGATGGCAGAGATGCCCAGGCACATGCATTGATAGCTTTGTCTGTCAAACGTGCCATTATTCCTCATATTCGCTCTTGCAGAACAGCTAGGGATGCTTGGGATACACTTACCACATTGTACCAAGCTAGGAATGAGGCTCGTGTTGCTTACCTCCAAAAACAGTTGGAGAGTGAGCACATGAATGAAGGTGATTCTATGGAAAGTTTCCTAACGAAGATCAAAGATTTGAAGGAACAATTGATTTCTGCTGATGAGGTTATACCAGATAGCTCACTTGTGCAGACTGTTCTGAATGGTCTTCCTGATTCATATCAGAGTTTTGCTTCTACTCTTCGGTTGATGATGAAAGGCAATCCGAATGCCTTATCATTTGAGGAGTTAGTCTCTGTTCTATTGCAGGAAGATCAGTCTAGGCAGAACAGGTCCATTATGCGTGTTGCAGATCAAGCTTTCCTGGCTAGCCAGAAGGGCAAAGGAAAATGGAGCTCTTCTACTAGTAAGCAGAAATCTGTAAATGCTGCACATTCGAAGAACCACGATAAAGATGAGAAGAAATCAGAAAAGCAGAAATTGTTTTGCAAGTACTGTAAAGGGAATGCTCATATCATAAAGAACTGTCAAAAACTGGCTGCAAAAGAGGCAAAGAAAAAGGAGGCTGGAATGGTTGTTGTAGAAGCTTCTACACCAAAAACAGAGTCTGCTAATCTTGTGCAGGAAGAAGAATGGGCGTTTACTACTGTTTGCAGTTTTGACCCATCTTCTCATGAGCAGTGCATGTCTGCAGTGGACTCAGATGTTTGGTACTTTGAAAGTGGGGCGACCAAACATATTACCTCGCAGCGCAGTTTCTTCTCTTCACTCGAGCCTGCCACTACAAGGAATACTGTCACATGCGCTGACAACTCCTCTTATCCTGTTATGGGAGTTGGTAAGATCATTCTGACTACTGCTGATGGTAGTTCTTTCACCTTGTCAGATTCTTTATTTGTGCCAGGGATCAAAAAGAACCTGTTATAGTTTCTGCATTAGCCAAGATTGGTTTGGTTGTGAAATTTGTTGATGACAGGTGTACAGTTCATGATCTGTCAAATGGCGATGTGATTATTGCTTCTGGCATTTTATGTCGTGGGCTGTATAAGCTCATAGACTATGAAAGATCTGTTAATGATTCGGTATGTGCAGTTGATGATTCTCAGGCTATGTCAGATGCAAAGCTTTGGCATGCACGCTTTGGTCATCTGAATTTTGCTAGTTTGCTATGCCTACAAAAATCTGATATGGTGTCTTCTTTGCCCAAGCTTGAGGCACCCGGAAAACATGTATGTGAAGGCTGTATTTTGAGCAAAATGCAGCGTTCCTCCTTTCCAAAAGATGGTTCAGTTTGGGCTACGCAGAAATTGCAGCTTGTACATAGTGATGTCTGTGGTCCTATGCAGACACCCTCTTTTGGAAATTACCTTTACTTCGTGACTTTCATTGATGATTTTTCCAGGCATGCATGGGTATATCCATTGAAGGCAAAGTCCGAAGTGTTCATGTGCTTTAAACAATTTTTGGTTTTGGCTGAAAATCTGTCAGCCTGTAAAATGGGCACCCTCTGTTCTGATCGAGGGGGGGAATATATGTCTTCTGATTTTAATGCATTTCTGGCTGAACATGGGATAAAACACCAGTGTACAGTGCCCTATACACCTCAACAGAATGGAGTTGCTGAACAAAAGAACAGGTCACTCATGGAGATGGCGAGATGCATGGTCAAAAGTCAGGCTTTACCACATAGTTTCTGGCTTGAGGCTGTCATGTGTGCAGCATATGTACTGAATAGCTGTCCCACTAAAGCGTTGCAATCTATCACTCCATATGAGGCTTGGCATGACCGCAAGCCATCTGTTGCTCATCTGCATGTTTTTGGTTGTTTGGCATATGCATTAGTGCCTGAACAACATCGCAGAAAATTGGATGATAAGGCAGTAAAATGTATTTTTGTTGGGTACAGTTCTGAAAGTAAAGGCTATCGTCTGTATCATCCACAGACTAAACGCATTCTGGTTAGCCGTGATGTTTTCTTTGTGAAAGATGCTATTCAGCTATTGCTTTCATGTACTAAGGAGACATCTGTTAGCTCCAAAGACATGTATGATACGTTGATGCCTCTTTTTACAGGTGGACAGTCTAGTGCTGGTCCTAATGAGGCAACTTCTCAGCCTTTGCAGGTTTCATATGATGATGCAGATCATTCTATTTCTGATGCAGATTTACATGATGCACTTGTTGATGAGAGAACTGATATTAAGCAGGCAAAAACTATGCCAAAATGGCTGGTGCAGACTTTACGTGACAGCAAATTAGATGCACCTTTGTCATATCGTACTCGTTCAGGCTCTCATAGTTCCTCCTTTGCATCAGATTGCTATGCTATGGTTGCGTCTAGTCTATGTGATGAGAATGAGCCTGTTTCTTTTGATGAAGCACAGAATTCAAAAAATTGGATGGCTGCCATGCAATCTGAATATGATGCTATAATGAAGAATGGTACATGGTCTTTATGTGACTTGCCTCCTGGCAAGAAGGCCATTGGCACTAAGTGGGTATACAAGCTGAAGCGTAAACCTGATGGTACAGTTGACAGGTATAAGGCTAGGCTTGTTGCAAAGGGTTATGCGCAGGAAAGAGGCATTGATTTTGATGAGACCTTTGCACCTACATGCCGTATGACTACTGTTCGGAGCATTTGTGCACTTGCAGCCCATCATGGTTGGAATGTACATCAGTTGGACATTAAAACAACATTTCTGAATGGTGACTTGCATGAAGAAGTGTATGTTTTTCAGCCCCGTGGCTTTGTGCAGAAAGGGCATGAAAACCAGGTGTGCATGTTAAAGAAGGCATTATATGGTTTAAAGCAAGCACCACGTGCTTGGTATGAGAAGATACATGCCTATCTGGTTGCACATGGTTTTGTGAACAGTCCAACTGAAAGCACCTTATATGTTAAGCATGCTAATGATGTGCTTCTGATCATTGTTGTCTATGTTGATGACATGCTGCTCACTGGTCCTATTGAGAAGCATATTGCTGATTTCAAGGCTGATTTGCATGCCTCATTTGAGATGTCTGATTTGGGGCATTTGCATCACTATTTGGGCATTCAATTTATGCAAGTTGATGGTGGAATGGCTTTGTGTCAAACACATTATTGCAGCGTTTTGGCCTTGAAGACTCTAAGCCTATTGCCACTCCTATGGAGACATGTTTACGATTGAGTCTTCATGATGCTGGAGATGCATTTGATGATGTTATCTATCAGCATGCTGTTGGATGCTTGATTTACTTATGTATTACTCGGCCAGATATTCTGTTTGCTGTCTCACAGATGAGCAGGTTTATGCATTGCCCAGGAGTCACGCATTGGAAGGAGGTTAAGCGCATCTTTCGCTACTTGAGTGGTACTCGGCTACTTGGGTTGTTTTATCCCAAGGGGGGATCACTACCGCCAGATTTGCATGCTTTTTCTGACTCAGATTGGGCTGGTTGCTATGACACTCGTGTGTCCACCAGTGGTTTTTGCTTCATGCTTGGTAGCTCATGTATATCTTGGTTGAGCAAGAAGCAGCCTACTGTGGCCACTTCCAGTTGTGAGGCTGAGTATAGGGCAGCTTTCACAGCGACTGTTGAGTGTGTGTGGCTCAGATGCCTTATGGCTGATTTGGGTGTTGGCCAGTCTTTTGCCACCACCATCTTCACTGACAGTCAGAGCGTATTGGCAGTTGCGAGGAACCCTGTGTTCCATGCTCGCACTAAGCACATTGAGGTGCATTATCACTATGTCAGGGAGAGGTTCTCTACTGGGGAGATCAACTTGGCATATGTGCCCACGTAGGAGAACATTGCAGACCTTTTCACGAAGGCTCTGCCTAGGGAGAAGTTTGAAGCATTCCGCAAAGCTTTGGGCTTACTTCCTTTTGTGGAGTGATTTCCACATAGCTTGGCACTTCCTTATACATGAGTGCTAGCTCCTTGTTCACCGCATCACTCCTAGGGGGGATTTGTTGATATAATTAGGTAGTGATGTGTGTGAACACACTAGGACCGCCGGGGCACTTTTTTCCCTCTTTAGGAGGTTTTTTTCCCCCGGCTTGTATATACGCCTATTGCCCTAATGGGCTACTTATCTTTGTACATTCTCTAGTAATACATTCAGTATTGTGTGTTTGTGCTCCAAGCTTCTTCCTCTTCCTTGTGCTGTTCGCGTGCTTCCGCAGATGTCTAACTCCAACACAAAGCAAGGTTTGTTGCAAAAGCCTTTACACAAACATATGGAGTGGATTTTGAGGAAAATTTCAACCCTATGGCTAAAATGAGCACCATCAAGACCTTAATAGATATGGTAGAAGTATGGAAATTATATCAATTGCACATCAACACTTGATTCCTCAATGAAGACTTGGAAGAAGAAGTGTATATGGAGCAACCACAAGGTTTTGTAAGTAGTAAGTTTCCTACACATGTTTCGAGGTCAAAAAAGGATCTTTATGGCCTGAAGAAAGTACCACGGACATGGAATCCTAGATTGGTAGAGTATTGCATCAAGTGTGGAAACAAAAATAGTGATGTAGAACACTCTCTCTTGATGTAGCAAAGAGGTGAACTAGCTGCCTACATTTATGTGTATGTCGATGATCTTATTATCGGAAGTAATGACATACACGGAATTGAAGACTCATCCAAGATAGTTAAAGAATTAGAGATCTCTGATATTGGAAAATTGAGGTATTTTCTTAGCATTGAAGTTGTTTACAAATAGGATGAAATCATGTTGATGCAAAGGAAGTACATTCTAGATGTACTTGAAAAGTTTGGCACGACAAATTGCAAGCCAATCTCCAATCCAATTGAGGTTAATTTGAAGCTGAGTTCATGTGATGGTAATCCTCTTGAAGATGACACTTTCTATAGTTCTATTGTTGGATCACTCAATTATGCAACCATCACAAGACCCGATATATCTTATGGAGTATGTGTCTTGTCACAATTCATGCATAATCCAAGGACTACTCACTTGTTCACAACAAGAAGAATGCTTAGGTACTTAAAGGGTACTATAAATGAAGGATTATGCTATGCATATGATGATGATTTCAAGGTCATGGCATACTCTAATGAGGATTGGTTTGGATCCAAAGAAGATATAAGAAACACTAGTGGTTATCTAGTGATTCTTGTAAGCAAATTCATATCTTGGATGTCAAAGAAGTTACCCACAATGGCTTTATCATCTATGGAGGCTGAGTATAGAGCACTTGCACAAGTCACATGTGAGCATATGTGCATTAAGAAGTTATTTATGGACTTCAATTTGTAGGTTGATACATATCCTATCTACTATGATAACATGAGTAGCATACACCTTGCTTCAAACTCTATTTTCCATGCAAGAACCAAGTGCATTGAAGTATGCTACCACTTCATAAGGGAAACGATATCGACAAAGGAGATTTCAGTGATTTTGTAAAGAACACAAAATTGATGATATATTTACAAAGGCTTTGGATGGAAAAAATCGCATGAATTTCAAGCAATGCATTAGCATGAAGAACCTTGGATGAAGATGACAATCGAAGCTTGAGGGAGAGTGTTAAAAGTCAAGCTTCAAAGTAAAAATTCATGGAAAAACTAATTTGTACAAGGGGACCAATGTATGAAGGTTAAATTTCATGAGATTCCACCAAAAGGAATAACTCAAGCACTCCTCAAATCATTCCAATCAATTCAAAGTTAGGAGGGGAAATTTTAGCAAAAGATGTTCTTAGATTGTAGGAGCCTACTTGCTTTGTATATAGTAGGCTTTGATCATGATTTTTTTGTGCTACTATGTGTTTCTTTTGTATTGGAGTTTATTTAGAGTGATGGAATTCCAACAAGCAATCCCCCTACTTCCTTCCATCTCAAGTTTGGGTTAGGATATCTCACTACCTATGTGAGTAGCGACTAGTTTCTTTTTCTATGAGTTGTATCCACTAGTTCTCCTATTATAGAAACCAATTTGCTATGGTTTTATTATTTTTGGATAGCTAATAGAAGCTTCTAAAGTTAGATTAAATCTCAAGATCTATCTCTCTATATTATTTGAGGAATTGTGTCTGGGTTGAACATGTGTTTCCACATATGTGTGTGAGAGTGCGAGCCAAGTAGCCTATTTTGTAGACATTTACATTTTATGTGTGAGCATCCATTTCAGATGAGATTTGTCTTGTAGGAAATTTCTTTTAGTCTACCCTCAGTGGCTCGAAAGATATCTAGAAATATTTGCACTGACTTTGAGAAATAACCAAAACATCATAATAGTGTCTATGTGAGTGCAACTTGAGATATCACAGTATGCTTCTAGTCGCATAGGGGGCTACCAAATCTCCTAACATGTATGTGTGCATGCACTCTGCATGTGTAAATTTATGTATGTGTGTATGTGTGTATGTGTGAATGTGTATTTTTGTGATTGTGTATGTGCATTTATATGTCATAATGTGTATCTGTGTATCTATGTATATGTGAATCTATATTTATGTGTAAATGTGTACATGTGAATGTTTATGTATGTATATAATCATATTATTAATATTTAATAGCTTTTTTTTGCTACACAATCAGATTCTGATCAATCAAAGGGAACTCCACCACTGTGCCCTAACCATGCAAGGACTAATTATTGTAAGTATATTAAACTTTTAGTTCTAATATTTGATAGGTAAATACATGATTGATATATGTTTTTCAATTGTTATATTATAATCAGATTTTGATCAATCAGAGGCTACTCCACCAACTCCTACCCATGCAATGATTTCATATATGTCATTTGATAGGAATTATGATTATTTTTGCTATCAAGAGCATATTATATGTTGTTGTAATCTTTTATATGGCATGTATCCAAGACAATGATTGGAATGTATTGAACATGAGGTAGATTATGGTATTTTTGAGCGTGCACCACCAGTTGATCGATGCAATTATACCTTGGGTATGCATTAACTCCATAAATTAATGTCATTATTTTATTTTGAAATCATATGTACAAAATAAAATTATACTAAATATACAAGAATATTTACTCAATGATGATGATGATAATGATTATCCTACTAATAATGCTAATATTCCTAGTACACTTCATGGACATGCCATTTATTATTTAAATTTGAGGTGTCTCAAAATCCTCTACCGCCTAGTTTATAACCAAAAAGGATTGGAGATTATCCATTACCAACTTGTGATCGTCCTCTTCTACAAACACACGATAGAAGAAGATACATGGCATATCAGACAGCTTTCTTTAGATGAAGAGATTTATAACTTTTGGGGTAATCACTATATGATTGCTCCCACTAGTATTAATGGTGTTGGTTGTGGTCTCTTATTGTACAGATATGTATGTGCCTCTGAATTCTGAAGTCACTCTTATGTCATTTTGTGGTCCTATATATAGATGGGGAGATTGACATCAACTTACATGTTACATTCAAAGCATGAGTATTTATAGAATATGTCTGAATGTAGCTTCTCTTGCCAATACAGGGATTATACATGTAGAAAATAAAAGATCATATATTGATTGAAGACCTTACCATCATGGAAATATAGCATGCTTAATAAAAACACTACATGATGATATAATATTTCAATGACTAATTGCACATTTGAAGAGTGTAACGCTATTTGGGTATCAAAACAAGACACTTAAGTGTCCTTTTTGGACATTTTTGAAAAAGCATCCCACGCCTTCTACAAATAACATTTGAAAAAATACTTTTACATGTGAATTAAGTATACCATAATTGTTTAAGGAAAAATACAAACATGTTTCGAATCATGTTTTATATTGGTATCGGTGCTATCCAAAGATAGCATGGTAGTAAACAGGATGAAAAATCTCAATCGATCATGATCTATTACCATTAAAAAAATTCCTATACGAGAGAAAAAAAATGTACATCTTGCTTATGACATAGATCATAGAGTACAATAGACAATTTGAGCCAGACATATCATTTTTGACTCTTAATAATTTCATTTTTAGGGATCTGCATATCAAAAGTAGCAATTTAGATTTTCATCTACAACTCAGAGCAATTAATTCACATACGATTTGGATAGTTGAATGTTTGCATGATTTGATGGATGGTTGGATGGATTGTTAGATGCCTTGATGGATGGCTGGATTCCTGAGTTTTTTGATGGCTTGATGGATGATTGGATAGCTTGATGCAATGGTTCAATGAATGGTTGATTGAACACGTGAAGTTTGCAATATCATTATGCATGGATGGAAGGATGTATATAAATATTGTATATATAAATATTCTATGTATACGTACTTCCATATATAACTCATAAGTACTAACATTATTCTGTGTGTGCATGTATATATGTGTCGAAGTATTTATATATGCAATATTCACAAACTACAATATATATATATATATATATATATATATATATATATATATATATATATATATATATATATATATATATATATATATATATATATATGTACATATGGATACCACATATATAAATGCTTCCCCACGCACGCGTGCACACACACACACACACACACACACACACACACACACACACACACACACACACATATATATATATATATATATATATATATATATATATATATATATATATATATATATATATATATATATATATATATATATATATACATACATACGTATTCTTGTATATATACACATACTTTGGGATAAAGACCCTAAATATATTGACATAATCTAACACAAATTGTTGTGTGTGGTTGGATTAATATGTACACACACCCACACACACATATATATCTATATGTATATATATATATATATATATATATATATATATATATATATATATATATATATATATATATATATGCACACTTGCACATACATGCTCACACACATATATGTGTATGCTCATGGTGTGTGTGTGTGTGTATGTGCAAGTGTGCAAGTGTGTGTATGTTGGTATGTGGATGCATAGGTGTATGCAAATTTGCACATGTCTCCAGTTGGACACATGTGTAGGTGTGCATACACCTGTGCATGCACATACGCACATACACACACTTACACATACACACACACACCATGTGCATACACATATGTGTGTGTGAGCATGTGTGTGTGAGCATGTGTGTGTGTGCTGGTATATGCATGCATAGGTGTCTACACCTATGCATGCACATACCAGCACACACACACACACTTTCACACACACACACATACACACATGCTCACTTGCACACACACACACACATACACACATGCTCATACATATGTGTATGCACGGGCTGAATGGATTCACACACCTATCGGATATGGAGCATCTTTCCAAAACATGTGTACTTTGGATGACACGAGCTTGTCTAGGTTAAAGACACATGATTGACATAACTTTTAAAAGCACCTTCTACCTCTTGTTATCGATGGATATGCAATGAAAGGAATACGGGACATGATCTATTTTCTTGGATCACTTTTAAGGTAATTATCATACTTTTATGTTTGATATATAAGATTATTTGATATCTTGTTTTACAATATATTTCTTTATAATTTAATTTGTGATTTGTTATAAGTGGATTAGACCAAAAGATATTGAAAAAGACTTGATCCCACAAAAGAAACATGAATGTACAGAGCTACTATGTCTGATGGAGAAAAAGCTTCCAACATCAGTTTTTGATATTCAGGTTCATTTGTTGATCCATCTTGTGGATGAAATAGAGATTGCAAGAGTTGTACGCACTTGATGGATGTTTTGGGTCAAGAAATTTGTGGGCATATTTAAAGGTTATGTGCGACAAAGAGCAGAATCAAAAGGATCTATGGCAAATGGATGGATTTGGGAGGAGTGCATGCACCAGGTCCAAAAGGATGTAAAAGAAGATTTAAGAACAGGACCTTTGAAACGAATGCCTGGCCACAAGAGATGCAATGTCTACTGACGGGTGTTGGCACTGGTCAACTACAAAGATGCTATTAACCAAGGACTAGGCCTAATATAAACACAAAGCTATAGGCAATAAGCGAAACCTATCAAGGGACAACATAGATAAAGAGGGAGAGAGTGTTGCAGAGGAAAGAAGCATCGAAAAGCAAGCACCAAAAATTTTCAAATTATGGGCATAAATTTTCTTCTTCAAGCTTCTATGAAATACCTTATGAGGCATGTAAATACACAAGAGGAGTCCTCTAGATGCATATATCCCCAAATATTGTAACATAATCCTTGTAACATAGTAGGAATGTAGCATTTTTCAATAAAAGTGCCAGTCTCTTGTGTGAAAGGACCATTATTAAGGCACATGCATATAAGTCACTTCATGACTCTTTGTAGGGACCTTTTTGCCATTGTGAGGAATAAAAGTGAATTTTTGAATTTGCCTCTTCTCTGCTATGTATCTTCTTCTCCAAGAGCTTGTGAGTGTGTTTGATGTGTGAAGTGTGTGTCCAACAGTGTTGTCTACTCCATTCCCTCTTGTTTTCATGGTTGTAATGCACGTGTGAAGCTTAGTGAGTCGTTGAGTTGAAGCAGGGTTTCCCATAAATCACTATTTTGCTCATAACTCAACACATGTTTGTCAAATTGAAAGGACTACCATTAGATGTGTCTCATAAAGAGCTTCGAAACGAGCCCGCTATTGACCATATTCAGAGTTTCGAGCTGAGAGAAAAGTTTGAATTTTTGCTTACAACTGTTGCAAGCGCCGTGGTGTGCATTTTCAGAGGATTAATGAGTAGGAGAGTTAATTGAATTGTGTTCCATGCATTGTAGCATTGCCACTTCACTTAGTATCATGTGTGCATGTCTTCATACACGTGATATGTCTAATTTCATGGATTTATAATTATGTGTGTATTAATATACCACTATATGCACTTGTGGGGCAATTGAGGTAAAGTCTCAGCTAACACAAGTCCCTAAGGCCTTATGAATTAGGTACATAGTTTGTATCCGTGTATGCATGTCTATGTGTTTATGCATGTATATGTGTGTATGCATGTGTATGTGTGTATGCATGTGTATGTGTGTATGCATGTGTATGTGTGTATGTGTGTATGTATGTGCATGTATGTGCATGTGTGTCTATGCATATGCATGTATGCATATATTTGTATGCATGTGCATGTGTGTATGCATGTATGGTTATGTGTGTGCATGTGTGTATGCATGTGTATGTGCGTGTATGTGTATGTATGTGTATGTGTATGTGTATGTGTGTGTATGTGTATGTGTATATGTATGTGTATGTGTCTGTGTATGTGTATGTGTCTATGTATGTGTATGTGCATGTGTATGTGTGTGTGTATGTGTGTGTGTATGTGTACGTGTACCTGTGCATGTGTGTGTGTGCATGTGTGTGTGCGTGTGCATGTGCGCGTGTGTGTGTATGTGCGTGTGCATGTGTGTGTGCATGTGTGTGTGCGTGTGCATGTGCGTGTGCATGTGCGTGTGCATGTGCATGTGTGTGTGCGTGTGTGTGTGCGTGTGCATGTGTGTGTGCATGTGCGTGTGTGTGTACGTATGTCTGTGCATGTGCATGTGCGTGTGCATGTGCGTGTGTGTGTGCATGTGCATGTGCATGTGTGTGTGCATGTGTGTGTATGTATGTGCATGTGCATGTGCATGTGCGTGTGCATGTGCGTGTGCATGTGTATGTTCCTGTACGTGTGTGTGTATGTGCATGTACGTGTGGGTGTGCATGTGCATGTATGTGTGGGTGTGCGTGTATGTGTACGTGTACGTATATGTGTATGTGTGCCTATACGTGTATGTGTGCCTATGCGTTGTCGTCGAGATTTTCTCTCCTCTCTCACTTGTGAAGGCCTACAAAAAACATATTTGGTGAAGGTAGCCGGAATTCCCCGAGAAGTCCAGGTTGCATCAAGGATGTCAAAGGAAGCTCACATACAAAGTTTCAAAGAAATCAAGAAAGTCCATGGTAGTGGTCAAAGCTGGTCAAAGTTGGGAAATTAGGGCAAAAATTTCATTGTCACTAAATTAGATGAAAATCCATATACTTGTAAAGATTGTCAAAGGTAGTCTATAGCCCAAATTTCAGCAGAAAATGGATTTTGTAGCACATTGATATGCTATGTTTATTTTGTAAAAATGTAATTTTTCTAGTTTGACCCTACAAATTCTTGTATAGAAATTTATGTTAGCCATATGGTTTGGCATGTATAAAGATCATATGTGGCTACATATTTGTACAAATTTTCAAGGCCATCAGAGCTTCCTAGAGACCTTAATGCCACCTTGCAAGCTTCCAAATGTAGTCAAACTTGTACAAGGGAGATTCAGATGGGAGTTATTTCTGCATATTCCTGAAGGAGATCTTTGGAAACATAGTCCTACAAAGTTTCATCTTCATCAAAGCCTATTTGGAGGGTCAAAGAGCACAAAGTCCAGTTTTTAGGATCACCGCAGTCTTCTAGTTTAAGCAAATTGAAGGGTTGAAGGGCCACCACATGGCAAAAGCTGATTGAGCCATGTTGTACGATCAAGATGAGCTCATATTCAAGGGTGGAGATGCACTTATGCTTAAAGCAAGGAGGATCCACGAGTTTTTCCATAAAAGAAGAGTTTTTTTACAATCAAAGATCAATAATGCAGTGTTTCTCCAAAAATAGTGGCTTATCTTATCCGAATTGATGTCAGCACTGATCCGACGGTCCAGATCATCCCCAGATCCAATGGTGGAGAATGAGGGCGCCTAAATTTGACTCCTTTACACTAGATTTGATAGAAAGAACAATTCCAAGCCATTGATTTGATTAATCAAATGGTTGTAATCGAAAGTAGTGATCCTAGAGTTGAGAGTTGATTTCTCTAGATCCAATGGCCCAAATTCATTCAAAAAACTATATAAACCCCCCTCCAAACTCCTAGAGCATCATTGTTAGGCATCCATAGGGCTCATGCTAGCTTACGATTTCCTTGAGACGATCACCCTCGGTTGAGCGAGTGAGGATCCAAGGTGAGCTAGTATGAGTATAGAACCTAGTTTCAAATTTAAGTTAGAATTCCAATCTAGGATAGGCTCTTGAAACCAGCATCTCTATCTTGACTCACCCTCGGTGGAGCGTGTGAGTGAGTTATAGCTGATTTTAATGAGTCTTAGACTTCTTTAGTTAGATGTTACGAGCCTAGACAGACATAGGGTCATTGGAGTGGAACTCACCTTCTTACGTGTGACATTCGGTTGAACTGTCATGGTTTGAGGGTCGGAACCACCTTTGATCAGTAGACTGCCTAGCTTGACGTACCACGATGATCTTATACATGTATCTTAATTCCAATCCTTTTAATTCATGTCACTTGTCACTTGTCTCTTGTCTCCTCTCTCAGTCTCTTAAGTATTTTTACATGTCTTCTATTTCTTCTATGTGTGAGAAGGCTCCGCAGTATTGCGTTGAACCAATGAGGATGTTTCTTTGAGCTTGTGAGTAACCTCTATCATCATAATTCACTTGCATGCATATAATCCATTCATACCCATACATATTGATTAGTTTCCGAAAGTGTATAAAAAGCTCCAATATTGGACCATTCTTCCTTTCGAAACTAGTTTATGTGTAAGGATTCCATCAATTCACGTCATGCATACATATCATCCAAAGAAGACTATGCATATGAATTAGAATTAGGAAGTGTTTAAGAAGCTCCTTCAATGGACCATTCTTCCTTCCAAATTTGATTCGTGTGTATGGTTCTCTTTCATTCTTATCATTCATGTTCATAAATCTAAATTGCACTCCTACTTTCCCATTCCCATAATCATTTCAACATCTCTCTCTTCTCCATACTCAACATTAATTTCACTTTCATGTCCTTAAACCATCCAACATTCATTAGCTTCATACACCCTGTGTGTGCCACGACCGGACCCGATCCACCCGGATTGCGATCACCTCCACATTTGAACCCGACGTGAAACGCTTCGTGGCATTTGCTTCTGATCTTGTTGGGAGGTTGTGATCCATATCCTTTGTTTCATATTTTTCATCCTCATCATATCATCATCATCAGTCTTGAGTGTTGCACTGGATTTCTCACAGTATCGTGCACATCTTCGTCGTGAAGTAAACGCATTTGTGAGAGATCTAGAGCATCGTGCATCACTTGCTTATTCACATAAGATGGAGGAAGGATTCAAATCCCTTATTGTTCAGAAACAAGGCCAAAGAATAGTCTCTTCTATGTTGAGAGAGAAGGGAAAATTCAATGGCATCAACATCACAAGCTACTTAGATTTGTTTGAAGAGCAAGCTATGATTTTTGGTCTTCCCGAAGATCTTTTGATATCATTCTTTGAACGAATTGTTGATAGCTCTATCATAAACCGTGTCACTCAATATGATAGTCTTCCTTGGAGTGATTTTAGAAAGGAGATGCTCAAAGAATTATATCTTGAAGATTATAGCCAACATAATCGAGATGGATTCTTACGATGGTCAATTCTCCAAAGCCTAGTAGCTCTATTACTCACTTACAAAATGAGTATATTAGACGCTATGAACAACTTCCTGATGAGGATAAGATAACTTTGGAACCTGATCTTGTGATCAATTTTCTTAAGCTTCTTCATCCTGAAACTCGTAGGGAAGTTGAACGGTGATTAGAAGAACCAGATAAGCGCTATGGTCTTACTGACAATTGGCAAAAAGTGCGTAAAGTAGTAGAGGCTGTAGCCCATAGACATCAAAGACAATCCATGCTTTATGAGCAAACTAGTCTTCCTCAAGCTAGCCTTCCACAAACTAAGGAGCAAGTTAGAGAACAATCCCATGCTATGCTTTTTGACTCTACTCCTATTCCTCAAATGATGGAGCCTAATCAAGGTTTTAAAGTAGAGCCAAATAAAAGTGTAGTTGAACAATCTCAAGTGGATATTCTCACTAAGCAAATGGAAAGTCTTATTGCTACACAATCCAATTTGGCCAAGACTATAGATGCTTTACAATCTAATTACACCAAAACTTTCCAAAATCAAATGAACCCAATGACTTTTCAAGAGCCTAATCAACATGTTATAGCTACCAATCAAAATCCACAAGTAGCTCCTACTCAAGCATATCAAGTTCCTCCAATGCATAATCCTCCAATGCATAATCCTTCAATGCAAAATCCTCATCCTCATGTGAAAAATCCTCAAATGTATCAAAACCTGTATCCTCAAGCTTCTCAAATAGCTTTTCAAAATCCTCAAAATCAAAATTTTCAAAATCATCAACCGTATAATATGGAAGCTCCTCTTGCACCTCAAGTACCACATGTTGCTCCCCAAGCTCCTCAAATACATCAATTGCATTTTCAAAATCCTAATTATCCTGTTCAAGCAATACCTTATCAACAAAATCCTCAATTTCAAAATTTCCCACCACAAGTTAATCAAAATCCTCAAAATCAAAATGGTTTTGTGCGTGGCCCTCGTAGGTGTCCTTGGTGTGATTCGTTAGAGCACTTTTTGAGAGATTGTGAATTATTGAAGGCTGCTAAGGAGCAACGACTAGTAATAGACATAGACAAGAAAATATGTGACTATCGATCTAGGCTACCTTTGCAAGGAAATTATGGTAAGGGAGGAATGAAAAAACATTATGAAAATATAACCATAATGGACGTAGGAACTAGAGGAGTGAAACTAGAAGCTCTTGATGAACAACAAGTAGAATCAAGTAAACCCACAAAGGAAGGTGATTTTTCCATAGAGGCTTTAGTAAGAGCACGGGATGAGATTAGGAGAATAACGGCTTGGGAGTCACCGATAGAAGATCAATCTCTTATTTCTCACATATCCAATGTAGAAGAAAAATGAAAAAGAGATGAAGCTGAGCCTAGTGAAAGAAGAGTGACTCGAAAACAAACCTCAGAGGGAATAGAAACAATCATAGAGCAAGGAGAAACATCACAATCCAAAGATAAAAAACAAGAATCAGAACCCAATGAACAAAAACAAGAGGAGAAACAAAAAGGGAAGAAGACAAAGCAAAGAAAAACAGAACCAAAGCCTTTAGATAAACAAGAACAATCAAAACAAACTGAAGACCAAACACGAGAACATGAACAAAAACAAGACCCTGAGCAAAAACAAAAGAAACCAAAGAGAAAACCTAAAGCCATCTTGATTTCAGAAATTGAGAGAAAAATAGATCCTATGGAGATTTTAGATGACATTTTGCTTAAGAGTCAAGTGACTATGTCTTTAGAACAAGTTTTCTCTATTGCAAAGCCTGTTTTTAAAGATAACTTTATCGGCCTAATTAAAAGGAAGAGGTTTCCGCTTAATCTAGATACTGAGATGCAAGATTCTCTAGATCAAGATCAAGCTATGAATGAAGCCTTAAACTTTGATGAATCTGATGAAGAGGACTTTGATGATGATGAAGTAAATGTTAATAAAAATTTCTTAGGACCTATTCAACCTGACCATGAAAATCATGAAAACAATCCTGAAAGTCACTTTAAAAGAGCATTTTGGTCTAGAGGTACATCAGAGATGCATGTTAAATTAGGAAATGATAAGAACACTATCACTGTAAATGCATTAATAGATTCCGGCTCTGAAATCAATGTGATTTCAAGAGAAGTCTATGATAAGTTTCGATGGCCCATAAATAAAGATTGTGGATGGCGTATGAGAACTGCAGATAATGGTGTAGGTACCCTGTATGGAGCTTGTGCTAGTGTGCCCATATCCATAGGAGGAATCATAGAAGAATTTCACTTTTTTATTCAAGATAATTGCTCCTATGAAGTTCTCTTAGGTCAACCCTTTATTTGTGAGAGTCGTATGGAAACTAAAGCCATGGATGATGGGTCTACCTATGCTAGATTCAAGTCTAAGGATGGAATGCAATCACTTCAAGTCATGACAGTAGGAGTGAATCATCCTAGGAATCGATTGTCAATTAGAAAGAAACCTATTGTTACTCAGGGTCATGAGCATGCTTGTAGTGATTGTGCACCTCGATTCATGTTTGGAGCTACATATGATCAAAATTTTGGATAGAGTCCATTGTTGAGCGGGACAACAGTGGATATTGGTTTGACATCTTGCAGCCAACCAACCTGTTCAATAGTTTGTCACTTTGTTTTCCACATTCTAGATTAGATTTTCTTCATAAGAGTCAATTGTCCAAGTCTTTTATCCAAAAAACCCAAAAAAATTATAAAAACAACAAAATCATGGAACATGATGAGAACATTGAGCATGTGATTGAAACATCTCATTGTTTCTCTACTCTTGAGGAGTTAGAGTTATGTCTTCAACAAAATTCTAATTCCCATATTATTCTTCTTTCTTCCCTTGATGAGTATGCTCTAATCCAAGAGTATGCTCTCAATGTTGACAAGTGCTCAAAATTTAACCAAACACATGATGCCTTAGTTGAAACAAAGTACAAAACTGTAGACAAAAAAATCAAACCCATAGCTCAACCATTACCTCAAGGAAGTAATGAAAAAATTATTGATGTGAAAAATGATCCAATTCTTCGGGATAAGAAAAACATAGGACATACATTCACGGATGAGACAATCAAACAGGTGAAAATTGGTAGAGATGATGACTTTCTTTTGCCAGCAGAGAGAGATAAATTTGAGAGAGTTATACGTAGCCATGGAAAAGCCTTTACTATGTATCCTCATGAGATTGGTTGTGTAGATCCTAAGCTAGTTTCACCCATGATAATCTTTACTATTCCACATATTCCATGGAATCTTCGCCCTATACCAGTTCCAAAGGCTCACTTACCTGAGCTAATGAAACTACTTAAGGAGAAGATAAACATGAGAATTTTAGAGCCATCTTTTGCACCTTACTCAAACAGATGGTTCACTGTGCCTAAAAAGAATGGGAAACTACGTTTTATTCAAGATCTCCAACCTGTCAATAAAGTCACCATAAGGAATGTAGGAACAGGACCCATTGTAGATGAGTTTGCTGAATCATTTTAAGGACATTCTATCTATTCAATGGGTGATTTATATTCGGGATATGACCAATTCCAATTAGCAACTGATAGTCGTGACATAACCACAATGAAAACTCCTTTAGGCTTAGTGCGAATGTGTACTTTACCTCAAGGAGCGACTAATTCTGTGGCTCATATGATGAGTGCTATGAATATGGTCTTACATGACTTTATCCCTCATATAACTATGCCATTCATTGATGATATTCCAATTAAAGGGAGTGAGGAACGTGTAAAGGACATTACTTTAGATTCATTGGGATGTCGTAAATTTGTTCTTGACCATATCTCTGATTGTGAAAGAATATTTCAACGATTTGAAGAGGTAGGTCTCACATTTTCCATAGAGAAATCTATTTTTGGTGTCAACGAGGTACTTATTGTTGGACATTTATGTGGCCATTATGGTCGAAAGCCATACCCACAAAAAGTTGATGCCATTAGCAAGATTTCTGAAACATGTAACAACGTGAGTGAGGTACGTAGATTTCTTGGTGCTTGCATCTTTTATGTTATTTGGATCCCTCACTTTGCTCATGTTGCTGATTGTCTTTATGACTTGTTGAGGAAGAAACAAAAATTTATTTGGACTGACAAACACACTCAAGCTATGCGTAAATTGAAGAAATTATTGCTTAAAGCTCCCATCCTTAAGCGTGTAGACTATTCTGCTAACAAACCTATTATATTGATTGTTGATACTAGTCCTATTGGTATAGGTTGGGTCATAAGTCAAGATGATAGTGAAGGGAATAGATATGCAATTAGGTTTGGTGCCAAAATTCTACATGAAACACAACGAAAATATCCACAAATCAAACGAGAACTATGGGGTATGGTAACATCTTTGAAAACAGACAAAGAATATTTCATTGGTGCAAATGTCAAAGTTGAGACTGATTTTTTGCCTCTCATTGGAATGATAGCCAATTGTTCATCTCCTGATATAGCCATGCTTAGATGGATCTCATATATTAAGTTCATAAATCCTGAGTTAGTTCATATTTCAGGTAAGTCAAACTCAGTTGCTGATATGTTATCGAGATTTGATGATGATCTTGAAAGTGATCTAATAAAGAATGTGAATTTAGTTGACTATGTTCCACATATATATGAGTATGAGAAATTTCATGAGTCTGAGTATGAAGATGAATGGAGAGACATAGGAAAGTATCTCAGTACACTACAACCATTACCTAGTTGGACTACGAATAGATTCCGTAACATTAGGAAACGAGCTTATAACTTTTTCCTATGTAATGGTTATCTTTGGAGACATGCTAAGGGTAAGGTTGAGAATCCACAACGAGTCCTAGGAAAGAGAGGTCTTCAATTGCAAGTAATGAAGGAAATGCATGAGACATTATGGGCAGGTCATAAAGGATTTTTTGGAACATATGAAAAAATTAGAAGTACCTATTATTGGCCTAGGATGTATGTTGACATTAGTAGCTATGTTTCTACATGTTCTACTTGTCAACTTCATTCATCAGTCAAACATAGAGATCCGTTGCATCCTACTTATCCACCTTGTATTCACTACAAGTGGGTAGTAGATCTTGTAACTATGCCTAAAGGTATCGACAAAATGCGTTACATTGTACTTGCAAGAGAAGACTTAACTAATGATGTAGAGGGACTTCCACTACGATCTAAGACCACTTACAATGTTTGCAAATTCTTGCTTGAAGATGTCATAAGTCGCTTTGGGTACATAGAGAAAGTAGTTGCCGATCGTGGAGAGTTAAATGCGAGAGAAGCTAAAGAGTTCTTTGAGCGTCACGGTATTCGTTTGTCTCTCACTACTGCATATAACCCAGAGGCCAATGGTAAAATAGAGAGAGGGCATCCACCTATTGTGAAAGCCATATCTAAAGCATGTAATGGTGACATCAAACAATGGCCTAAATTCTTACCTTTTGCACTTTGGGCAGATAGAATGACATGCACACGTACTACTGGATATATGCCTGCTGAACTCATGTACTGTCAAAAACCATTGTTTCCAATTCAGTCTCATATTTGTGCATGGTCAAATTTGCCTTGGTTTGAAAACATGTCTACTGATGATTTTTTGAGTTTGCGTATTAAATAGTTTGAACAAGGTAAATTAAGACTTGATGATGCTGTTGAAAAATTAAGAGAATCTAGAATGAAGAACAAGCATTATTTTGATAAAACTCATCGATTGCGTCCTAAGCCAATTGAAGTAGGAGATTGGGTGCTCATTTATGATAGTACATTTGACTCTCAATATGATGCACGCAAAAATCTCACTCAACGGTGGTTTGGGCCATACATTGTATCAAAAGTCAACAACAATGGTACGTATGCTCTTTGTGAATTAAATGGTGTTGCACTAAAAACTTTGATTGCAGGTAAAAGGATAAAGCTATTCAAGAAACGTGATAATGACGAGTACATTTTGGATGAGGACATTGAAGAAGATGACAACAATGAGGCCGATTCATAAACAGGAGTATCCATGTTATAAAAATAAAAAAAAAAGGAAGAAAAAAAAATATATAAAAATATCATTTCAAGTTCATGTTGCTTTGTTTTTTTTTTTAAGTTCATTATATTTTTTTTTCCATTCTTGTTTCATGCATGTTTGTTTTCAGTCTTTGCATTGCATTGCATATCCACATCACTTGAGTCAAAAAAAAAAAAACGGCAAATGATGATTTCTCTACTTGTGTAAAATTGTATCTTAAGTAGTAACTTATCTACTAAGGAATTGATTATAATCTCGGATTGTGGAAAGATAGGGCATGTAGATTTGGAGGTTTATTTTGGTGACATGACTTTCATATATAAACATGCATATGTATCGTGTATCGAAAGCATAATTGTTGAAATCCTAGCTCCTGCTACTGCATGTTTCTACATCCTTAGTCCATCTCACAACACTTGTATCGGAGTTTAAACGACTGTTCTCCGTCATAAAAAATGGTTGTACCTTGTATCGGGGTTTAATTTTTCCCCGTCATCAAAAAAAAAAAAAAAAAAGTTGCTACATGTTACCAAGAAGTTTACACTTTCTTCCACCCCAAAAAAGTGATCGTAACCATAAAGTTGCCGAATCATCATCATCATCAAAAAAAAAAAAGAGCAAGCCAAAGGAGGATAAAGAGGCATAGTAGAATAAATCACGGGCTATATAGGCAGATTTATGCACTAGTGGAGTTTAATTAGATTTCCTTGCATGTTATTAGAGAAAGAGCATATTCATATTTATGTAGGAAAGGAGTTGATCTAAAATAACCTAAAGATGAAAGATGTCTCTTGAAAATCCTAAATCTTTGTTTATAATCATATTTAAGGTAGATTGCGTTATGAAAAAGGTACAAATTTTTCTTCAAGATGAGAGGAACTGATGCTTAAAATGACTCAATACATCCACTTCCACTTCATATTGATGCTTGTTTTTTTTCTTTCTTGTTACCAATGTTGCTTGTTCATTTGCATATATGTTGCCTATTTGTTCATGCATATTCATGTTGCCTGTCTCAATTCTTTCTTTCATGCCAATTTTGCTTCATGTCACGTTACCTACTTATTCATGCATATAATCAATTTTCCTTCCATGTTTCTTATGTTGCCTATAAAAGAATTTGATGCCTGGAACATTTTGTTTTTCACAGATGCTAGAGTGGCGCTTCTGGAGGAATCGCAGGTTTAGTGGGGGCGAATGTCGTCGAGATTTTCTCTCCTCTCTCACTTGTGAAGGCCTACAAAAAACATATTTGGTGAAGGTACCCGGAATTCCCCAAGAAGTCCAGGATGCATCAAGGATGTCAAAGGAAGCTCACATACAAAGTTTCAAAGAAATCAAGAAAGTCCATAGTAGCGGTCAAAGCTGGTCAAAGTTGGGAAATTAGGGCAAAAATTTCATTGTCACCAAATTAGATGAAAATCCATATACTTGTAAAGATTGTCAAAGGCAGTCTATAGCCCAAATTTCAGCAGAAAATGGATTTTGTAGCACATTGATATGCTATGTTTATTTTGTAAAAATGTAATTTTTCTAGTTTGACCCTACAAATTCTTGTATAGAAATTTATGTTAGCCGTATGGTTTGGCATGTATAAAGATCATATGTGGCTACATATTTATACAAATTTTCAAGGCCATCAGAGCTTCCTAGAGACCTTAATGCCACCTTGCAAGCTTCCAAATGTAGTCAAACTTGTACAAGGGAGATTCAGATGGGAGTTATTTCTGCATATTCCTGAAGGAGATCTTTGGAAACATAGTCCTACAAAGTTTCATCTTCATCAAAGCCTATTTGGAGGGTCAAAGAGCACAAAGTCCAGTTTTCAGGATCACCGCAGTTTTCTAGTTTAAGCAAATTGAAGGGTTGAAGGGCCACCACATGGCAAAAGCTGATTGAGCCATGTTGTACGATCAAGATGAGCTCATATTCAAGGGTGGAGATGCACTTATGCGTAAAGCAATGAGGATCCACGAGTTTTTCCATAAAAGAAGAGTTTTTTTACAATCAAAGATCAATAATGCAGTGTTTCTCCAAAAATAGTGGCTTATCTTATCCGAATTGATGTCAGCACTGATCCAACGGTCCAGATCATCCCCAGATCCAATGGTGGAGAATGAGGGCGCCTAAATTTGACTCCTTTACACTAGATTTGATAGAAAGAACAATTTCAAGCCATTGATTTGATTAATCAAATGGTTGTAATCGAAAGTAGTGATCCTAGAGTTGAGAGTTGATTTCTCTAGATCCAATGGCCCAAATTCATTCAAAAAACTATATAAACCCCCCTCCAAACTCCTAGAGCATAACTGTTAGGCATCCATAGGGCTCATGCTAGCTTACGGTTTCCTTGAGACGATCACCCTCGGTTGAGTGAGTGAGGATCCAAGGTGAGCTAGTATGAGTATAGAACCTAGTTTCAAATTTAAGTTAGAATTCCAATCTAGGATAGGCTCTTGAAACGAGCATCTCTATCTTGACTCACCCTCGGTGGAGCGTGTGAGTGAGTTAGAGCTGATTTTAATGAGTCTTAGACTTCTTTAGTTAGACGTTACGAGCCTAGATAGACATAGGGTCACTGGAGTGGAACTCACCTTCTTACGTGTGACATTCGGTTGAACTGTCATGGTTTGAGGGTCGGAACCACCTTTGATCAGTAGATTGCCTAGCTTGACGTACCACGACGATCTTATACATGTATCTTAATTCCAATCCTTTTAATTCATGTCACTTGTCACTTGTCTCTTGTCTCCTCTCTCAGTCTCTTAAGTATTTTTACATGTCTTCTATTTCTTCTATGTGTGAGAAGGCTCCGCAGTACTGTGTTGAACCAGTGAGGATGTTTCTTTGAGCTTGTGAGTAACCTCTATCATCATAATTCACTTGCATGCATATAATCCATGCATACCCATACATATTGATTAGTTTCTGAAAGTGTATAAGAAGCTCCAATATTGGACCATTCTTCCTTTCAAAACTAGTTTATGTGTAAGGATTCCATCTATTCACGTCATGCATACATATCATCCAAAGAAGACTATGCATATGAATTAGAATTAGGAAGTGTTTAAGAAGCTCCTTCAATGGACCATTCTTCCTTCCAAATTTGATTCGTGTGTATGGTTCTCTTTCATTCTTATCATTCATGTTCATAAATCTAAATTGCACTCCTACTTTCCCATTCCCATAATCATTTCAACATCTCTCTCTTCTCCATACTCAACATTAATTTCACTTTCATGTCCTTAAACCATCCAACATTCATTAGCTTCATACACCCTGTGTGTGCCACGACCGGACCCGATCCACCCGGATTACGATCACCTCCACAGCGTGTAGGTTTACATGTCCGTGTGCGTGTAGGTGTATGTGTACCTATACATGTATGTACGTGTCCATGTACGTGTACGTGTCTGTGTACATGTACGTGTAGGTTTTCGTGTACGTGTACATGTCTGTGTCTCTGTCCATGTACGCGTCCATGTGCATGTCCGTGTCCGTGTTCGTGTGTGTGTCCATGTCCGTGTCTGTGTGCGTGTTCGTGTCCATGTCCATGTGGGTGTGCATGTCCGTGTCCATGTGCGTATGCATGTTCGTGGCTGTGTCCATGTTCGTGTCCATGTCCGTGTCCGTGTCCGTGTCCGTGTTCGTGTCCGTGTCTGTGTCTGTGTACGTGTCCATGTCCGCGTCTATGTACGTGTCCATGTCTGTGTACGTGTCTGTGTCCGTGTACGTGTACGTATCCGTGTCCGTGTACCTGTCCATGTCTATGTCCATGTACGTGTCCGTGTCTGTGTCTGTGTACTTGTCCATGTACGTGTATCTGTACCTGTCCGTGTACGTGTACCTGTACCTGTTCGTGTACGTGTACCTATACCTATCCGTGTACGCGTACCTGTACGTGTACGTGTACATGTACCTGTACGTGTACGTGTACGTATACGCGTACCTGTACGTGTATGTGTACGTGTACACGTACTTGTACGTGTATGTGTACGCGTACCTGTACGTGTACGTGTATGCATACTTGTATGCGTACGCGTACGCGTACACGTATGTGTACATGTATGTGTACGGGTATGTGTAGGTGTATGTGTACGGGTACGTGTATGTGTACATGTATGGGTATGCATATGTGTACATGTACGTGTATGCATATGTGTATGTGTATGTGTATGTGTATGTGTATGTGTATGTGTATGTGTATGTGTATGTGTATGTGTGTGTATGTGTATGTGTATGTGTACGTGTAGGTGTATGTGTATGTGTATGTGTATGTGTATGTGTATGTGTAGGTGTATGTGTATGTGTATGTGTATGTGTATGTGTACGTGTATGTGTATGTGTATGTGTATGTGTATGTGTATGTGTATGTGTATGTGTATGTGTATGTGTATGTGTATGTGTATGTGTATGTGTATGTGTATGTATATGTGTGTATGCATGTGTATGTGTATGTATTGAGCCCATAAAAGTCACATTGGTCAAATTCAACCGCAATCAAAGTCAGAAGGTCAAAGTCAAACAGATCAAAGTAAACATTATCAAGGTCAAAATCAACATGGGCAAAGTCAAAGCATTCAAAGTCGGGTGTCAAGGTGCACAGGTAGTGCACAATTAATTGTTCACAAAGGGTATAATTGCAGAAAGTTGGTTGCAGGTTGCATAGTGTCTTTCTGTAATTTCTCTAAGGTTCAAAGTGTTTGGAAGGTTCAAGTCAACCCTCCCTTAGCTGCACATTTGAAGAATTAAAAGGCAAAATGTGAAGGTATGTGAAGCGGCACCGTATGCAAAAGTGAAAGTATGGAACCCAATCAAAAATTTTTGTTTTAGTCTAAAGTCTCTACAGGAAAAAACAGTGATTCGTTGGCTGCCTACATTTGGAGACAATCTTGGGACATCAAAGTGTGCACCAAGATACTCTAGTAGTTAGGAGCCTATGTGAATTGACACTCAAATCAAGGCAAGGCATTAATTCTTGGTTAGACTAAGCAAGGTGAGCATAGTTTACACTAAGGGAAGAGTAAGAGACATACGGTGAGTGTGTGATGCAGAGAAGTGAAGTGCAAGGTGTGTAAGAAGAGTGACTTAGAAGTGTGTAGAGAAGTGCTAAGCCATGCAACCAAAGGTCACAAGGTCCCATTGAAGTTCTGTGTGTGTCGACAGAAGGTTTCCATCCCTCCACCTATTCAAGCTTGAGTGCAAGGTATGCATAAGTGCAAGCTCTTGGAGAAGGTGGAGGTCTCGTGTAGAAAGGTCGGTGGCAGTAAGAACCTTGGGTATTTTGTAACTTTATTGATTGTGCATTCTTTGGGATTTTGCACAGAAAGCATTTGGATTGTATTGTGCATCACCATTTTACTTTTCTCCTTATAATCAATCTACAGAAGCTTTCGATGTCTGTATCTTTCTTCTTATCTTTCTCCCTTTTCCTACAAATACTCAAGTCTCTTTCTGCACAAGAATCCCCAACAAAATTTTGCACACACGGTGGGACCACAAGGAGATTTGAGCATAGGAGAAGCAAATTGCAAAGTATAGAAGAGTTCAAGGGTACTTATGGTACTGTACTGACTAAAGAGGTAATCTTTCTTCCATTGGAATTCTCTTAAACTAAGAGGTGTATAAACAGCTCATGACCGCAACCCGATCTCAAAGCTTGAGGGTCCCTTGCAAAGCAACAAGAAGGAAGGTTATTCAACGATCAACCAGTCCATTGTCATCGACATGATCAGTAAAGAATATGGAAGCCAAGGTAGATTTGGAAACTTTACTTTCTAGATTGAATATCAAATTTCCATCCTTCAGAGAGCTAGCACAAGAAGATCGAGATGACACATTAGGAGGTTCTTAGCCTTATGTAAAACAAGGTGTCTAATGGGAAGAGAAGACAAATTTTTTATTCTTTTTCCTCCAACATTAGAAGGACTAGCACGTAAATGGTTTAGTCAGTTCACCGACAACCATTTCACCACATGGGACTTGATGAAGGAAGCATTTAGAACACAGTTCCAACAAGGGAACACAACTGAAAACATATTGAAGAATCAGAAAATTTAAGACTAGGTCCTGGGGAGACCTTCCTAGAATTTGTTACCAGAGCTAAGGCATTAATGGCCAAAATACTAGATCCTCCCCATGATTTTTTTATCAAGAAGTAGCTGGCTAAACCACTTCCCATATCAACACAATGTAAAAATAAAGAAGTTAGTTTTACCGACAGCAACAATAGAAGAATTTATCAATAGAGCTACAAGATTGGAACAAATTAGACAACAATATGGGGCAAGCTCTTCCCAGTTATCATATCCTACAGAACCTGAAGAACCAATAATTCAGCTAAGGAAAGATCTTGAGAGCTTAAAAAGGAATAAGACCCACAAAGAGGAGGAGAGTGTTGTAACTCAGTTGAGGTGGGGAATTAAAGCATTGAAGCTACAAAAGGAAGAGGAATCACAAGCAGAAGAGCTGGCTCAACTTTGGCAGGAGTTGTAGGAACTCAAGGGAGGTGGATTCAAAAGTGGACTATGGTATATCGTGTGCAGCAAGTAGGGTGATGTGGTAAGTGAATGTACACTTTTAAGTGTAACTTGCCCACTGTGCAGGAAAATTGGACATAAATCTCAAGATTATCAGTCAATAGGTATACCTCCAACAACATATTGGACACAAGGAGGAGCTCTACCACCAACCAATGTGATGGCAGCAGCACCCAATCCAGGTAACAATTACAACCCTAGACATAGGGATCACTTTGGAAATGGGCCAAGGAGGCCCATCATCTATTTCATATGTGGAGAATGTGGGCATTACCAAAGTAGGTGCACCCTACCAAAAAATGCCCCCCCCCCCTTGCAGAAATTTCCTAGGGGCGAGGGACTATTATACCAATTGTTTTCCTAAGAACCACGAGGCTTCATTTGGGCCCCACATTCAAATGATTTTTGTGTGCAAAGAAAAAGTTGCAGGACAAGTAAATGTGCCATCCCTATCTACCAAAGTAGTGCAGTTAGAAGAAATTGAATCTTTTACAGTGCAGACAAGAAGCAAGGGGAAGGCTTAATTAGAAATGGTTCAAGAGTCAAGGATTAATGGATTGAACAAAGACAAAGAAACATCTGAAGACAAAGACAATGCATGTGCAGATACAAGGCAAAAAGAAGATCTCATAGGTACGAGTGATTATATTGGACATTCATTCAGCAAGGCTCATGAGGAGTTTGATAGGTCAAATGGAGCCCATGCTCTTAAGGAATTAGAAGCTTCAAGATTACTCAAGTCCATGAAAAAGGAGGTTAGTATTTTTTATTCAATAAAGATGGTTATGAAATTAAGGTCAGAGCTCTTGTAGATAATTGATGCGGCTTCCACAACAAGTTTAGTGGCCAAGGCTGTTGTTATGCATAAAGATAAAATTGTAGGGGAAGCACCCCTCATAGAATATAAGAGCCCTTGGCTAATAGTCTCTATTAAAGGTCATGAGTTCCAAGGAGTTGTTGTGATGGCGGTTCTGCCATTAACTTGATGCCTGAACATACCATGAGAAAGATTGATCTACACCCTTCAAGACCTGTCAACTTCACTATAACACTGGCAAACCAAAGCATAGTAAGGCCTATGAGAGTGGTCCCTGGAGTCTGATTCGAGATACAAGGTACCATCTTTAACTTGGATTCTGTTGTTTTAAGGCTTCCACATGTAGAAGGAAGTTTTCCCTTGTTAATTGGGAGACCTTGGTTAAGGCATGCCAATGTACTACATGACTAGGGTAAGGACACAATGTGGGTAAAAAAAGAGGGGAAAGAGTTACATCATATATTTTTAGAAGAAGGTCTAGACAACCAAAGACATACTAGCATGATGCAAACAATTGGTATTTGTATGGAATACGAATTGTTGGACAACCCAGAAGCAGATCTATTTGAAGAAGCAAATTTATATGAAGAAGAAAACATGTTGGCTTGGCTCCATGCAGAAGACCCACTTTCTTGCTATGGAATTTTTCCAAACTCAAGTAGAGAGGAAGCCTATGAAGAAAAAGAGGACATCATTCAGGTTACTGATTCGAGTGAGACAGTCTCAGTCAAAGACCATAGAAGAAAGAAGAAAAGAAAAGCCCTTAAGTGTAGTAGTGATGAAGCTACTTCAAATCATATATCAATGGCCACTTTGCCATGGATACTAGTATGGATATCATCTATTATGTCAATTTTTATGATAGTAAGTGTAGGGCTTTACAAAGATGAAAAAGGAGTACATGCAAGTCTTTAGGAATAGAGGATTCCATTGGATGAAGAAGCTAAAACAAAGATACAAAAGATGCAGTAAGGAGGAGATACTATTCTAATGAAGGATTTAGGGTGGCCCTATCAGATAGTCAGTATGCCCAAAAAGAAGACAAACCAAATGAAGTCCAGCACAATTGGAGATTATGGAGGGCAAAGGGTTTCTCTTAGTCATCATATCACGACTCAAGGCATATCATCAAAACAAGTGAAGATTTTTGGATCAGCTAGAACTTGCAAAATCTGTCTAGTTGTACATAGCCTTATCGTACAATTTTTTGCTTAAGTTTTACTAATTTTTATCCATTTTCATACTTGTTCTTTGCGTTTTTATGAAATTTAGAAGCCATTTCATAGCCTCTTGCATAAGCAAAAATTTAGGAATTTTTTGGGAATTTTTTAAGCATTTTTTGAATTTTTCTAGCATTTTTCATCCTTTTCAAATATCATTTTCTTGATAAAATGGAGAAATAAAGGAAGTTCTCTATGGTTTTTAGTGACAAAAGTGGCCTAGAACTATAGGGAATTTTTTTAGAATTCTTTCTGATTTTTTTGGATTTTATTTGTATTTTTTATCTAAGTTTTGAATATGAAAAAAAGCTCCCCAATAAGTAATTTTCTCTTATGAAAAAAAAAACCTACCCCTCTCTCTCTCTCTCTCTCTCTTTCCTCCTCCCCGCCTCCCAAATTCTTTTTAATTTTTATTTGATTTATTTTATTTTTATTTATTTTATTTTATTTATTTATTTATTCTTATTATTTTATTTTCTTTTATTTTATTTTTACTTTTTTTCTTTTTATTTAAGCTCTACCCAACCCCACGTGCGTAAAAAAAAAACATAGGTATATATAATAATAATAAATACTTACAATATATATATGTTTTATTTTCCACGGTCCAATGCTTTTGGCTCTAGATTGCACCTTGGATGGCCATTTTTTCCAACTTGGGGTCATTTTCATGTCTTTTGGCACCTCTCAACTCATTTTTTGACTTAGTTTTTCCAAAATTCCAGCTTCTGTTTTACTTTTACTCAAAAGACACATGTTTTAAGCACATTTCTTCCCTCTTTTTCATTACACACATGGTCCACGTGGTCTATTCATACCTTATTTTACCATATGTTTCAGATTTTCCCATATGTACCCTCTATTGCTTTACTAGTTTCTCATTTTGATCCTCTCTAGATCCCACAACCCTACGCCCTCCCTCACTTTGGCCATTTAACCAGCCCCATCCTTACCCCTCCATACCATATCAATCTCAGCCCCCTCAACTCTCCCTTCCCTCTCCTTCCTACCCTCCATTCGCCATCCTTTGCTTGTCCATGCAAAATTTCCACTTTTGGTTCTTCTCTTGTGTTTGTTCTCTTTTGGTCCTGGTATACTTGGTAGCTGCTCAAGTGTCCGTTTGAAGATTTTGCAACACAGGATACATGGTTTCATCTCTACTCCGAGTTTTGGTTGTAGCTCTCGGGACAGAGATCCGATTAGTTGGTGGGCAACTATGAGCCCATAAAAGTCATATTGGTCAAACTCAACCACAATCAAAGTCAAAAGGTCAAAGTCAAACCGATCAAATTCAACATGATCAAGGTCAAAATCAACATGGACAAAGTCAAAGCGTTCAAAGTTTGGGTGTCAAGGTGCACAGGTAGTGCACAATTAATTTTTCCCGAAGGGTATAATTGTAGAAAGTTGGTTGCACGTTGTAGAGTGCCTTTCTGTAATTTCTCTAAGGTTCAAAGTGTTTTTAAAGCGTTTGGAAGGTTCAAGTGAACCCTCTCTTAGGTGCACATTTGAAGAATTAAAAGGCAAAGTGTGAAGGTATGTGAAGCGGCAGCATACACAAAAGTCAAAGTATGGCCCCCAATTAAAAATTTTTGCTTTAGTCTAAAGTCACTACAGGCCAAAACAGGGCTTCGTTGGCTGCCCACATTTGGAGACAATCTTGGGACATCAAAGTAAGCACCAAGATACTCTAGCAGTTAGGAGCATACGTGAAATGACACTCAAATCAAGGCAAGGCATTAATTCTTGGTTGGACTAAGGAGGTGAGCATAGTCTACACTAAGGGAAGAGTAAGAGACATACTGTGAGTGTGCAACGCAGAGAAGTGAAGTGCAAGGTGTCCAAGAAGAGTGTCTTAGAAGTGTGCAAAGAAGTGCTAAGCCATGCGAAGAAAGGTCACAAGGTCCCATTGAAGCTGTGTGCACGTCAACAGAAGATTTCCATCCCTCCCCATATTGAAGCTTGAGTGCAAGGTGTGCACATGTGCAAGCTCTTGGAGAAGGTGGAGGTCTGGTGTAGAGACATCGGCGGTAGCAAGAACCTTGGGTATTTTGTAACTTTGTTGATTGTGCACTCTTTGGATTTTGCATAGAGAGTATTTGGATTGTATTGTACATCACCATTGTACATTTCTCCTTATAGTCAATCTACAGAAGCTTCCGATATCTGTATCTTTCTTCTTATCTTTCTCCCTTCTCCGACAAATACTCAAGTCCCTTTCTGCACAAGAATCCCCCAATAGTATGCATGTATGTGTCTATGCATGCATGTTGGTATGTATCCATGTGTGTGTATGTATGCATGTGAGTGTATGTGTGTGTATATGTGTATGTGTGTCTCTATTTGTGTGTATGTATATGTGTGTATGTGTATGTTTGTATGTGTGTGAATGTGTGTATGTTTATGTGTGTGTATGTTTATGTGTGTGTACCCGTATGTGTGTGAATGCATGTGTATTTGTATGTGTTTATGTGAGTGTATGTGTGTGTGTATATGTGTATGTGTTTGTGTAAGTGTGTATGCATATGTGTGTGTATATATCTATGTGTGTGTATGTACATGTGTGTGTATGTGTATGTGTGTATGTCTGTGTATGTATGTGTGTATGTATATGTGTGTATGTGTTTGTATGCATGTGTATGGATATGTGTGTATGTGTGTGTATATGTGTACATGTGTGTGTATGTATGTTTGTGTATGCATGTGTGTATGTATGTGTGTGTGTCTATGTGTGTATGCATGTGTGTATGTATGTATGCATATGCTTGTGTATGCATGTGTGTATATATGCATGTGAACATATGTATGTCGGTTTTTCTATATGTCTATGCCTATGTATGCATACGTGTGTGTAGGTGTATGTGTATGTGTGTATGTGTGCATGTATATGTGTGTGTATGTGTGTATGCATGTGTATGTATATGTGCATATGTGATTGTATGTGTGTGTGTGTCTATGTGTATGTTTGTGAGCATTTGTGTGTATGTGATTGTATGTATGTGTGTGTGTGTCTATGTGTATGTTTCTATGCATTTGTGTGTATGGATATGTGTGTATGTGATTGTATGTATGTGTGTGCAAAACCATATACTAGGCTTATGACATGAATTATATTCCAAGCCCATGGCTAGCACCAGTGTTAAACCTATGTTATAACAAGCTGTATAAGATATGACTATAGTAAACAAAGTAATGTGCAGGGTTCTTGGTATGGATAGGGGTCTGTAAACAAAGGCCCTATGTTATTTTCCCACACCATATATTAAATCAAATACTATAATAGATTACTGGTAGAACGAACTACTACTCATGTTTTAGTATCTCAAACTTCTGATGATTAGATACACAATTGTAACTTCTAACCAACACACCACTCTGAGCATTACTTTACTCACAATAATATATTACCACAGTTACTGTTCAAATAGATATCATGACTTTAGGACACAATCGCTAACTAGTTCCTTATCGACAAAATCACAGAACTACAGCACATTAACTTTCAACCAAACTTCTCAACTATTAATTACCACAACAAAGGTTAATAACTTATCTGACAATCAACGACACCATATTGAACAACAAAGAACAACACTTTGGGAGATTATCAGTCTACACATGCTCGGTTCACCACATGCAGTCTGATGGACTAGCCGTGCATCTCCTATGGAACAACATGAGTGCAAACCTTTTGTATTAATGTTTAGAAAGAGTTACAATGGTTAGGCCATTATGGCGCTTCATCGACATATGTGAGAAATTACAATAATAATCCGGCGACCTAACAATCTCCACTAGACCCAAATGTAACTTGACTTGGTCCCAAACTTCCCTCTCCTGCCTATCAATCAACCGTGCCAACCTCCTCCATCTGTAAAAAAGTAAGTCCACCATATTAAAGTCCCCACAAAGAACCAGATTGAGGGGCATAGAATCCAATGACTTCCAAATGGAAAATCTTTCCGAATCCATATTAGGGGCATACAACGAGAGTAAGAAAAAATAGGGTGTTTGATGAAATATCACGCTTTTATACCAATGCCAAAGAAGGACTTAATCATATCTCAAATAACAAAGAAAATGCTAAAAAATCAAGTGTATAATCTCATGTTTTGATGGGACCTGATATGTCACCTAGCAATAGTTCCAACTCAAACCTGTGGAGTGGAAGTTTCTATGGCAATTTGAGTCCAACAAATTCATCAAATACCTTCATGAAAGGTAAACAAAAGGATTTTTTTGTTAATAAAACATATATAGACTTTGGAGCCACTGATGCAAAGGGTTATCCGTAGGAAAGAGGCATTGATTTTGATGAAATCTTTTGCACCTACATGTCGAATGAGTACTGTTCGTAGCATTTGCACACTTGCAACCCATCATGGTTAGAATGTACATCAGTTGGACATTAAAACAACATTTTTGAATGGTGACTTGCATGAAGAAGTGTATGTTTTTCAACCCCGTGGCTTTGTGCAGAAAGGGCATGAAAACTAGGTGTGTAGGTTAAAGAAGGAATTGTATGGTTTAAAGCAAGCACCACGTGCTTGGTATGAAAAGATACATACCTATTTGATTGCACATGGTTTTGAGAATAGTCCAACTGAAAGCACCTTATAGGTTAAGCATGCTAATGATGTACTTCTGATCATTGTTGTGTATATTGATGACATGCTACTCACTGCTCCTCATGAGAAGCATATTGTTGTTTTTAAGGCCGATTTGCATGCCTCATTTGACATGTCTAATTTGGGGAATTTGCATCATTGTTTGGGCATTCAGTTAATGCACATTGATGGTGAAATGGCTTTGTGTCAAACGAAATATATTGATAAATTATTACAGCATTTTGGCCTTGAAGACTGTAAATCTATTGCCACTGCTATGGAGACAAGTTTATGATTGAGTTTTCATGATGTTGGAGATGCATTTGATGTTGTTCTCTATGAACAATTGGATGCTTGATTTACTTATGCATTACTCGGCCAGACATTCAGTTTGTTGTCTCACAGATGAGCAGGTTTATGCATTGCCTAGGTGTCAAGCATTGGCAGGTGGTTAATTGCATCTTTTGCTACTTGCGTGGTACCCGGCTACTTGGGTTGTTTTATCCTAAGGGGGGATCACTACCACTAGATTTGCATGCTTTTTTCTACTCTGATTGGGCTGGCTATTATGACAGTCATATGCCCACTAGTGGCTTTTTCTTCATGCTTGGTAGCTCATCTATATCTTGGTGGAGCAAGAAGCAACCTATTGTGGCCATTTCTAGTTGTGAGGTTGAGCATAGGGTAGCTTTCATAGTGTCTATTCAGTGTGTGTGGCTCACATGCCTTATGGCTGATTTGGGTGTTGGTTAGTCTTCTGCCACAACCATCTTCACTGACACTTAGAGTGCATTGGCAGTTGCAAGGAACCTTGTGTTCCATGCTCGAACTAAGCACATTGATGTGCATTATCATTATGTTAGGGAGAGGTTCTCTACTACAGAGATCGGCTTGGCATATGTGCCCACGTAGGAGAACATTGCAGACCTTTTCACGAAGGCTCTACCTAGGGAGAAGTTTGAAGCTTTCCACAGATCACTCCCAGGGTGAATTTGTTGATATATTTAGGGAGTGATGTCTGTGAACACACTAGGACCACTAGGGCACTTTTTTCCCTCTTTTAGGAGGTTTTTTCCCCCCTAATTGTATATACGCCTATAGCCTTAACATGTTACTTATCTTTGTACATTCTGGTGGTAATACATTCAGTACTATGTGTTGTGCTCCAAGCTTCTTCTTCTTCCTTGTGTTGTTCACGTGCTTCTGCACATGTCTAGCTCCAACAAAAGCAATGACACATGAGGATTGTAAATATTTGCTTATCGAAAAAGGTCAAGATATCCTTTTGGCACTTTTTTGGCACCCTTGCTCTAGGAGTTCTTGGCACCCAGGATTTGGTGCTTGTAAGCTCCAATACTAGAATGATATGCAACTTATTGTGCCAAGGAAAGTCATGGTTATAAATATGTTACTAATTTCCTCTATCATGTTTTTTCTAGCTGGAGCCGAAACAACAATGAGCTCAACAAAATCTGCAATAACTTTCTTTGAACAGGAGACTACCTCAAGAGGGGCTTCCTAAGATTATATGGAAAATTTGTGCTAGCTTCAAGGATATAGGTGATTCGGGAGTTCTGGATGTGGAGACCTTGGCTAACAAACTTGTTACTAAATGAATTATCAAACCTTTGAGTAATGATAAGGAATTCTAGTCCAAATTTGAGGTTAAATAATCTTCAATCCTTGCATGCCAAGTAGAGAGGGCTCATCTAAGCCCACACAAAGCCTTTTTCAACTTGCAAACATATTCTAGATTCATTGAATCATCATATCTTTGTGGCTGGCCCATGTATACTCCTTCTTACAATTCACATGTAAAAAAACATTCTTCACATCCATCTGATGCAAAATCCATCCCTTTCTTATAACTAATACAACAAGTTCTCTAAGAGTAGCTATTTTATCTACAAGGCTAAAAGTTTTCTCATTATCAATGCCATATGTATGTGCATATTCTTTTGCTACCAATAGTGCTTTATACCTCCTTATGCTACCATCAACATTATGATTTACCTTGTAAGACCACTTGTACTAGCCTATGGGTTTTTTCCTTTCGGCAATGGAACTAGCTTCCATGTTTCATTTCCATAAAGTCTAGCCATCTTCTCATCCTTAGCTTTCTACCAATCTGCATTTCCAATTCCATCTTCAAAGCAAGGAGGTTCAACATCTTGTATTACCTTGGTCATGTAGGCACAATGATGATCCATGTAGCTATCGTATGTTAATTGTTGCATTGAATTTTGTATCCTCCCAAATCTTTTTGGTCCTGGGTGTTGTATCATATGCATATGCATTTCTTACTCCTGGAATCTTTATAAAGGGAAATCCAAATTCCTCATGAAGGATATTTTTTGAACCCTTTAATTCACAATCCTAGCCTTATACCTGTCAATTGTTCCATCAGGTTTACGCTTCAGCTTGTATACCCACTTAGTGCCAATGGTCTTCTTGCTAGTAGGTAAGTCACATAAAGACCATGTACCATTTTTCATGATAGCATCATATTCAGATTGCATTTCAGCCATCCAATGTTCAGAATTTTGTGCTTCATCAAATGAAACAAGTTCAGTCTCATCACAAAGACTAGAGGTAGCCATAGTATAGCAATCTAATGCAAAATAGGCACTATGAGAGCCTAAACGAGTATCGTATGACAGAGCTGCATCTAATTTGTTTTCACACAAAGTTTGAACCAGCCATTTTGGCATAGTTTTTGCCTCCTTAGTATCAGCTCTTTCATCAACAAGTGCATCATGTAAATTTGCATCAGAAATAGAATGATTTACATCATCACATGAAACCTGTAAAGGCTAAGAAGTTGCCTCATTAGGACCAGCACTAGATTGTCCACCTGTAAAAAGAGGCAGCAAAATATCATACATATCTTTCGAGCTAATAGATGTCTCCTTCGTACATGAAAGTAAAGGTTGGATAGCATCTTCCATAAAAACAATATCAGGGCTAACCAAAATGCATTTAGTCTATGGATGATGTAGACGATAGCCTTTGGTTTCATAAAAGTACCCAACAAAAATACATTTTATTGCTTTATCATCCAATTTCCTACGATGTTGATCATGTTGGAAGAGATGGATGGATACCTCAAGAAAGTGAGGGATACTACTAAAACTTGCTTTGGGACTACCCTATCAAGCTTTAGAGTTATGTTTTAGGCCCTTTTAGCTTGCAAATGACACCAAGAGAGTACCACTGTACTTTGGAGTTGATCCTTCAAACAATTGAATCAAAACAAACTACCTCACAAATAGCTAGTCTCACAAAACTTACTATTTTGGTCTAGACACCTGCTGGTTCTTTTGCTCAGTGCTCTCCTACCTCCATGCGATTCAAGCCTTTACAATATTCTCTCAAGATTAAAACCTTTTACAAGTGGTAAATGATCAAAGTTTACAAGCTAAGGTTCTCATGCTTCATCAAGTCCTTCCACTTATTGCTTTCCATGCTAAGCCAAGTGTGAGGGGCTGTATGTTTGAACCAACAGCTCCCCCTCAGGCCAAACATCTTGGCTTGCTCATCTTTATGAATCTTCTTGAATGTCCTACAATCCAATCATGGTTTTAAACCTGCAAAGTTTAGTACCATCAAGTGCTTTGGTTAATAAATCTGCACTTTGCATATTTATGGATACATATGCAAGTTGAATCTCCTTGCTCAATAGCTTCTCTCTAACATAGTGATAGTGCACTTCTATATGCTTGGTTCTTGCATGATAAATAGGGTTTGCTGAAAGACGCAAAGAACTTGTGTTGTCACCAAAGATCATAGGTGAATGAGTGTGAAGTGCCAAATCTAAATATAGCAATCCAATCCAAATGGCTTCTTGTGTAGCATTTGCTAATCCCCTGTATTCAGTCTTTGTTGAAGAAAGAGCAAGGTTATTTGCTTCTTGGATGACCATGAAATGGACTTATCACCTGCAAAAGAAAGATATCCAAAAGTACTTCTTCTATCATCCTTACAACCTGCCCAATCTACATCTGAGTATAGTTTGATGCCCAAATCTGATGTGTATGGGAAGTAAAGACCTTGATTTTGAGTACCTTTGAGATACTTCAAAATCCTTTTAGCAGCTTCCAAGTGAGGTGCTCTAGGTTTATGCATGAATTAACTCAGAACACTTACTCCATAGCATATGTCAATCCTTGTTAATGTTGCATAGTTTAGACTTCCAACTGTGCTTTGATATCCTGCAATGTCTTCAAGTAAATCACCTTCATGAGCATTCAATCTATGATTTACCTCCATAGGGGTGCTAGATACCTTTGCATTCTCTAGGTGAAACTTCTTCAACATGTCCTACACATATTTCCTTTGAGTGAAATAAACTCTAGAATATTTGTAGACTAACTCAAGTCCAAGAAAATACTTCAAAAATCCTAGATCACTAATTTTGAACTCGTGCATCATTTGGTTCTTGATTTTTTTGATGCCATTGGCATCACTACCTGTAAGTATGATCTCATCAACATATACACATAAATATATCATTTTTGAATTACTTCTCTTGACAAACAGAGAAGAATCTATCTTGCTCATCATGAATCCTTAGTCTTGAAGGTAGGTTGTTAACCTATGATTCCATGCCCTAGGTGCCTGCTTCAAACCATAAAGAGCTTTGTTCAATTTGCACACATAATTTACCTTGCTTGGGTCTTCATAGCCAGGAGGTTGAGCCATGTAAACCTCCTCTGAAATCCATCCATTGAGAAAAGCATTTTTTACATCTAGCTCATACATACTCCAATTTCTAGATGCACCTACACTTACCAATACTCTGATGGTTGGCATTTTAGCCACATGTAAAAAAGTCTCTTCATAATCTACTCCTTGGGTTTGTGCAAAACCCTTATTCACAAGTCTAGCTTTATACCTATTTATGGATCCATCTCAGTTCCTTTTGATTTTCTAAATCCATCTAGAACCAATTACCTTCATTGATGCCTTCTTGGGTAGTAGCTCCCAAGTATCATTCTCTTGAAGTGCTTCTATTTCTTCATCCACAGCTTCTTTCCATTCTGTTTTGGTACTTGCTTCTTTATATGAAGAAGGTTCTTCAAGTGATAAGTCCTTAGCAAGATAAATGGAATGCTTAGTAACATGAAGTATCATACCCATATCTGATTGGGTTCTTACTCTCTCTTTGTGATCTTTGTACTGCTTGGTTGGATGATTTAGGTATGTCCTCCAAAATCTTCATTTTGGCCTTGCCCTTTGATTTCCATGCTTTGAGCTCTTCAAAGTTGATGGTGTCCTCATCATCTTATTTGATGTCTTCAACTGTGCTTGGCTTCTCCTTGGTGAGGCTTGGAAATTCTTCTTCTAGGTCATATGGCAACTTGACCTTCCTGCATTCACTTTCAAACCAAGAATCATTCTCATCAAACACAACATCTCTACTGACCATAAATCCTTTTTGGATGGATTATAAAACTTGTATCATTTCTTATTTAAATCATACCCTATGAAGATGCACTTCTCTACCTTGGGGTCTAGCTTACCTCTGGCTTGAGATGGAACATGCACATAAGCAACACATCCAAATATTCTACAATGATCAAGTGATGGCTTGCTACCATGCCATGCCTCATATCCCATCAAGTGACTTACAGGGTAACCCATTAATAAGGTAGGTGGCAGTAGAAACACTCTCTGCCCATAAATAATTAGGCTAATTCTTTTCATTAAGGATTGATCTAGCTGCTTCCAAAACCAACCTACTTCTCCTCTCTGCTACTCCATTTTCCTCAGGAGTATCATCTGGTAGTAATCTCCCTTTTGATATCTCTTTCCTACAAAACATCAAATTCATTGGAGAAGTACTCACCCCCTAAATCTGACATCTGCGTGGACAAGTTCTAGACACTCCTCATGCGTATAGGCTTTCTTTGTAAACGGTAACTTGTGTGATTTACCAAACTCACAAGCACCAAACTTATAGATCATATGTTGCTTGCATACATTAGGTATCCCAAGCACACATTGATCTCTACATATCTGCTTCAAGCTTCTTTCACCAATGTGCCCTAATCTTTTGTGTCAAATCTCTAACTCAAACAAAGTTTGATCCTTGTAATTGTAAAGTGCAATGTATCTAGTGTCCTCAAGCTCAAATGTAAATAATCTACCTCTTTTCTCTCCCTTTGCAATCCTTCTGAATCCTTGTTGGGGATCCTCCACAAAGGCTCCATATTTATTGAACCTAACCTGCAAACCCTTTTCCACTATCTGTTCAACGCTCATCAAATTCTTTGTGATAATAGGTACATAAATAACTCTACTCAACAGATTCCTATTCCCATCAGGAGTTTTAACATTTCCTACCTTGACCACTGAATGTTTGGTGTCATCACATGTTTGTACTTGGTGCTTTCCCTTGGGCTCCTAAAGATCAGAAAGCAGAGCTACATTGCCTGCTACATGATTTGAACAATCTGAGTCAATATAGAAGAGGTACTCATCATTCATACCTTGTTTTGAAGTCATGTTCATACTGAGAAGAGAATCTTCTTGATCCTCTGTATAACTGTTGAAGTCTTCTCTTGATTTGTATCCTCTTTGATAATTGTTGTTGTAACTGTTTTTGTTGCCATGGATGTAGCCTTGATTATGGTTGAATCTTGCTCTTGATTGTGAGTAGCCACCTTTTTGAAATCCTCTTCCTCTCTCATTCTTGAAGTTCCTATAGCACTCATCTATTGTGTGATTAGACAGTCCACATATATTGCATGGGGAAGAGTTGAAAGGTCTCCCCCTACCTTGCTTACCTCCTTTGCCTCTTCCTCTTGAGTTCCTACCTCTCCCTGCACAGTTACCTTGCGAAGTAATACCTTGATCTTCTACTTTTTTGCTCTTTCCTTTATCTTTAGACTTCCCTTTATATGTATAGAGGGCAAAAGAATTGTAACTTTGGATGGTTCTCCATTTTTGTTGAGCTTGGCTTCATGGGTAAAGAGTTGTCCCATGAGAGTGTTAAGATCTAGGATTGGCATGTCCATGTAAAGGTCCATATTAGTTGTGAAAGTTGCTCCTCTTCAATCTCATCTCCTATGCTTGCCAATTGATCAACCACATCCTTTACTTTGATCACACATTCTGAAACATTCTACTTGGATTGCTTCCTTTGAGTAGTAAACTCAATCCACAATTGAATTTTTCTAGCTCTTGTATTAGAAGAAAAATATGAAGATAATGTATCACAAGTCTCTTGGGAGGTTTTACAATTCCTAATGTGAGGAAGAAGGAGGTCAAAAATAGAGTTAAGTAGATATGAGCTTGCTAAAGCATCTTTGGCACACCATGAGTTGAATCTTTCTAGCTCCTCTCTTGTAGGTTGACCTTTGCTTCTGAATATGGGCATCTCCTCATCTCCTGATATGTATCCATACAGACTCCTTTCTTGTAGATAGGTCTTCATCCTCAAGGACCATGTTGGGCAGTTATTCCTATTCAATTTATCAATGAAAGAAGGGAAACCATCTCCCATTTTACCTTAACGTGCTCTGATACCGTTGTTGGAAGAGATGGATGGATACCTCAAGAAAGTGAGGTGGTACTGCTAATACTTGCTTTGTACCTGCCCTATCAAGCTTTAGAGTTATGTTGTAGGCCCTTTTAGCTTGCAAATGACACCAAGAGGGTGCCTATGTACTTTGGAGTTGATCCTTCAAACAATTGAATCAAACCGGACTACTTCATAAATAGCTATTCTCACAAAACTTGCTATTTTCATCTAGACACCTGCTGGTTCTTTTTCTCAGTGCTCACAGTATACTAGCAATTGATTAAATTCCTTTTGAGGGAATTTATTTAGCGTATATAGCTAGTTATTACAAGTGTAATCATCTAAAATAACAAAATATGCACTGAGAAATCAATTTAGCTATCCAAGGCTTACCCCCAACTTTTTAGGGACTAAGCAGTAAATTACCAGTGAGCAATTCAATGGCGATTTCTCCCAATTGACTAAACCAAATGCCTTGAAAGTTTGACAGCATACAATAGACTTCAATCTGGTTCTAAAAAGTTATAAATCATGCAAAACGGTTGCGAAATCGCTGAGATATGGTCATGAAAAGTTCACTATTATGAGAGTCATAGCATAGAATTGAACAGAAATGATCAATGAAGTATATATATTATGGCACATGATTTTACAAGATCATTGGCATTATGATGATGCTCAATGATAGTGAGATGAGTAAGCTATGGTGTAAGCTACTCAACCTCTATAGATGTTAAACAAGTGACCCCAAGGAGGGGCCCCAAGGCCACGAGTTTTTACAAGCCTTTTATAAGGATTGAATATGAATTTCAAACTAGGCTCCACCTAAAAATGCTTCCTCCAAATTAGGAGTTATTCCATCAAATGTAACTCGTAGCTAATATGCTTCCTACCTCCACGAGATTCAAGCCTTTAAAATATTCTCTCAAGATTAAAACCTTTTACAAGTGGTAAATGATCAAAGATTACAAGCTAAGATCAAGTCCTTCCACTTATTGCTTTCCGTGCTAAGCCAAGTGTGAGGACTTCTATGTTTGCACCAACAGTTCAGGCACCAATGCATATACCAAACAACCAAAAACATGTAGATGAGCAATAGATGGCTTATGACCATGCCAAGCCTCATATGGGGTGATAGATTGTAGTGCTTTAGTGGGACACCTGTTAAGTACATATGTTGCACACATGATATCCTCAAGCCACTCTGTGGTAAATCCTGACTCTTGACCATACACCTCGCCATCTCCATGAATGACCTATTCTTCTATTCAGCAACTCCATTCTGTTGAGGTATATACAGCACTGTACACTGATGTTTTATCCCACGTTCAGCCAAAAATGCATTAAAGTTAGAAGACATATATTCCCCCCTTGATTAGAACAGAGGGTGCCCATTTTACATGGTGATAGATTTTCAGCCAAATCCAAAAAATCTTTGAAGCACATAAACACTTTGGACTTTGCTTTGAGTGGATATACCCATGCATGCCTGGAAAAATCATCAATGAAAGTCACGAAGTAAAGATAGTTTCCAAAAGAAGGTGTCTGCATAGGACCACAGACATCAGTATGTACAAGCTACAATTTCAGAGTAGCCGAAACTCAACCATCTTTTGGAAAGGATGAATGCTGCATTTTTCCCAAAATATAGCCTTCACAAACATGTTTATCAGGTGCCTCAAGTTTGGGCAAAGAGGACACCATTTCAGATTTCTACAGGCGAAGAAAACTAGCAAAATTCAGATGACCAAAGCGCGCATGCCAAAGCTTTGCATCTGACATAGCCTAAGAATCATGTACTGCACATGTTGAATCATTCATAGATTTTTCATAGTCTATGAGCTTATACAACCCATGACATAAAATCCTAGAAGCAATAACCATGTTGCCATTTGACAAATCATGAATTGTACATTTGTCATCAACAAATTTCACAACCAAGCCATCTTGGCTAATGCATAAATTGATAACAGATTTTCTTGATCTCTGGCACAAATAAAGGATCCGACAAAGTGAAAGAACTGTAACCATCATTAGTAGTCAGAATGATCTTCCCAACTCCCATGATAGGATAAGAGGATTTGTAGGCGCATGTGACAGTACTCCAAGTAGGGGCAAGCTCAAGTGAAGTGAAGAAACTGTGCTGCGAGGTAATATGTTTGGTTGCTCCACTATCAAAGTACTAAACATTTGAGTCTACTGAAGGCATACAATATTCACACTACAACATATTGAGGGTATACCAAGGCTGTTACCAAGGAAAATGAACGGGCACAATTTCTCCACGATGTCGGTGTCGCAGTCGGTATGCACGTCGGAAACATAATGTTGGTATAGGTGCCAGTATAGTCGTTGGTATGTCGTATGCTCACCAAATTTTGTGTGATTCTGAGACTGTGTTCGGAGGGGTGTCGACGATTCCCTAGATGAAGCAACGACCTGCTCTGATACCAATTGTTGGAGTTAGACGTCTGCGGAAGCACACGAACAACACAAGGAAGAAGAAGGAGCTTGGGGCACAACACACAATACTGAATGTATTACCACTAGAATGTACAAAGATAAGTAACTTGTTAGGCCTATACACATATATACAAGCTAGGGGGAAAAACCTCTTAAAGAGGGAGAAAAGTACCCCGGTGGTCCTAGTGTGTCCGCACACATCACTACCTATATATATCAACAGCTTTCTCATGAATACAGAGCAGCACGTTGTGGCCCCCTCCGATGGAGGAAGAAGAGGGCAATCATGTTGCAGAGACAGATTCAGAAGGGTTCACCGAAGTAAGACGTAGGAGGAAAGTCAACCCTCGAAGATCATTAGCAAGGAATGTTATGACCATTGCTCCTTCGAATAACATGTACTGCAACCTAGAAAAGGAGATTAATGAGGTTGACCTCCCTAGGGATAACCTTTACGAAGATGATCCGACTGACAATTCCATTGGATGCTCTACCAGCAAAGAAGACAACCAAGAAGGCTACACCACCAGTAAAGAGGATGGCTTCACTACTAGCAATGAAGACAACCTAGATAGTGAAAGCTCCTCTGTTGGCCCTACTCTTCCGGTTTGCATGCCAAGCTTACCTCAACAAAAGTCAAAGCTTAAAGGGAAACAACCATCGGGCATGCCTTGGAAGAGCCCCCTCAAGAGTAGAATCCTAAATCAAGAAGCTGGGAGGAATAAAGAAGATCAAAAGAAGAAAAAATTTCGGGTCCCTCCCCTCAAAGAGGGCATCCATCAATAATGAAAATCACTTCGCTAAACATTAGGGGTCTGTCGGACCCTTCAAGAGCGACGATTCTTGGTCAATGGTTCAAAGACAAGTGCATCAACCCTGACTTTATCTGCTTACAAGAGATTAAAATCAACACAGAGGATCTCCAGAAACGGCTTAAACGCATTTCTCCGAACCACCTTTGGCTCTCCACTTCGCACCCTAGGGGGGCGGGGGGTGCTGCAATCGGTATTAGTCACTCCTGGTCCAGTAGATTGACATCGACTTGTGAAGATCGAAATCATCGTTGGATTGCTGCCTCTATTGGGCCACCTAATCAGTTCACTGTGGTCTCAATTTATGCCCCTAATGGAGAGACGGACATAATCAACACGTGGAATTCCCTTGACTTCCTCTCTCACAATGTTTTGCTTTGCGGGGACTTCAACATGGTTGAATTTCTTGAGGACCGTTGGAATAACAAGGGGAAAATTATTGACGGTCAGGAGAAAGAGATATGGGATAAAATTAAGTTCCATCTCGACCTAGTTGAGGTGAAAGACATGAAGGGGTTCTCCTGGTCTAACCTCCAATTGGGGGACTCTCTGAGGAAAGCTAGACTTGATAGATGTTACATCGACCAAAACACCATCCTCTAGTGGGGTATTCCTTCGATTTCCCAACACATGGACCTGACTATCTCAGACCACTACCCGATTACTCTTTCCTTCAAACTGATTCCCATGCTCCAAAAAGCTCCTTGGTTTCAAGCTTGCCAGACGTCATTTTCCCTCCCCTCTGTCCACCAAGAAATTTCCATAGTCTGGGCGGAGGCTTTTGCCCACTGTAATGAACCGGCTAAGTGCTGGAGAAGCACGGTGGAAAGGACTAGACAAATTTTGATCAGGACGCATAAGGCCATAAGAGATATCCGGAATAAAAGGAGAGAAAAGGTGTATCGGAGGCTCTCACGTCTTGAAGAAGAAGTGAACAAAGGTAACTTGCAATGCCAACAAGGACTTCTGAAAATTAGGGGAAGACTAAGACTCGAGGAAGAGGTTCAAAGGAAAAATCTACAAATATTTTTCAAAGATTGGTGGGCGGGGAAGGCTGACAAACCTTCAAAAGAGATGTGTAACATCCTTAAAAGGAAACAAGCTAGGGAATCCATCCCCTTCTTGGTCGACAACAATGGGATCGAATGCAGCACGGAAGTTGAGAATAGATCTATCATCATCGAGCACTTCACCCATCTGCTCGGGGTCTCGACTCCTCTTTCCCCACACAAGCATGACTGCATGGCAGCCATCCCAAGGGTTGCTCAACCTAGAATCCCTCCGAACATGATTTCTCTGCTGGATGCTAACATTTCAGAGAACAAAATTATCAAGGTTATTGATACTCTCCCCAATGGGAAGAGCCTGGGCCCTGACGGACTCACCAATGAGTTTTTCAAGTCCTTTAAGCACGTGGTGGCCACCCCGCTGCGTCTAGTGTGGCAAAAGGCTCTCTCCTTTGGTGCCCTCCCTGAGTGTCTTAATAATGGTGTCATCAAATTAATTCACAAAGGGGAGATAAGAACAAAGTTGAAAACTGGCAGCCGATTACCATGCTCCAAACTGGGTACAAGATAATCGCCAAAGTAATCGCCAATAGAATCTCGTGTCATTTAAAGTCATGGCTTTGTGAGGACCAGAAAGGTTTTATCAAAGGTAGATCTATACTTGAAGCAATTGTCCATATTTGGGAAGGCCTTGCATTTGCTGAGGAGTCTGCTCAAGAGATGATATTCATTAAGATCGACTTTGACAAAGCATATGACAGATTGGAATGGGACTTTATTCTTCAATCTCTGAAAGATCTTGGATGCAGCCAAAAGTTCACGAAGATGGTTTCCACTCTACTCAGAAATGCTTCAACGAGAATAAACATCAATGGTAGGCTCTCTGAACCCATACATTTATAAAGATCTATTAGACAAGGTTGCCCACTAGCTCCATTACTCTTCGCTATCGCCTCCGATGGCCTCAGTCGCCTATTTAAGCATCACTTGGATGCTGGAAATCTCAAAGGTCTCTCCCTACCCCTTGGTCACGACCAAATGATTGCTAGACTCTTTGCCAATGACATGAATTCCTTTGTTCTTAATGATACAAACTGCATTGAGGTGTTTTGGAGCTGCCTCGACACCTTTTGTAAGGCGTCAGGTTAAAAAATCAACCATGCTAAAACTGCTTTCAGAGCAATCAACGGGCCTCTACCCCAACTGTTGATTGATCAGGGGTGTCAAGTTATCCCTAGTGGTCAAGTCTTCCGTCTCCTCGGCATTCCGATGGGCTTCAACATCTCGATGGACCAACGGTGGAACTGGATTCTATCCAAATTGGATAGCAAACTAAATCATTGGAAAGGTATGCAAGCTAATTTGGCAGGGCGTGCAATGGTTGTCAACACATTTATGCTTTCTACGATTATTTACTATATCTCGTGTTGGAGACCTAAGGAGAAAGAATTGACTGAAGTGGAAAGGATATGTAGAAACTTCTTATGGACGGGGGACCCCAATAGGAGGGGGATTCCCAAAATCAAATGGGAAACTTGTATCAGCTCGAAAGACTTGGGGGGCTTTGGTATTTTGGATATCACTGGATTAGCTGACAAGCTAGTGGCTAAGTGGTTTATCAAGGCTTGGTGCAATAGAGAGTCCTCTTGGGCTAAATTGATCATCAAAAATTTGAAAGACCTTACCTTAGTTGGTCTTCTCGGCTGGAAGGACATTGGGATCCTCACGCTTTTGTTCTCCCCCCACCCGGTGTCCCCTAAAGGCTCTAGCCTCATGTGTTCCTTATGGAAGAGTTGGAACAAAGCCAAACAATTCATCAGAGTCAGTGATGAGTGGAAGTCAGCTGCTGGGATAAGACAAAATGACTCTATTTGGTTCCCGATCAGCGGCCTAAGGGAGGTGGAGTCTTGGAACCTCCAAACGGCCAAGCGACTATGGAACAAGGGATACAAACAGTGGAAACAACTCTGGAAACAAGAGACCGGCCAGTGGATTAGGTTTGAAGACTTAGACCCGAGACATAGAATTTCTCTAGAAGAATGGACTCTTCTTCAAAACAGGTGTTTAGTGTGGGACCACTCAACTACCCGCCTTCTCTGCGGACAGGATCTTCCTTGCCTAGAGGGCCTCAAATGGAGCAATGGTAAGAAACTATCCAGAATTCCCAACTTCAAAGAAAACTTAGATGTTCATCACACTCTTAACAAGGTGTGGTGCCACTCTTGGACCAATCTTCGATGGGAGCTTAAGTTCATGTCGATTTGGAACCCCCTTATTGAGATCAAGAAGTCAGTTCTCATGTGGCAAATCTTGCATAAGGGTATCTGGTACAACGCAAGGGCCAACAAAATTTGTGGTGTGCCTCCATGGCGCAAGCGGTGCCATCGATGCATCGAAGACCTTGTTCATCTCTTCTTCAATTGCCCCATGTCCCGTGTTATCTGGCATCACGTGACATGGATTTTGCATCTCTCGAACCAAATCAATTGGCAATAGGCTCTGTTGGGTGAGGCAGTTGGCTGCTCATCAAGGCTATGGAATGCCATCAGAGGTGAGACTCTTTGGAAAATTTGGAGGGAGCGATGTGCTGTCAACTTTGGCCAAACCCCAAAGGAATGGTCGATTGAGAAATCCTTGTTTCTTCTAGGTAAAAGAATCTCCCGAGATAAGAGATCTCCTCCATTTAGGCACCACTGTGTTTATCTCCTTGTAGATAACAAGCTGAAACCCAAATGGGTCCCCCATGAGGGAGATGATAGTTTTGTACACCTCATTTGTAATGCCCTCTAGCTTACCGAACTCGTCCCCTGCTTTGTGGGATTGGGGGGGTCCCATGGGCCCTAGTCCCACTCACGTGTAACTTTTCTTCTTTATTTTAATTAGAGTCCGGGAGAATAGGCCATGGCCGAACTTCTTTTTATTAAAAAAAAAATTACTTGCAGAACACACGTGACCTTTAAATGCCTCCACATCATCTGAAACGGAGCTAGGCCTCGGAGTCAAGAATCATAAATGCCTTTCATGAGCTTCAAGAAGCATATGTAAAGTATATACTAACAAATCAAATGGAAGCCATTGTTTCTGTGGGATATGTCCATTCAGTCACCGCTCATCTTACACATATATGTGCTTTGAAGTGGTCCTAAGCAACGCATCGCCTTTCAAGTTTCATAACAACTCTGCAAAATCACCATAAAGCTTTGCTTTTTGCGGATCAAGCTGTTCATTCTTTACTTTCGTACTTCATATTTTTCTTCTGGAAAGATTATTCTCCTGCAGTACACCTTTCGTACCTTCCATTATCGGAATCAACAGCTGAAACTACATCAATTGCTCACTTTTCAGAAAGCGCCTTAGTGGGTTTTTCTTGCGCTTGCCTGTGTAACATTTCTGAACTCGTCCTCTTTGCAAGTTCAGTCTGCAGTTTGCATCTCGTCGATGCAACATAGCAAAGCAGATAGCTACCTATAAGCGCACATGCTTACTGATTAATCTTTTGTATTCTAAAGCGCTAATTCCACACAGTTGCCCATCAATTTACATGTAGATTGTTCGAATTTATATAAATTCCATAGTAAGCTCCATTCTTTGTATGCCTCGTTTCTAATAAAGCATGCTTTGATTTGCATACAGTTGTAGAGCCCTGCGTGTGTCTCCTCTTGTTTCCTCTTGCCTTCAAATTATCTGCAATCGAGTGCTCAAGGTTTACACAGTGTTTGTAGCATTGAATTACTTCAATGAGTAGCAATTTTCCTGGACCATTGCATGTAGTTTCTCAGCGCATTCTTTAGGCGTTGGATCTTGCCCATGTCAATACATGTTAATGTGTATTACTGATTGGGTTCCTACTGGGCTCTCTCTCTCTCTCTCTCTCTCTCTCTCTCTCTCTCTCACACACACACACACAGCGCTACCCATTTCTATGTTGTATATCACTGTCACTACTTTAGATAAACCAGACAGTATATCCAGCTAGCTGCCATCGCATAAAGCTAAACAGTTGTCCAATATAGTCACCAAAAAGAAGCATTGCTAATAAACTTTTGGAACCGATGCGGAATCGTTACTCTGAAGTGGGCGCATCATTTTGCTCTTTTAGATCCCCAGATATTCACCATATCCATGCAACGGAACAGCTTTAGTATGCAGATATTCGTCGTTCGTCACATTTGCACTTATGACTCCACTTCTGCATTTCCTAATTCTCTTTGTTCCGAACACACTGTTCGTTGTAGTCACCCATAAAGCAGCGAATTTTGCAGATTCTACGTAGCGCTCCACAAAAAAATGATTCGATTTCCTTCCCTTTACCTCCCACATTCCTGCCGTGCAAAATCATCGAAAGGCTCTGCCTTTGCCCACTATGTTGTTCGCGCTTCATTCTGCGCTTCACGTCGTCGCTCTTTTGTAAAGCTAAATGCACTTTTCCCATTTTCCAGTGTGGCAACAAATCACTGAAAGCGTGTAATGTGTTGCCTTTGCAGAAAGCGCCTTGGTGGGTTCATCTTATACACTCTTTTGCATCGATTACCGATTTAATATGCAGCCTTCGTAGCATTTAGCTGGCTGAATCTCGTTCAATTCTGTGTTGTCATCATTGAGCGGCTTTTTTTATTTTTTTAGAAAGCAAGTTCTGCCTTGGGGTCTAATATCCCCTGAATTAGCTGGAATTAATTGAAAGAACAAGAGAATACGGGCTAAGTACCCATGAGATCTTTCGAATTCCACGAAAGCTTAGGATTACAGAGCTCAAAAGCTTAGGATTACAGAGCTTAAAAGCCCACTAGGATAAAGTTTGGGAAGAGACAAGTTGGTTTACATGGAGTTTACTCAGCACGACCCGCCTACTTGGTTCAGCTTGAAGTGTGCATTGAAGTTGCAAAGTTACAGAGTGATATTGCAAGACAGACATAAAGCTCGTACTCTTCTGATTTTCCGTTTTTTATTCATTTATTCTTTTTAAAGGAGTTCTTTTCAAAAGCACTTTAAATTATAAACAAGAAAAAGTATAAGACAGAGAGAGTTACAAAGAATGTTTAAGTCTAAATTTTTAGTGTCTTTTATGGAGATCCACTTGTTTTCCAACTTGTTATTTTCTAACATGAGTGCCCTATGGTGTTACAAAGAGAGTTACACTAAATTTTTAGTGTCTTTTATGGAGATCCACTTGTTTTCCAACTTGTTATTTTCTAACATGAGTGCCCTATGGTATGGTGTTTAAGGGGGGGAGGGACGGGGATTTTTTACAATCATGAATTCGTATGTTAAACAAACAAAGGATTTCTCCATTAACCACTTTTGGGATGGCTTGTCAAAGTTGATCACACATCTTTTCAAATTTTCTAGAGTGCTTCACTCCTAATAGTGTTCCACATTAGAGTAAACAATTTCCATGCATGCATTTTGTAACGATTCTTAATTTTTTGGGATCAGAAGGCTCAATCTACAAAATCAAGGGGCATAAAAAACCACTAGTTTTATTCTCAATTAAAATATTATTTGATGACTTTTGTTTTTAATTTTCAAATGGAAAAGATTTCAGCCTTTGGATGCATGATTTCAATGGCCATCATGAATGTGGTTGGAGCTCTAGATAGAAAAAGCGTGACAAGTCTTCAGATTTGGGAGATGCTTATGCACCTTTTTTAGTAGCCTCTCCACATTTTTCAACCATTGGATCATCTCCATTCTAAGGCTGAACCACAAATGGGACTAATCTCAAAATAGATTGTGCGATGAAATTTTAATTTGGCCATTCATATGATGTTAGAAGTTCAAAGGCAGCTTCCTCTTTTGGCGAGTCAAAATCAACCCTTAGATGCTTGGTTGATCTAATGGACACAATCCTAGGCACCTAATTTTCTCACCATCTAGTCTATATCATCCGATCAAATGCTCCATCGGATGGCCCTTGTACAAAGGTGCCTCTTTTAAGGCTTCTCACATCTCCTCCATTGGATATAAACCAAATCCAAGGAATCAAATGCAAGGATGCCTTGACTTTTGGCATTTAACCTTGTCCTTTAGATCTTTGAGTTAGTTCAAGCAGTATAAATCCATTGCAATCCTTTTAAAACCATTCAAAGAAACAAAACCATAAATTCAAGGGCTATAAATTTATTGCAATCCTTTCAAAACCATTCAAAGAAACAAAACCATAAATTCTATCCAATTTTCTCTTCTTTGACCATTGTTGATTTTTGAGCTCTTAACAATGTCGTGGTCCCATATGGATTCCTCATGCTATTCTCAAAGCAGGTTGTCAAGGATGTAGCCGGCCGTGCCCTCTATAGTTTTATGAATAGATACAATGGACACAACCAAATATCTATCCACAAGAAAGATAGGACAAAGACAACCTGTGTAACCTCATGGGTACGTATATTTATACGAAGATGAAACTCAAACTTAGGAATGCTCCATCAACCTTCAACTCCACTATATTGATTATCTTCATATAACTACTATTGGATTGCAAACACCTCCCTTATAACAAAGGACTTCATTTTGTACAAGAAGTCTTAATCTTAGTCACAAGTCATCGAACAAGAATAATAACTCATTTTTATAATATATTTCGAACTTTTGGAATTTTGAGTTTCCAAAGTCTTACTCTTCGAGCACTTCAATCTTCTCGAATTTTGATCTTCCCAGATTAGGTCTTTCAAAATTTTGATCTTCTAACGTTCCAGTCTTCCAATGTTTCAATCTTCCAAGGATTTTGTTTTCTGAAATCTCCTCGTTGAGAAGTTTTTATCCTTTAAATTTTTTTTGGTTTCTCAGAACTTTCACTTTTGGATCCTAGGTCTCCCCCACTCTCTAGCCTTCAAACACCAACCACCCAAGCTTTGGATTCTTTGGCCTAGAATTCCAAACATCTCAATAAGGCATCAAACCCATCGAATGTTTGCATTTCTATTTTGGAAATGACAGTTCAACATACCAATGTCCATCCTCCCCAAGTTACTATGTAGCCCACCAAAATCTAGGATCTTTCTACTTGCCTAGACCCATTGATGTTTCCCCCTGTCCTCTCCTCCTTGGTAGCTCAAATCCCTCCCTTTGATATCTTTCTCTTTCGATTGGCTCTCCAAGATGGAGAACCCTCTAGTGATGGGTACATGGAGAAGCCCCATTGCATCTTTTGAAAGTGTTGATAAAAGGTAGAAAAGAATCCCCCTCATAAAATTCTTCTTGTGATCAGTCTATATGACTTCCCCTTAGAGTATATGAGTTCCCATTCCCACTACAAACCTATGATGTCTCCTTCTCATGAGTATCCCTCACCTATACTTCATCCACACGATATCCCTCTCCTTTCTCAGTGTATCTCCTATCTGATCAAACACATGCATCTCAAAGACATACCCAAGGCCACTTAAAAGGAAACTCATTATCTCCCTCTTGCTTGTGTGCAATGATAGCTCCCCCAATCTTTTCTCCTTAGTTTTTGTGTATCAGATACTCACAAAAGGCTCTCTCCCCAAGGTCTCGTGATGGTAAAGCTGATGCAGACCTCTAAATCTCCAAACGCTTGATCTATGGTGATTTAAGAACACTTCTATATCAGTCATAGACCAAACTTTACACAAATTTTACCATGATTTACAAAATCATTTACAAACACTTCTCTATGTGAAGTTTCTTCTTCTTCAAGTGTATGATAACATTCATTAGATCTTCAAAAGAATCATTAAAACTCTGATTTGATCATTAAGACCAAATGTATGTCAGAAATTGTCTCTCTAAACAAGAAACTTTGCTAAATGCTTTTAGCCATAGCTTCCTTACCTTCTAACTTAGATTTTAAATGCTCACTTATAAAAAACTTTACATTGTGCATTGAGATCTAAGCAAAACTCTGACACGTAAAATGCCCGACTCTGAGAGCTTTATTTGTAGACTTTACATATACATGTTCCTATTGATCATACATAAAACTTGAAAAGAATTAGACCATGAAACTTTGAACATAGCTTGATTAACTTCTAAATTAGACATGTACAAAAGACTTCTTGATCCACTTGATCAAGTTGAGAGAAATCAGAGAAAGGTTCGATGCTAACTCAGGAAGATGACTCTCTACACATCTATCACATGAACTCTTGACTTCTAATGAATCTCTCTCAATTTCTTTACATTATTGACTTATATATATATAATGCTAGACTCATCGTGTGTCCATTACATTATTCCTTTATCATTCTAATCAACATCTATACCTATTGTACAAGAATTTTCATCTGTAATGTACATATGTATACAAGCTACATTTCTGAGGTGTCTTCACTTCCTTCAATGACTTCTTGACTTCTTTTTTATTTCTGATCTACTTTAAACACTTCATAATCATCAATTGGTGATTGCTTTGTTCCAATAGCTCCCCCTCAATTCCTAATTGTGATTATTTCTTCTTTATTCCTGCCATGTCTTTGAAATTCTGTAATTTAGGTCCATCTAAGCTCTTTGTCAACATATCTGCAACTTGCTCTTTTGTTGGTGTATACAAGACTTCAATCTCTTTGTCAAGTACCTTTTCTATCAAGAAATGATACTGAATCTCTATTTGTTTAGTCCTAGCATGAAAAACAAGATTAGCTACCAAATATAATGAACTCATGTTATCCCCAAAAATAATTGGAGTACTCTGATCAGTTCCAAAACTCTTTAATAAGGTCTTCAACCATATCACTTCCTTTGCAGCCTCTACCATTCCTTTATACTCAGCTTCTGTGGATGACAAAGCAATTGTATGTTGCTTCTTTGAGCACCAAGAGATTAACTTATCTCCAATATAACAAAGATAACCATGAGTAGACCTTCTATCATTTGAATTACCTGCCCAATCTACATCACTAAACACTTTGATTCTTGTGTCAGAAGTAAAACCATAATACAAACCTTCACTTAGGGTTCCCTTGATATATCTAAGTACCCTTTGAGCTGCAATCCAATGCATAAATTGTGATAAGACACCAACTGCATATGATAGATCTGGTCTTGTAAAGGTAGCATAGATCAAACTACCTACCAAAATCTGATTATTCTTCTCCTCTGGTTGAAGGCTTGAAATTTTCCATGTTGAACTTGATCAGAAGATTCTTTAAGTATCTGTCTTGTGTAACATATGCTCCATGTTGAGTATACAAAATCTGCATTCCTAAGAAATAAGACAAGTTTCCCAAATCACTTATCTTAAACTCCCTTTCTATTTGCTTCTTAAGCTCCTTGATTCTTTGAGCATCTATACCTGTGACAATAATATCATCAACATAAATACATACATATATGAATCCATCTTCACTTGCCTTTACTAGCAAGCTACTATCTGCTTTTGAAGCTTGATATCCAAATTCATTCAAGAACTTAACAAGCCTATAATTCCATGCCCTTGGGGCCTGCTTCAAACCATACAAAGCTCTCTTGAGCTTACATACATAATATGATCCAATTGAATCCATGAAACCCTCTGGTTGCTCCATGTATACCTCATCTACAATATATCCATTCAAAAATGCATTCTTCACATGTAGTTGTGCCAATTTCCATCGTTTACAAGCAGCAATAGTAATTAGGGTTCTAATTGTAGACATCTTAGAAGTTGGACTAAAAGTTTCATCATAGTCTACCCCATAAGTTTGAGCATAAGCTTTAACGACAAGTCTAGCTTTGTACCTAGATACCTCACCATTTGCAAACCTCTTTATCTTATACACCCATTTACATCCAATTACCTTCTGATTTCTTAGTCTTGGGACCAATTCCCATGTCTCATTCTCAAGTAAAGCATCATAATCCTCTTGCATTGCCTTCTCCCAATTCTGTTTTCCTTTAGCTTCTTCATATGTGATTGGATCTTCATCTATCTTCACAATATAAGCATAATCTTTTCTTGTTAAGAAAGATGTATCATAGTTATACCTGATAGGTTCCTTTCTTTCTCTCAAAGATCTTCAGACCTTTGCATTTCTTGAAGTCTCAGCTGCATTTGATTCTCGATCAAATCTTGGCATATCTTCATCATTATCCCGCAATTTACTTTTACAATCATCGTCATCAATATCTTCTTCATATACCTTCACTTTCGTCTTCTCTTTCCTTTGGATTTCTTCAAAATTTGCATAATCATTAGTTGACCCTGTATACCATGTGCTTTGCTCATCAAATGTAACATCTTTTGTGACAAGAAATTGCTTTGTAGATGCACTCCACAATTTGTATCCCATATGTCTATCATCATACCCAATGAACACATACTTCTCTACTTTGGGCTCTAGCTTATGTCTTAATTGAGAAGGATCATAAGCATATGCGAAACATCCAAATACCTTACAATGATCAAGAGTAGGTTTCTTACCCCACCATGCTTCATAAGGTGTCCTACCATCCAAAGCTTTGCACGGTAACCTATTCACAAGGTATGTTGCAGTGTTGATAGCTTTTGACCACAAGTAGTTAGGACAATTCTTCTCCTTCATCATTGATCTTGCAAACTCTAGAAGATTTCTATTTCTTTTTTCTACAACTCCATTTTTTTGAGGGGAGTACCTGTAAGTTACTTCTCTTTTCATACTTGCATTCCACAAATAATCATCAAATTCTTTAGAAAAATATTCTCCCCCTCCATTTGATCTCAACTTCTTGAGATTTTGTCCTGTAATCCTTTCTGCATAAGCATGATAATGCTTGAATGTCTTGAACACTTCAGATTTGTCCTTGATTACATAAAGCGTAATCCATCTTGTTGCATCATCAACAAACAACACATAATATCTGGATCCATTTATGATATAATCCTTTGAAGGACCCCACGCATCTGTATGAACCAACTCAAGCATATTTGGATACTTGTACCCTGATTTATTGTATGAACTTCTGTGAGCTTTTCCTAATTGACAAGCTTCACACTTGTATACCATGTGTTGACCTTCAACATTTGGCAATACAAGCACTACATCATTCTTTGACACTTCTTTTATAGCTCTCTCATTGAAATGACCTAGCCTTTTATGCCATAGGTCTAACTCAGACATCTTTTGACTTCCATAAGTAAACAAATGCATGTCCCACATTACCTTGGACCTTGAGAGTAAAAATCCTTCCTTTCTTTTGACATGTAATGATGCTTCTATATCCTTGATTTGGATCTTGCACATAACCACCATTATTTGTGAATCTGACTTCATATCCCTTCTCCACAATTTGCCCTACACTTATCAAGTTTTTAGGAATAGTAGGAAAAAGTACCTTACTTAAGAGTGTGCTTCCACTATTTTTCTTCACTAATCCAATGATTTCCAGCTTATGCTTTGTGTTGTCTCCTATTTGAACTGTATGTCCACTCACCTTTGCTTCCATATCAATCATCAATGATATGTTGCCACTCAAGTGATTACTACATCCTGAGTCAATATAGAATATCCTTTGATCTTCTTCTATTGTTTCATGTGTTGCATTCAAGATGAGAGTCAAGTCATCCTTCTGATATGATGCGTAATTGTAATAAGTGTTATTATAGGACTGAGGTTGAAAGCTTCTTCCACCTCCTCTAGCATATGAAGTCCTACCACCTCTTCCTCTGAAGTTACCTCTGTGATTTCTGCCTCCTCTACCTCTTTGATTGAAATTGTGATTATGACTTCCACCATTTTCATTATTATACCAGCAATCATTTGCCAAATGATTTGTTCTGCCACAAATCCAACAAGCTCTAACATTATCTTTTTTCTTACCTCCTCTGCCTCTTGAATTCATCTTCCCTCTTGCGAAATAAAATAGGCTTGAAGATCCTTCATCATCAATTGAGTGCTTTCCTTTGGCATTCTTTCTCTTATCCTTGGAGTACATAGCTTGGCTTGCACTCCTATCATTATCTCCCTTAATGTCCTGCTCAAAAGTTAGCATGTGTTCTAGCAATTGATTAAGATCGAGAGTAAAATGATCTAATGACAATTCTGTGGACAATATGAAAGGCTTCCATTTCTCATCTCCTCTCAGGCCTATAAGTATTTGTCTTACCAACTTGTCCTCTTCAATATCTTCAACTACTGCTCCCAAGCTATGTGCAATGTCCTTCATTCTCGCCACACAATCAAAAATTGATTGTGAGCTCTTCCTCTTGAAGGTTGTGAACTCGACCCATAATGAGGTTTTCCTTGACTTGGTTGTATTTTGAAAATACTCTTCCAAAGCATACCACACATCTACTACACTTTCTAATCCTCTAATGTGAGATAGAAGATAATCATTTACAACCATGTAAATGATACTCCTAGCTTGAGCATCCTTCTTCATCCAATTCTTCAAATTTGCAAGATCCTCCCTAGTTGGAACACCAAGATCTTTAAACTCAGGTTTTTCTTCTTCTCCTATAATGAATGCCATCAAATCTTTGGTCATGAGTGTGCCTCCATCCTCATGGACCAAGCTAGATAGTTTTCCCTATCTACCTTATCAAGCTGCAAGCTTTCTCCCATCTTTTGATATTTGTCTCTGCAAATGTTAAGATAAGTGAATATGCTTTGTACCTTTAATGCAAAACTTCAATCTTTCATATCCTCTCCAGCTCAATCTTCACACTTCTTCAGGTTGTCTTCAAGACTTTAATCTTGTCCACCTTGAATTTGAAGAAACTTCAATGTCTACAAGAGTTGGGACTTCAAATGCTCTTTACTTCACTTTATATTGCACCTTTTGCTCTGATACCCCTCATGGAGACCTCTAAATCTCCAAATGCTTGATCTATGCTGATTTAAGAACACTTCTATATCAATCATAGATCAAACTTTACACAAATGTTACCATGATTTACAAAATCATTTACAAACACTTCTCTGTGTGAAGTTTCTTCTTCTTCAAAGAGTTTGCTTCAAAGATTAACTTCATTACGTGCAAACAGTCTTCAAATTTCTTCAATATAATGATGCACATACCTCCATGCTACCTTTGCGTAATCCTAATATTCATTAGACCTTCAAAAGAATCATTAAAACTCTGATTTGATCATTAAGACCAAATGTATGTCAGAAACTATCTCTCTAAACAAGCAACTTTGACATAGTGAACTTCTCAAGTTGATTTCTCATAGCACAAGTCCCATTTTGCTAAATGATTTTAGCCATAGCTTCGTTACCTTCTAACTTAGATTTTGAATGCCCACTTATCAAAAACTTTACATTGTGCATTGAGATCTAAGCAAAACTCTGACACATAAAATGCACGACTTTGAGAGCTTTATCTGTAGACTTTACATATACATGTTCCTATTGATCATACATACAACCTTAAAGAATTAGACCATGAAACTTTGAACATAGCTTGATTAACTTCTAAATTAGATGTGTACAAAAGAGTTTCTAATCCACTTAATCAGGGTGAGATAAATTACAGAAAGACTCGATGCTAACTCAGGAAGATGACTCTCTACACATCTATCACATGAACTCTTGACTTCTAATGACTCTGTCTCAAATTCTTTACATTATTTACTTATATACATATGATTCTAGACTCATCACACGTCTACTACATTATTCCTTTATCATTCTAATGAACATATATACCTATTATACAAGAAGTTTCATCTGTAATGTACATATGTATATGAGCTACATTTTTGAGGTCTCGTCATTTCCTTCAATGACTTCTTGACTTCATTTTGATTCTGACCTGCTTTAAACACTTCATAAACATCAATTGGTGATTTCTTTGTTCCAACAAAAGCAAGGTAAGCCATTTTCAATGCCAACAACCAATTCAACAAACCATCTTACCCTCTTCTATATAAGGCAAAGGAGGGGTAAATTCAAGGAGCCACTCTCACCATCTAAGGACCTAGCTGCTCAATGTTAGGGACTTTGTAATTTCTACATATAGAATCCGTGAAAGGAGTCTCTATGAGAAATAAAAAAAGAGTTGGTGCTCCATGGGTTGATGCTTGTCCTACTCTTGGTTGTATAATTAATCTACATTATAGACTCTTTTTCTTCCTTTCCTTCATATGTGCACTCTCTCACTTACTCTGAGTTCACTCTTCAGTCTTTTGTTCAAGTCTCTTTAGCACTGAATTTCACTTAGCTCATTCTTGGGTGCACTATTAATAGTATTTCAACTAATCCCTCCTCAATAGTTCTCACTATCCCTAAAGACCATTTAATGCAAACCTACACTAAGTTATCTTCTATGTCAATAAATATGTCAATACACATCCTGAAACATTAATCTAGTGTGTGTGGCTCCTTTAGGTACACATATTACCTAAGTTTGCCATTAAGTAATCCATCCACGAACAATGATATTTTCTTGTCTTCAGTAGGTAAATTTAGTACTAAGCGTCATTCAATGTATTGTTCAAACAATCCTACTAAACTTGCCATCTCTTTAGGGGTATGTTTGAACCTCTGAATTAAGGATGATGTGTAGTGCCTAATACCACTCTTTTCAAGGGTTGAAACCAAGCAATTGGTAGTACCCTTGAAGATTAATCCAAAGACTTGCACTTGAGTAAACATCTTGTACCTCTTCAACATGAAGGACTTGTTTGAAATCCCCTGCATGATCGTATGGATATCCTATGCCATCAAAGTAATTCTTCATGGATTTCACTATGTGAAATGGTCTCAATGTTCTTGAACATTCTCTAGGTCTAGGTAAAGGGAAATCATCAGTGTCTCTATGTGCCCTATTCCCTCTTTGTTTGCCTCTTTTTGGTCTATCGTTCTCTTGCTCTAATCTTCTTTTTCTTAAGTTGTGGACAAGACTAATCTGTTGGAGATAGACATCTGCGGAAGTATGCGAACACCACAAGGAAGGAGAAGAAGCTTGGAACACAACACACAATACTGAATGTATTACTAGAGAATGTACAAAGATAAGTAGCTCATTAGGGCAATAGCCATACCTACAAGCCGGGGGAAAAAAACCTCCTAAAGAGGGAAAAAAGTTCCCCGGCGGTCCTAGTGTGTTCACACACATCACTACCTAAATATATCAACAAATCCCCCCTGGGAGTGATGCAGTGAAGAAGGAGCTGGCACTCATGTATAAGGAAGTTTCAAGCTATGTGGAAATCACTCCACAAAAGGAAGTAAGCCCAAAGCTTTGCGGAAAGCTTCAAACTTCTCCCTAGACAGAGCCTTCGTGAAAAGCTCTGCAATGTTCTCCTACATGGGCACATATGCCAAGCTGATCTCCCTAGCAAAGAACCTCTCCTTGACATAGTGATAATGCACCTCAATGTGGTTAGTGTGAGCATGGAACACAAGTTTCCTTGCAACTGCCAGTGCACTCTAACTGTCAGTGAAGATGGTGGTGGCAGAAGATTGACCAACACCCAAATCAGCCATAATGTGTGTGAGCCACACACACTCAACAGTCACTGTGAAAGTTGCCCTATACTAAGCCTCACAATTGGAAGTGGCCACAATAGGCTGCTTCTTGCTCAACCAAGATATACATGAGCTACCAAGCATGAAGCAAAAGCCACTAGTGGACACACACGTGTCATAGCAATGAGCCCAATCAGAGTCAGAAAAAGCATGAAAATCTAGCAGTAGTGATCCCCTCTTGGGATAAAACAACCCAAGTAGCCGAGTACCACTCAAATAGCCAAGGATGCGCTTAACCGCCTGCCAATGCTTGACTCCTAGGCAATGCATAGACCTGCTCATCTGTGATGACAGCAAACTGAATATCTGGCCGAGTAATGCATAAGTAAATCAAGCATCCAACAACCTGTTGATAGAGAGCAGCATCAAATGCATCTCTAGCATCATGAAGACTCAATCATAAACCTGTCTCCATAGGAGTGGCAATACATTTTTCCAAGGTTCTTGCCAATGGACAAGTTCATGAAGAATGTATCCCTTAGCTTTTAAGTCTACTTTCCCTCGTATTAGTTCTTTTTCCTCAATTACTTTACTCTTTGTTTAATTCGATTATTTGGTTTTATTTTTTTTCTTGTTAAGACTGAACTTGTACATTTGTGTTTTATTGTTTGATCATGATTATGTTCTTTCCCTTAGGTTTTCATAGTTACTTGATTATTCTTCTCACTTGATGCCTTTAGGACTTCTTATAACTTTATGTTCCTATTGCATCCCTATGCTCTAACCCTAAAACTACACACTTAACCTAGGCTAGAACTAATAGAGCGTTTTTAGTTATGTCCAACCTCACCTATCTCACCTCTAATAGGTTCATGTTAGCTTTGATGGGAGGTTCCAAGCACCACCTTTCCTCAGGAGCACACAATTTCTTGAGCACCTAATAGAGTGCACACCATGCTCTATGAAGGGCTCTAGATTTCTCTTAAAAATCACCCAAAAACAATTAGAATAGGGAAAATATCTCAAAGTTTGGAAAGAAAACACTTTCTATCATGATTGGGTTTCATTGGATTATTTTTATGGAATCCAAAACTTGATTGGTGCTCTCTAAAGATCTTCTAGAGGCTCCCAAGCATAATCATGATGTCATACCCTTTCTAATGAACAAGGTCTTCCAATCTTCCTTGGGAGGTTCTCGAATCTAAGACATGCTTGACCTTGAATTCTTCATGATCCTCAATCTTGATAGGTGGTGAACGACTAGGTCTCTCCTCCCTCAATGGTGAAATCTAGTATGGTTCCAATATAGATACATGGAAAATTGTTTTTCATGGTACTTGGTAACTGGAGCTTAAAGGTGATTGGATTAATCTTGGCCAAAATGGTTAAAGGACCGAATCTCTTATGGTTGAGCTTCACACAAGACCTTGAAGTCTACAAATTATACTTGAGTAACCCTACTTAATCCCCAAAATAATATGATGAATTCTAAACATGATGTTGATCTACATAATACGTATATTGTTCTTGAGCTCTATGGATATCTTGTTTGAGTTTTTTATGAATATCCATGAGGTATCGGGCCTTATCTCTGGCAACTAGATTATTCACATCATCTAAGAGTTGTACATATATCCTTGGGTGGTCCATAATTTGCAACGAAGGGAGACTTCTTGATAGATGTATGAAAATTGTCATTATAGGCAAACTCTATGAAGGGTAAAATCTCAAATCAATCATAGTTGATGGTGCAATAGAGGTCTTGTTCACGAATTTGATTCACCCATTTTGTTTGACCATGAGTTTGTGGATGGTTGGCTATAGACAAGTTAACTTCAACACGAAGGAGCTTGCCAAGATTATTCAAAATCTTAATATGAACTATGGAACTCGATCATTAACAATATCATCAAGCAATCCCTGAATTCTAAAGACGTATCTGAGAAAAAGTCTAAAAGTTGCTATTCTGGTGATTTCCTTGGACATTGGAATGAAGTGTACCATCTTTGTGAATATATCCATTATAACAAGAATGACATCATACTTGTTGGACCTCTATGGGTGGAACTCCTCAACTTCCTTACTTCCTTTACTAATTTATTATAGAGATCATTGCTCCAATTGGTCGCGCCATTGGACTCCAATGGTAATGTTGGGGGTTTCATCCTTGAAGGTGTGGCACACTCTTTCGATGCTAGATGGCACCTACAATTTTGTGGTGAATTGTGTTGAGATATCAAGCTCAACATGTGATGATCCAGGATGACACATATTACTTTTTCATAATGGTCATGCCGATATATGTCAGGGACACTTCATTGAGCTTTATTAGATTTATCTACTGAGAGTGATGGCACATTTGTTTCTTGCGAGCTCACTCATTCACGGACATTAGATTTTTTGCCTTATGTACTGGTCTTTATATATTGCAGTAGTTGTATTCTTGTTTTTAGGTCATTCTTGTACATAACTTTTTATGTAATAGAAGAAGAAGAAGAAGAAGAAGAAGAAGAATCATTCTTCCTCACCTCAATCTGAGTGTGTGCTTCTCTTTGATTGTGAGAGTGTGTGTGTGAGCTCTCTTCCTTATCTCCTTCCTCGTGACATGGTATTAGAGCCAGTGTGGATGTAGAGAGCTCGTGGAGAAGGACAATGGCAAAGAGTATGCACAGCGTGGAGAAAGCATGATTCACAAATGACCTCAAATTTCTACGAAAATTTTGAGAGTTGTCCTTTTAGGGTCACTTGTTTTTGTCAGATCGATGTTTCAGAGCCATATCGACCTCCATTTCAAGCCCGCAAGGTGGGGCCCATAGAAAAACTAGTTCAGTTTTGGAAACTGTAACTTGCATCATGTTTGGCAACACTCATATATTCTAGATCCGAAATTTCAAGCGATTCTATGTGTTGTTGATACACAAAAACTGTGTTTTTCTGATATCGAATTGTCATGTCATAGTGCACAGTGTTCAAGCAGAAGTGCTACTTGTAGTGTTTTGCAATGTTGTGAATTACTATGGAAATGGAAAATGTTGATGGAATGAGTGAGCTTATGAGCGATAAGCTGGACAATCACAACTTCCATGCTTGGATATTCAAAATGATGAATTTCCTGATGGGAAAAGGCTATTGGAAGTACATCGAAGGAGAGAACGAAAATGCTCCACAGTTACCGGAGAGGAATTATAGGACTGCAGAACAATTAAGAGCATATGAGGAATGGAATCAAGGAGCATGGAAGGTAATGTATTGGCTATCTGTTAGTATACAGGATAGCATGATTGGGCACATACAGGATGCCAAGACTCTAAAAGAGGCTTGGAACAGTTTGGTCACATTGTATGAGACCAATACACAAGCATGGAAATTGCAACAAAAAACGAGCTGCATACATTGGAAAAGAAGAGCATGTCGATAAGTGAGTACACCCTGAAAATCAAAAGCATATGTGAGTCACTTGCATCTATTGGTGTGAACGTAGATGATGATGATAAGGTGGAAGTGTGCTTGGTTTTAGAGCTTCATATAAGCAGTTCAGAACTTCTATACAAACCCAAGAAAATATTCCGAATTTTGATGATTTGGTATCCATGCTGATTATTGAAGAAAATAATCTTGGTGAGGATTCAAACTCCAAAGGAAAGCCAAATTCTGAGCAGGTATTCTACTCTGGCCGAGGAAGAGGCAGAGATAGAGGTTTCAGAAGTGGAAGAGGAAATATTAACCAAGACCAATGCCAACAATAGAATCATGCAGGAGGAAGAGGACAATTTCGAGGCAAGGGGAGCCAAAGAGGTCATAGAAATTTCCAAAGAAATGATTCAGGTAATGATAGTAAAGGATGCTATAATTGTGGTAAACATGGACACTTTGAACGTGATTGCAAGTTGAAGAATCAAAATAACAGAAGGCAACAAAACAACTGTGCATCCACAAGTGCATATGATTCTGAGAAGTTGTTCATGGTTCAACATCATATGATGAATACGATGTCTGCTGATAACTCAAAATCGAATGGTAATGTCTGGTATGTTGATTCAGGTGCTTCAAATCACATGACCAGTCATGCGGAATGGTTTAGTAGTTTGCAAAAATTACCAGTTCCTGGATATGTTGAAACAAGTGATGACACATCACATCCTATCAAACATACAAGAAATATAACACTATCTATGGAGGAAGGAAAGGTAAAACATCTTGTTGATGTGCTACATGTTCCAAATATAATAAAGAATCTGGTTTCAATTGGACAAATGGTTGACCAGGGATTACAATTTAGGTTCAATGTTGATGGGTTATATGTAGAAGAGTACAAATAGGGTGGAGGATTGATTGCCAAAGAAAACAAAGTGGGTAGGATGTTCACCTTAAATGTGAAAATTCCTTAAATGAATATAGCCATGTTTGCAAAAGGTGTAGGATTTATCAATGATATAGAGATCTGGCACAAACGAATTGGAAACAAAGTGGGTAGGATGTTCACCTTAAATGTGAAAATTCCTTCAATGAATGCAGCCATGTTTGCAAAAGGTGTAGGAGTTATCGCTGATATAGAGATCTGCAAAGGCTGAAATTGATGCAGCCAAAGGATATTGTCAATGGACTACCAAATTTCAAGGCTGCAAAAATGCAAAAGGTATGTGCAGCATGTCAATTTGGTAAACAGTCAAGATCATCATGTCCGGATGACAAGCATGTTAGTGAGATGTTGAACCTTCTTGTTTTGAAGATGCAATTGGAAATGTAGATTGGGAAAAAGCTATGGATGAGGAGATGGCTGCACTTTATGGAAACAAAACATGGAAGCTGGTTCCATTGCCACAAGGAAAGAAACCCATAGGCTCCAAATGGGTTTACAAGGTAAAGCACAATGCTGATGGTAGCATAAGCAGGTATAAAGCACATTTGGTAGCAAAAGGATACGCACAAACTTATGGCATTGATTATGAGAAAACATTCAGCCTTGTAGCTAAAACACTTGTTGCATTAGCTACAACAAAAGGGTGGACTTTGCATCAGATATATGTGAAGAATGCTTTTCTACATGGTGAGTTACAAGAAGAAGTATACATGGACCAGCCACAAGGATATGAAGATTCAAAGCATCCAGAATATGTTTGCAGGTTGCAAAAGGCTTTGTAGGGGTTGAAGCAAGCTTCTCCTGCATGGCATGCAAGGATTGCTGATTACTTAACCACCATTGGGTTTTCTATGTGTGATGTAGATCATTCACTATATGCAAGGAAGGGTGATGATGGCATCACAATTGTGGCTATTTATGTTGATGACTTGATTGTAGGTGGTGATAATGAAAGCATTAAAGAGGTAAAGCAACTTCTTATTCAAGAATTTTACATGAAAGATCTTGGTGTGTTGCACTACTTCTTGGGCATTGATTCATAAGGATGTCGCAAAGGCAATATGCCTTGACATGCTACAAAAGTATGGTATGGCTGATTGTAAGCCAATTTCTATGCCATTAGATCAGAATTTGAAGTTGGATACTACATCAGGTCAAGCATTGGAAAATGCTACTATGTACAAGAAAATTGTGGGAAGTCTTATATATCTGACAATTACAAGGCCTGATTTAAACTATACTGTTGGACTTGAAAGTCAGTTTATGAAAGTTCCCAGGAAGCCACATTTGGATTCTAAGGTGCACTCTACGTTATGTGAGTGCTACTTTGCATTATGCATTCTTTTATGAAGCTGTTGTAGATTTGCAGGTTCATGGATACACTGATGCATATTGGGTTGGTAGTATTCTAGATAGAAGATCTACTAGTGGCTTTCTATTCTCACTTGGAGGTGTAGCTATTACATGGAGCAGCAAGAAGCAACCCACTGTTGCTTTGTCGAGTACAAAGGCTGAGTATAGAGGTGATGGAGTGCAAAAGCCTATCACCATCTATTGTGATAATCTTAACTGCATAGAACTAGCACGGAACCCTGTTTTCATGCTAGAACAAAGCATATTGAGGTATATTATCACTTCATCAGAGAGAAGGTATTAGCAGGTGATGTTGATCTTGCTTATGTGAGAAAAGATGAGCAAGTTACTAATATCTTTACTAAAGCACTTGGAGCAGAGAAGCTAAAGAAGTTTCGAAAGATGCTTGGATTAGAGGACATGGCATTGAGCTTGAGGGGGAGTGTTGAGATATAAATCTCAACATATGATGATCTAGGATGACACATATTACTTTTTTATTTCTCTGACATGTATAGTGGTCACGCCGGTATACGTCAGGGACACTTCATTGAGCTTTATTAGATTTATCTACCGAGAGTGATGGCACATTTGTTTCTTGCCAGCTCACTCATTTGTGGACATTAGGTTTTTTTTCCTTATGTATTGGTCTTTATATATTGCAGTACTTGTATTCTTGTTTTTCAGTCATTCTTGTACATTCCTTTTTATGTAATAGAAGAAGAAGAAGAAGAGCATTCTTCCTTGCCTCAATCTGAGTCTGTGTTTCTCTTTGATTGTGAGAGTGTGTGTGTGAGCTCTCTTCCTTATCTCCGTCCTCATGACAAAGTAGACCTCAACCAAGTTCCCACCAAGATCAACATTGACATTGGTGAAGGAATCCCTCTTGGACAAGAGTTAGTTTTCAAAAATTTACCCAATTCTTGCTGTTAAACGCTATATTCTAACTGTCAGAAGTGCGTTTAAATGTTATTTGGGGTCTTGGGAGTGGAAGGGGTCTGTTAGACAGAGTCCCTATACTTAGTTCCCAAACTAACCACTTACACACAACAATATACTGATGCTGAGAGCTATATCAAGATCCTGTGGTACTTAGACCTTTATAGTTCACGGTTTAGCTCGGCCAACGTGTACCACATACACTAAGAGGCTATATTGCATCTGCACATAAACTTACTGAAAATACCAGAGACAAGAGTAATCGTTCAACCTTTACCGAATAGGTACCACAATCCGATCAACATCCGAAGACAGAGAGAATTCAAGTGTTCAGATACACCATACTGAAGGTTCAGTACGCAACCCAAGAATCCTACTGTAGCTTAACCCTTACCGTAGGATGACAGATCTCAATGCTGAAGAAAACATGATCCCGCACAGTGTTAGAAACACTACCACAGTTACACAGACTTCACCAAACAACTGGCAGAACATTCCAAGAACAATTACTACCGCAATACGCGAACTTAACACAACAATCACAATAAGGATTTGTAGATGATTCACTTAAGACAACAGACCAAATTATCTACTGGATGTAGATGATACTCACACCCGCAATAGATACCAATAGATAACAGACAAGAAGAGACACAGATACACACATAATACTCAGAATTTAGACAAGATACTCTAAATTAACCAACTCGACACACAGTAATGCTACAGACAAATCACCTAGACAGACAGTCTGGTGATCTCTCGAACATCACTGAGCATCTCTTTTCATTGCCTTATATAAAAGATTACAAGTGTCTGCGTAACAACCTTTCGCGCGTGTGAAAAAAAGATTTCAGTTATACACTTCCAATCCGTCGGCCGATAACACTCTGGCACGCACGGTGGACTCGAACCCGCAGGTTTTACAAAACTACTGTTCATCTATAATGCCTTCTAAGTACATATTTCTGGCTAATCTAAAGGTGCGGGCGATCTTTTTCTTTGGAGTTTCTAACATTTGTTTGAGTGTGTCCGGTTCTACTAGTTGTGCATCTACTCGTACAGAACTTAATGTGATGGCTTCGGTGAGCAAAATCTCTGCTTGCGTTTCTAGAAAAACTTGTTGTAGGTAGAATTCGTTGGACAAAGCCGCATCTCTGGATATCTTCATTTCTGCAACCTGCTTCTCCATACTGATTACTCTTTCTTTTTTATTGTCCAGTTGATTTTCCCGTCTCTCGATCTCTTGATTCTGGAACTGGATGGTTCTGGAGTATGCGTCCCTTTCTCTGCAGAGATCTGTTATTACCTTCTATGTTTGAGCTTCTTTTGACAAATAACGTTTGAGCATATTATTTACATCAGCTAGTTGATCCTTGTATCTTTGTAGTTCTTCCGCTGTCTTCATTGCCAGATCGTGTTGTTCTTGGCCTTTCTGTACCACTTCGTCTAGTTGAACTCTGGTCTCTTCTAATAAATTACCTAAGGCTACTCTGGCATCTTCTTTATCCTATAGATCTAGCTTTAACTGACTGATTTCGGCTTGTGCTTCGCTTAGTAACTTGTCTTTTTGGTTGAGATCTACCAGTGCGGTATCTCTCTGATCGGCAATTGTTTGTTGTTCTGCAAGCTGGGCTTGGAGATGGGTAATTTGGGAGTGCAGCTGATGGTTTTCTGCTTTGACCGCATCTATCTCTTCCTGTAGAGGCGTGATATCTGCTTCTAGGACATCCACCTTGTGTTGTAACTCATTTCGAATATTATGGGTGACTTCTCTCATCTGGATTGGCAATTGCTATGATAACTGAATTAAGAGTTGGCCCATGTTTGCAAGTTCAGAGATCGTAGGGATTGAAGGAAGTGGCAGCTGAGGTCGAGGTTGGGATGAGGACGCGGTGAGCAGCTGCTGGGAGTTCGGTGGAGAGTAGTTGGGGGATGAGGAAGAAGAGTCAGTGGGTTCATTGGGGTGGATGGGTTGGATAGGGATAATGGGGTTGAGTGGCGGCTCCGGTGGGGGAGTGGGAAGGACAGATTGAGACTACGTTACCTTATCTACGGTTTGTTGTGCAGTGGCGACGGTATCAGCAATTGTGGATTCTACTACTCTGAGCAGTTCGTCAAAAATATCCTTAACGACCTGTTCTTCATCTCTTTGTTTTTCCGGCTCCGATTGTTGCTGTGATGCCTCTTCTGACGAGCTTGTGTCGGCTTTAGTGTGATCCTCCTGTTCTAGTTGCCCTTCTGAAGATGACTGCGTGGATGATTCGTGCTGCATAGATGTGGCGGTGTCGTGGAAGGTTTCTTCATCATGCTTTTCTTGTTCTTTGTCATCTTCTTTGTTTCCTTCGGCTGATCCTTGGGCTTCACTTTCAGATGAATTGATCCTGATTCTCTTCCGATGGAAGAGTTGATTTAGCTCCTCTTCATCTTCTTCATCATCCTCCCATAATTGCACAGACTCTTCATGTCGTAGGACCGGGCCTCTGGGTGGTGGTTGTGCTCCAAGGATGACCGGAAACAGGAAGGATAGGATATGAGGGAGTCTCGATCTTGGCATTCCTCCCTTGTTTACCTGTTTGATGATTGCTACGCATTCTTTGTGAATGCAGTGGAAGAAATAGGACGCAAAATTCACTAGTTCTCGGGCGGCTAAGTCTATGGCAGAGTAGAAGGGACGAGATATTCTATAAGTACGTTTCTGTAGGTTCAGGATAGCTACTAATAATTGAAGGGCGGATCTCTCAGGTTCCGGTCGACAAAGGATCGCGTATTCGTTTGACGAATACCTAGGAAATAATTGTGTCATTGTTGCTACGGGGAGGTTCGGGCCATTTTCCCGACCTTGCAAAGGTAGTTGAAATGACTCAGCGAAAGTTTGGAAGGTGATCAGTGTACGGGATGGTAGGGAGGTGATCGGCCAACTCTGCTCGGTGGCAGGTGTGTTGGCGATGGTGCAGATGATCTGGGCAAAGAAGGGGTGGGATTCCACTGAATGCCAAGGCAGTTCAGCGAAATTGGATAGCCCACGAATGCGTAGGAACTCTCCTACATCGGCAAGGAGTCCATCACGAAAGGTGGCATAGTTAGCCAAAGCTTCCATGGCGCACACAGAAGAAAGCAATCACAAGTTCACAGAACACAAGGTACGCACAATCACACAAATCACACAAACACAATAGCGATTTTCAGCGAAACAGAAAAGGTTAAGTAGATGCGCTGCAGTGGAGAGCAATCAAAATGACTAATCATCGTGCGAAGTTGAGATGATAACTTCTTAACTTCGGTGTGCATGTATGAGTAGCTGGAAAGGGCAGGGCGGCTGTGGACATAATTAGGTATCAAAATGCAGATATTTACAGACTTATTGTATTAAGCACGCAAAAAAGAAAAGAAAAGAAAATAAAAGAAAAGAGAACGCCAAAAGACGCGGCCAACCGCTAAACGTTTTAGTGTGGATTAGATGCTTGTTGATACGGCCGCAGCTTTGATCCATTTATCACCTTTGAGGAATTCCGGTCAAAGTGGTCAACCGAAAAGTTGCTGGGCCCACTTGTTCAGCAATCCGGTAGGGATCAAACCATCGTAACTTGAATTTGCCAGCAGAGCGATTCGACTTTGCATTGTAAAAGAGTACAACTTGTCCCACTGAAAAAATTGGAGTCTTTAGATATCGATCATGTGTTCGAGCTTGTCTTAGCTGTACTTCCTGAATAGTCAAAAAACTGTGCCATCAATGCTCATCTGATTCTCTGAGTGTATCTGACCAAAATGAGAGAGATTCTTCAGGTAGCAGTTTCTGAGTGATTGCTACTCGTAAACTTGGCACAACTATCTCCATCGGTGCTATGGCTTCCAATCCATAAGCTAGTTTGAAAGGGATTAATCCTGTTGCTACCTTGTATGTAGTCCGGTATGCCCATAATACTACAGGTAACAGTTGATCCCATCTTTCCGGTGCTTCCATAATGAGTTTTCAAAGCATATTCAACAAAGTCTTGTTTGTACTCTCAGCCAAACCATTTGCACGAGGATAATATGGTGAACTGAATTTATGCGTGACCTGAAATGAATGTGTGAGTACTTTCATTAAATTGTTGACAAAATGAGTGCCTTGATCTGTAACAAGTTCCAGCGGTAAGCCAAAACATGGAAAGACATCTTTCAGTAGACACTTGGCTACTGCAACAGCTGTAGCAGACCGTAAAGCCCAGGCTTCTGCCCATCTGGTAGCATAATCAATACATGTCAAAATATAACGATTATTACTGAGGATTGCTGGTGGTGTAATAGGGCCAATGAAATCTAGACCCCACTTCTGAAAAGGCTCTAATGGCAAGACAGGTTGTAGAGGGAAAAGATGACGTTGCAGGGGCTGTCCAGATCTCTCACAACTATCACATTGTTTGACAAACTGTGATACATCCCTGTACATAGTAGGCCACCAAAGACCACTTTGCAGAATTTTCTGGTGTGTTAAGTCTGCAGCAAAATGGCCACCAGAAGGAGTTGAGTGAGCCAAATTAATGACTGAGTTAACTTCATGTGGTGTAATACAACGAACTAAAACTCTAGTGTGATCCATATAGTATAATTCCCCAGCAATCAACCAAAATCGGCGACTGAAAACTGAAATTTTCCTTCATATTACAGGAGAAGTCTGAGAAGGGAGGCATCCAAGAGTAAGAAAGGTCAATATCTGATCATAGTATGTAGATGGCATAGGTGGGTCTATAATTTCATCATTAGTTGGTTCAGAGACATAAATTGCCGGTGTTGTGTCATCTACACCGACCGGAGCTTCACCGGAATCTAAGCGAGAGAGAAAATCTGCTAAGGCATGTGAACTGCCTGGCCGATGAATAACTTCGTAGTCAAACTCTTGTAAAAGCAGAACCCATCGTGCTAATCGACCACCTAGATGCTGTTGCCAAACTAGATAGACAAGTGCAGCATGATCTATATGAAAAGTAAATTTACGGCCCAACAAATAATGTCTGAATTTCTTGACAGAGTATACTAGACCTAGACATTCTCTCTCTGTTACAGAGTAATTCTTTTCAGCAGGGGCTAATCTTCGACTTGCATAGTACACTGGTCTGAACCACTTATCGGTTTGTTGCATTAGAACGCTCCCTATTGCTATATCTGAAGCATCAACAAATACATGAAATGGGTGATCCCAGTCAGGAGGCTGTAAGATTGGAAGCTATGTTAGTAATCCCTTTAGACGATCAAAAGCAATTTGGCAGTCCGGGGTCCAGTCAAACTGTTTAGGAGTCTTCGTGATTAAACGATTGAGTGGAATGGCTAAATGAGCAAGCCACTGTAAATGACGACCATGCCAGCGGACTTGACCCATAAATCTCATGACTTCTTTTGGTGTAGTAGGAACAGGTGCTCCTAATACAGCTGCAACCTTATCTGGGTCGACTTGTATGCCCTGTGCTGATACAATGTGGCCAAGTAGCTTTCCACATGAAACCGCAAACACAGATTTGTTTGGGTTCAAACAGAGTCTGTATTCTCTGCACTTTTCAAAGCAGCACTGTAAATGGAACAAGTGTGCTATCATCTTATTGAAAATCGAAAAATCATCAAGATATACTTGCATAAAAGAGGTGAGGTAAGGAGAAAATATTTCCTGCATACACCTTTGGAACGTACTGGGGGCATTTCTTAATCCAAGCCACATAACAGTACATGCAAAAACACCCCAGTTGGTAATGAAGGCGGTCTTCGGTATATCCTGTTCAGCCATTCTAACTTGATTATACCCACTGTACCCATCTAAGAATGAATACATTTCATGTCCTTCTACTCTATCAAGCATCGTGTCAAGAAAAGGTAGCGGAAAGGGATCAGGCACCGTAGCTGCGTTTAGTTTCTGGTAATCTACACATATTCCTAACTGCTTATTCTTTTTAGGGACAATAACAATTGGTGAGATCCATTCAGCATGCTCTACTGGTACAATAAATCCGACTTTGAGTAGCCTATCAAGTTCTGCCTTTACCTGTGATGCATAGTTTGGATTCATCCGGTAGCTGGGTTGCTTAAGTGGTTTTGCTTCCGGCTTCAGCATGACCCTGTGTTGATAGATGCGCGGGTCCAAACCCTTCATATCTTTGTAATCCCATGCAAATACATCAGAAAATTCTCAAAGTAGTTGGATTAAATCTGCTTGAAATAACTCAGGTAAGCTTTCCTTTATCTTAACAAGACGTGGATTTTCTTCATCCCCTAAATTGTAGGTGGTCAGCTGATCTTCTGGAACATAGAATTGTCGAGGCTTCTCTGTATCCTTAGCTGGCTTGAAAAGTTATTGTAGATCAGCGTCATATATGGTAGCCTTATCTTCTTTCGTATCTTTTTCTGTTACAGACATCACCGTACAAACTGCAGGATTCCAATTATCTACAACAGATTGTAGATCAACAGTTCCTAGGGAGATCAAGTCAATGTTATTTTTCAGAAACTCTTCTTCTTCATCATCTGACAACCCATCTAGCATATGGACTGGTTCTGCAAAATACGGTCTAGCATGCAACTCGCAAGGTTGTATAGCATCTAATTTTACAATGTATTTATGATTATTATCTTTGAAAGTGAGTTCCTGTGCAGACCAATTTTGTATCACCTTAGCGTGCTTCAGCCAAGGACGGTCGAAAAGGAGATTATAATCAAGGGTGGATTCTGGTAATTCTAGTACGACAAAGGTCATTTTAAATGTTGTACCTTGTAAAGTTATTCGTACATTTCGTACAAGTCCTACGGGATGAACTCTTGATTGGTTGGCAATTTTAATAAAAAACTGAACTGGTTCGATTTCGGTCCACCCTAACTTTTTACATAGTGCAGCAGTAGCAATGTTGACACCAGATCCTCCATCAATTAGTACTTGTGTGATTTTATGATTTTTATACCATACTGTAATTAAAGGAACCAAATGATCGACCGTAGAATCAGGTTTTGGTTGCATTGTTGCTGTTGCTGGAATGCAAGAAGGCACAGGACTGAACTATTGTTGGAATTTTTGTCAAACTCCCGGTACTAGTGCAAGTAATTGGCCCAGAGGAAGAGTAATAGATGCTTTAGATAAAATTTCCCAGGCTTTTTGTGATTGAATTGTATTTTCCACAGATTCTGAAGATGATGCGCCTGCTGAAGATGATGTGCCTACTGCTGAATTAGAATCCTGTTGTTGTGTTCCTTCCTCGGTTAACGAAGCCTGGGTCACCGGAATAGGATCTCGAAATACTAGAGGTTCGGCGGTGGTCCATTGACTAGCCTTATCATACATCCTTTGTTGTTCACATATGCCTGGTTCAAATACTTCTGCCGCTGGTTACAGTTGTTTACCGGATCGGGGCTGAATTACTGCAGCGTGCGTTTCTACTGGTGTGATTTGTACCATATTAGTCATTGGGTTTTGACGTTCTTTCTTCCTCTTATCATACTCAGCTGCATCCTTACATAATCTTCTAATGTGGCCAAATTCACCACAAAAATGACAACGTGGTGGTGGAAAATTAGGATTTTCCGGTGCTGGTCCGGCCTGCCAGCGGTTTGCATTGTAGTTATTATTTCTCTGTCCTCTATAATTTTGATAACCTTGTTGTTGGTTGTTTCTCATTTGCGGAGGTACATAGTGCTGCCCTGGTTCCTGTATAATTGCATTGACAGTTGCTGGTCCCTGTACTTTGGCGTTATATGCGCAGTTTTTGGTGGTGTGTCCGGTAGTGTTGCAGATAGCACAAAACAACTAATTAAGTGCACAAGTGGCACTAGTATGGCCTGAATTTTCGCATGTAGTGCAATACATCTGTCTGGCCGGGTCTTTGGCGATATTTCTATTTGCTTTTAACCACTCCAGATCTTCTGTAAATCCTCCAACCTTGTTTTCCAGCTACAAAGCCATTACGATAACTGCATCTAGTGTCATAGCTCCTACACAGCATATGATCATAATCTGTTTAAGTTGTGGAGTCAATCCATTGATAAACCATTGAGTAATAACGTCATCTGGTAGGTTGGCATGTGCTGGTGGTAACTGCCTCAATTGAGTCCTGAATAGAGTGGCGTATTCCTATACTGTTTGATTTATCTTCTGTCTATTGTTTTGCAGGTAGTCAAAAATTTCGGCTGGATTCTTCTTTACCCTGAATCTCTGCAAAAATGCATCCCTTACTGCTTCATAGGTGCCAAAATGGTTAATATCATATTCTGTAAGCCATCTAGCTGCTTCGTTAACTAATGTCGACTGGAAAACAATAGCTGTTGGAGCAAAGCAATCTACAAATCCACCGGTTGTTAAAGTTCTTATTTTCATAGTACATTCGCAAGAGAAGCTCATTAAACATATTATCATATGACTCTAGATTTGACGAAGGCTTATCCATCAAACACCTACCTTATGGCCTTAGTACCATAAAGCACCCATATGACCCGTAAAATATAAAAATAATAAAGTTCATAGTATGCAAATAGTATGATCGCTCCCTAAATCAAGGGTGTGCGGTGACGAACGAAGAAGTGAACTCAAATGAAGGAAATCACGCCATGCAGTTTTTAGAAAGTAGATCACTCGCGGTGAGCTCTACCGCTTGACATCGTTGTATATAAACCATTACATTTCAATAGAAAGTTGGGCGACACTTTATTTCTGTTATATGATGTAATGTCGACCCCTCGTTGCTCTCTCTCTATCTCTATGTGCAACAACTGTGTATTATCTATCTCCGTGCATCACTGTACATTTGCATATTAGTCTGAGCGTACAGAAAACTACATTACTCTACATCACTCTACAACAGTGACGTTTCAAGATTACTGTGCAACGCATAGTTCATAAGAATATAATATGTAAGCGAGATAATTTCAGGCATCTGCATCACTATTCATATGAGGTTGAAGGGACAACTCATCTTACTTCATGATGAGTCTGTTATGATAACCAATAACACTTCATGATCTCTACGCAAGCGCATAAACTGGAGTTAAGTCATAATGATAGTGAACTCATGCATCTCATAGAAGGAACGTCAGAAACTTAGCGCTTTCAATATCTATACATGTTTTGCTCCTTAATGTGTGAAGGAAATCAATGCATTAAGAATTAGTGTTTATACGCACACTGCGATCTATTCAGATTGATAGTTAAGCGCATCTCATTTAACTGAGTGTTTGGCAAACAATGCAACACATATATATGTGCTAAACCTTATATACAGTCTGATGTGCGCTTTATTTCGAAGGCATAAAATGTATCTATGATCGTACTTATCTGATTATAGATAGAGTTGCATGAGATAGAATATCTATGCTCATTTATGACTGTCAAAGATGGATGGGAATTGAAGCAAGCTAAAATGTGTATTTTTGAAGCATTCAGGTTCTTCGTGATGTGTGCAATACAGGTCAACCTTGCAAACATTGGTTACTATGTTATTCAACTGCAGATAGTTGAAGATTGCCGTCGGATTCAAAGGAAGCTGCTCATGTTTCTGACACATATATCTATGTGTGTATAAACTGGAAGCCGTCATTTATTTGTTATGGATACGACAGCCGACTTGTGATATATATGTCAACAATTCTCTATGTTGATAATTAATGGCAGATTGACAACCGTAACAATGAGGTTATGCGAGTAGCATAAACAACTCTGTTTTGCCGCTACATTAAAGATATATTGTAGGGTATATATTCAGTTCATGGAACAAAAGTTTCACACTCGATTAAAGAGGTTCGCATGCATAATCTGTTCTCATAAGCACGTATAAAGTTGCTCATGTTTTTGTATCATTAAGTACTCCACACGGAAGTTCATTATTTCCTGTATGATTCAAGTCAAATGGAGTCTTATTTCTGAGTATATGTAATTCTTGGAGTCAACTCACACTTTACAATTCAATACACGTTTCCGCATTAGAGTGTAAGTCACTCACTCACAGTGGTATCAGAGCCATCCAGAGCCTTCGAGAGCTACTCCAAGTCTTCAACAACCCTCATCTACACCTCAGTACTTGGCATGTGTCTATAGAGCAAGTAGATCAACACGCATTGAAGGAAGATATTTCAAATCAACTCATGAAGAGCAAGATTTGAAGAAAGGGCTTCAACTACATCAACAACCTATGCTATGAGTGCTACATGCTACACATACCTTACATGGAATCAACTCAAATGGACATACAAATGGACGCAACTTGATGGTTTCTATTGGAAGATACTTATGTGAGAGATCATATGATCATGCTTATGATCATCATCTAAAGTCAAGTTTCTTGATATTTTTTTTACTACTCAATGTAATCCTGCTATGTTATGGTTACATGATTTGTAATTTGGAGGGTACTTTAGGACTCAACCAAGCACTTCATTGTATACTACACTTACTATACTTGAGGCATGTAAAAGCTTATGTTCATAAAGCTTGTAGTACACACATTTGACTACACAACTCACCCATGTTGGCAACCAAGGGGAGTATGAAGCAGTTGTTTTTGTTCCATGATATTAGAAGCAATATAATTTGAGGATGGAAGATAATATATGATGCAGGTTTACTTTCTTGCAACATCAACCATGCAAGAGGATGAAGAAGTTTCAAGCCCTCGAGCTATACTTACATTTCAAACTGCTATATGGAAGCATCAGGAAGAATGAAGGCTATTCTTCCACCAAGTTACCTTCAATCATGTGTCCAAACTTATTTATGTTGGAACCTTTATGAAATCTTACTCTTGGAAAGTATTTCCATTGTATCTCTTACACCAAGCAATTGAGATATCATGTGTATGATATACTCAATTCAAGAACTCAAGGAAGAGCAAGGATTAGGCTATCTTTCATAAACAATATGTTGTTAGAATACATTTCTATAATTACTATGTTAGGTGATGATTCAAGCTTGGAAGGTGATTCAAGCTAATTCAAAGGCTATGAAGCAATGCATTGAAGAATCGGCATCAATGAAGATAGCGTCATCAAACCACGAAGAAAGCATGGGAGGAAGATGAAAGCTCAAAGGACTCAATACTAGAAGATCATTTTCAAAAAACAAAGAAGGGTTGAAAATCAAGGCTCAAGGCAAGGCTCGTCATCAACTACAAATGATTTCAAAATGAAGATATCAAGAAGGTCTACACAACCTACGAACCAAAGGATCAAAGTGATGGTAAAATCAAAAAGTTCCTATCTATAAGCTCCTAGTGATTGAAGATCAATTAGTTCATTTCAAGAAGGCATTTTTCATTAAAGTACTCATTTGGTATTGTTCATCAATTTGGTACCTCCCTTGATAGAGTTTCATTCTCATGATCCTTGTGCACTTAAAACCATGGTTAGGATCAATGCTCTTATAGTTCTATCTTGAGGAATACCTATTCTTTAGCATCAAAAGCACTCTTAAGCCTTCACTGATTACATAAAAAACTTTCGCCATTGCAAAGTGAATCTCTATCATTTACTCTTGTTCACAAAGAAGATCTCATAGATCTTATGTCCATTGATAAGTACGCTTCAAGCTCCACTATCTCTATATTGAGATTTGTATACAAAGCAAAGAAACTTGTATTCTTAGCCAAGTGCAATTCAAGCACATCCCCATCAAAAAGATTGTATTTGCAGCCAAGTGCTTTCTAAGCACTCCTCCATTATTGAGCAAGTAGGATTGGAAGAAGAAGATTCAAGTGATCGAGGCAAGGACCGTGGACATCACTACTCGAAGAGCTCACTCACTTCTCCAAATCAATTGGAAGAAGTAAAGTAAAAGAAGAAGGAAAGTGCGTCCAATGCACTCTTGAAGACCTCCTTACCATAGGAAAATAAAGAAAGTGCACTCAATGCACTCAAAGATGAAGAAGAAGATTTCCTCACGAAAGGAAGAAAAGGAAAGTGTACTCAACACATTTCAAACAAAGGTAAAAGGTTATTCTACTCCAACCTTGAAGGATATGGGCACCTTAGATGTGCTATCATAAGTCAGTTTGACTTGCATTCATATACAAAAAAAAAAATCATGTTGTATAGACTCTCATTTATAAAGAGTCACTCAAAGGTTGCATATCATCATACCATTATATCTTTTGTAAAAGCTAAAAAGCACTCAAATCCCCTTCATTACCAACCATTGTAAATTAAAAGGTTGATCACATATACAAGTGGTGTGAGCACTTGTTTCTACACATAGAAGGTGAAATCAAATGGAGAATAATCAAGAAGCTGGGATCTTGATTAACTTCATTTCTTTATGTAAAAGAAGTTATCAAACAAGTAAAGGTATAGAATCACTCTAGAGTTAGAGCAATGCTCACTCCAAGATGAGTGAAGGAAAACTACAACCTCTGAACTTTGCATTAGACAAAGGTAAGTTGTTATACACAAATGGCAAAAGCCATAGATAAAGCACTTTTGTAGCTTTGTAACTTGTTTGAAACCTCCATATGTATTATGATGAAAAGAGCTCATGTATTCAAGCTCTTGTACTTCTTTATCCAAAGAACTATGTAAAAGATTATATCCTTTAAAGATCACAGAAAAGGGTTCTCAAATTGAAGGGGTGATATTCTTGAAGGAAGGTTCTACATCAACATGAAGCATTCAAAGGAAGAAGACGTTATCAACCAAAACGGAGCTATCTTTGAAGCAAAAGAAAAAAATAAAGATCAACTACATGGAGCAAAGGACTACATCAATGGACTACATCAACTCTTGAAGAAAAGACATCAACATATGGAAAACAAAGACACTTCAAAAGGAGCAGAAAAGCTAATCTACATTCGAAGAAGATTCAATGATCAAAAGAAATTTCAAGGAGCTACTCACAAGTGGAACACCATCAACCACAATGAAGCAAGATTCATCAATGTACAACATCGAAAGGACATCAACAACAAGGGGAGAAAGAAAGCTACGATTTGAATATCAAAGACAATGAAGCAAAGGAGTTTTTACATCAAATGATCAAGGAGAAAAAGCCATCAATGTCTAGAAGGAAGTGATCATTAAATACAAATTTCCTTGAAGATAATCAATCAAATGAAAAGGCGACTACTTCAACTATCAATGACTACATCAAGAGCAAGAAGTCTACATGAAGAAGAATCATATATGAGGAACAAAATCAAGAAAAGAGAAGAAGGAAGCATGAACCTGGGAAATTCACTCAAAAGGGAGATAGCTGAAAGAAAGGCAAAGCAAAGAAAGAGAGAAGAGACAACATCAAATATAATCGGTGAATTTGAAGATTGAAGGGGAGCTGTTGGAGCAAAGCAATCTACAAATCCACCGGTTGTTAAAGTTCTTATTTTCATAGTACATTCGCAAGAGAAACTCATTAAACATATTATCATATGACTCTAGATTTGACGAAGGCTTATCCATGAAACACCTACCTTATGGCCTTAGTACCATAAAGCATCCATATGACCCGTAAAATATAAAAATAATAAAGTTCATAGTATGCAAATAGTATGATCGCTCCCTAAATCAAGGGTGTGCGGTGACGAACGAAGAAGTGAACTCAAATGAAGGAAATCACGCCATGCAGTTTTTAGAAAGTAGATCACTCGCGGTGAGCTCTGCCGCTTGACATCGTTGTATATAAACCATTACATTTCAATAGAAAGTTGGGCGACACTTTATTTCTGTTATATGATGTTATGTCGACCCCTCGTTGCTCTCTCTCTATCTCTATGTGCAACAACTGTGTATTATCTATCTCCGTGCATCACTGTACATTTGCATATTAGTCTGAGCGTACAGAAAACTACATTACTCTACATCACTCTACAACAGTGAAGTTTCAAGATTACTGTGCAACGCATAGTTCATAAGAATATAATATGTAAGCGAGATAATTTCAGGCATCTGCATCACTATTCATATGAGGTTGAAGGGACAACTCATCTTACTTCATGATGAGTCTGTTATGATAACCAATAACACTTCATGATCTCTACGCAAGCGCATAAACTGGAGTTAAGTCATAATGATAGTGAACTCATGCATCTCATAGAAGGAACGTCAGAAACTTAGCGCTTTCAATATCTATACATGTTTTGCTCCTTAATGTGTGAAGGAAATCAATGCATTAAGAATTAGTGTTTATACGCACACTGCGATCTATTCAGATTGATAGTTAAGCGCATCTCATTTAACTGAGTGTTTGGCAAACAATGCAACACATATATATGTGCTAAACCTTATATACAGTCTGATGTGCGCTTTATTTCGAAGGCATAAAATGTATCTATGATCGTACTTATCTGATTATAGATAGAGTTGCATGAGATAGAATATCTATGCTCATTTATGACTGTCAAAGATGGATGGGAATTGAAGCAAGCTAAAATGTGTATTTTTGAAGCATTCAGGTTCTTCGTGATGTGTGCAATACAGGTCAACCTTGCAAACATTGGTTACTATGTTATTCAACTGCAGATAGTTGAAGATTGCCGTCGGATTCAAAGGAAGCTGCTCATGTTTCTGACACATATATCTATGTGTGTATAAACTGGAAGCCGTCATTTATCTGTTATGGATACGACAGCCGACTTGTGATATATATGTCAACAATTCTCTATGTTGATAATTAATGGCAGATTGACAACCGTAACAATGAGGTTATGCGAGTAGCATAAACAACTCTGTTTTGCCGCTACATTAAAGATATATTGTAGGGTATATATTCAGTTCATGGAACAAAAGTTTCACACTCGATTAAAGAGGTTCGCATGCATAATCTGTTCTCATAAGCACGTATAAAGTTGCTCATGTTTTTGTATCATTAAGTACTCCACACGGAAGTTCATTATTTCCTGTATGATTCAAGTCAAATGGAGTCTTATTTCTGAGTATATGTAATTCTTGGAGTCAACTCACACTTTACAATTCAATACACGTTTCCGCATTAGAGTGTAAGTCACTCACTCACAATAGCCTTATACGCCGGATCAGGTGGATGGTTGAGCATTGTGTAACTTATCTCAAATGTGCGTACATGAGCATCTGGGTCATCTCCTGGGAATCCACCAAATTTAGTATACGTTACTCCGGTTGGAGTCGGCCTTGGTGGGCATAGTTGTTGTTGTTGCTGTTGTTGTTGTTGTTGTTGTTGTTGTTGCCCGTTCATGGCTCTGATGGTTGTATTGTGACTATCTTCTATATCCCAGAGCTGAATATCTAAACTATCGAAATCTGTATCGTCGGCCTGTGCACTTTCAGGTTCGATAATCTTGTTCAGTATGTTTCGAATCTCGGTTTTGAACAAGCTACCTTCCTTCTTGATGTCAAATGTAGGGAAGCTTACTCCCAATACCGGTGACTAGGCTGAAGGTTCACCAAGAAATGGTAAACCGTCGTCGAAAAGCTGTGATCTTTCAGCAATTGGTACCGGAGCAACACCGGAAGGTGTCGAATCTTCACCAAAACAAGGTGCTTTTTCTCCTTCACTAATTTCTTTGGCTAAGGTGTTTCTAGTCGTAAACAAATTTGAATCTTTACCCAATGTTGTTAAACTAACTTCAGGCTGCGTCCTGCTAGATTCTGGAGTTACTATATCTTCGACAGACTATGCCGAAATCATACTGGAATTTACCAGAGGTGTAGCACGTTCCACCGGAATATGACTGGAATCACTACTAACGTTCTTTACTTTCTTGACAACTGGGTTAGACCTAGCTGTACTTCTACCTCCCGGAGTCATTCTTAGCAGATTAAGTACCCCAGGCTGGCGGTTCTTTGTATACGTTTCACCGGATCGAGTAACCGGCATGTATCATCTTTTGTACTAATCGCGTACTATTACTGTCGATTTACAATTTACAGTCAAGTTTCCACAATTGGTTTGCAACAATCTGATCTGTTGCCACGTTCCCACAGACGGCACCAGTGTTAAACGCTATATTCTAACTGTCAGAAGTGCGTTTAAATGTTATTTGGGTTCTTGGGAGTGGAAGGGGTTTGTTAGACAGAGGCCCTATACTTAGTTCCCAAACTAACCACTTAAACACAACAATATACTGATGCTCAGAGCTCTATCAAGATCCTGTGGTACTTAGGCCTTTGCAGTTCACGGTTTAGCTCGGCCAACGTGTACCACATACACTAAGAGGCTATATTGCATCTGCACAATAACTTACTGAAAATACCAGAGACAAGAGTAATCGTTCAACCTTTACCGAATAGGTACCACAATCCGATCAACATCCGAAGACATAGAGAATTCAAGTGTTCAGATACACCGTACTGAAGGTTCAGATACACCGTACTGAAGGTTCAGTACGCAACCCAAGAATCCTATTGTAGCTTAACCCTTACCGTAGGATGACAGATCTCAATGCTGAAGACAACACGATCCCGCACAGTGTTAGAAACACTACCACAGTTACACAGACTTCACCAAACAATTGGCAAAACATTCCAAGAACGAGTACTACCGCAATACGCAAACTTAACACAACAATCGCAATAAGGATTCGTAGACGATTCACTTCAGACAACAGACCGAATTATCTACTGTATGTAGATGATACTCACACCCGCAATGGATACCAATAGATAACAGACAAGACGAGACACAGATACACACAGAATACTCAGGATTTAGACAAGATACTCTAAATTAACCAACTCGACACACAGTAACGCTACAGACAAATCACCCAGACAGACAGTCTGGTGATCTCTCGAACGTCACTGAGCATCTCTTTTTATTGCTTTATATAAAAGTTTACAAGTGTCTGCGTAACAACCTTTCGTGCATGTGAAAAAAGATTTCAGTTATACACTTCTAATCCGGCGGCCGATAACACTTGCTTTCATTGTGGGGCACAAGGCCATAGGATCAAAGATTGCCCTCAAGGGTAGATTATGTTATGGGTAGAAGAGAATAAGGAAAATGTTCAGGGGAAGTTTTTGGCTTTGGTTGACCAAATGTTGTCAACCCCTAAAGATAAATCCCTAGATTCTGACCCAAAAAAGATCAAAGGAACTCAATTCGAGGATCATAATTCAGAGGCCTTCACAAAAGTAAGGCATAAAATGAGAAGAAGTTTCAAAGGAGGTGGTGCACCAAAGTCCACTCACTCAGTTCTTGCAACTAACATTTTTGTAATTTAGAAAAGGAGATCAACATGTTAGACTACCTAAGTGAATGGAGACAATAGGCGAACAAGGAGAAAACCATAGAGACTCCATCCACAAGCAAGCAAGGTAATCAAGAAGTCACTTCTAGCAAAGAGGACAATTTCACCTCTAACAAGGAAGATACGCCGGATGGTGAAAGTCCTATTATAGGCTCCATGTTTCTAGGTCATGATGTTGGCTCCTTGGTGGGGGTGGTTTCTTAGAAAGGGAAACTCCCCACTAGGCTCCCGTGGAAGATCCCTTGCAAAGGATGCCTCTTGTGCCAAGATTCCTCAACCCCTAGAAGAAGAGAGGAAGATAAAAGCCAAAAAAAAGAGGGCCAAATCCCTAATGAACGAAGATACCTTCCTTCTTAAATGATTGTTGTTTTGTACAACATGGGCGTTTTGACCCCACAAGAATGATCGTGTTTGGTCAATGGCTTTGAGATAAAAAAACCCAGAATTTATTTGTCTTCAAGAGATCAAAGTTGGCAGATTCAAAGTGCAAAAGAGGTTAAAAATCATCATGGCCTCTCATGTGTGGATCGCCACACAACACCAACATGGGAGTGGTGGTGCAGTGACTCGCTTTCAATCCATATGGAAATCTTCGAGACTTAATATGGCACAAGTCATGTTGGATACTTTACACTCTTTAGACTCTTTGCCATTGGAGGTCATCATCTATGGGGAATTTAATATGGCAGAAGTATTTGTTGGATAGATGGGGCCAAAGGCGACAAATTATTGTTGGAAATGAGAAAGCTACCTGGGACCAAAGTAAGATTCACCATGATCTAGTGGAAGTCAAAGGCATACACAATTTCTCTTGGTCAAACCTCTAGTTGGGCAAACATTTTTGAAAAACTAGACTTGATAGAAGCTATATCTCATAGAACATCATTGACAAGCAAGGTCCTCCATACCTTTCTCAATGTGTGCACCTAGTTTTACCTTGTTGGATTTTGAGGTCTATGGATGCACAAGAATAGCACAAGGAAGAAGAAGAAGCTTGGAGAAAAACACACAATACTAAATTTATTACCACTAGAATGCACAAAGATAAGTCACCCGTTAGGTGAATAGGCATATACACAAGCCGAGGGACAAAAACCTTCTGAAGAGGGAAAAATGCCCCGGAGGTCCTAGTGTGTTCACACACATCACTGCCTAAATATATGGATCATTGGAGTTTGAGGTCTACAGATGCACACAAACAACACAAGGAAGAAGAAGAAGCTTGGAGCACAACACACAATACTCAATGTATTACCACTAGAATGTACAAAGGTAAGTCACCCATTAGGGCAATAGGCATATATACAAGCCGGGGAGAAAAACCTCCTAAAGAGGGAAAGAAATTCCCTGGTGGTCCTAGTGTGTTCACACACATCACTACCTAAATACATCAACAAATCCCTCCTGGGACTGATGTAGTGAACAAGTAGCTAGCACTCATGTATAAGGAAGTTCCAAGCTATGTGGAATCAATCCTCGAAAGGAAGTAAGCCCAAAGCTTTGTGAAAAGCTTCAAACTTCTCCCTAGGTAAAGCCTTCGTGAAAAGGTCTGCAATGTTCTCTTGTGTGGGCACATATGCCAAGCTGATCTATCGAGCAGAGAACCTCTCCTTGAAATAATGATAATGCACCTCAATGTGCTTAGAGTGAGCATGGAACACAAGGTTCCTTGCACCTTCCATTGCACTGACTATCACTGAAGATGGTGGTGGCAGAATACTAACCAACACCCAAAACAGTCATAAGGCATGTGAGCCACACACACTCAACAATAGCTATGAAAGCCTCCCTATACTCAGCCTCACAAGTGGAAGTGGCCATAGTAGGTTGCTTCTTGCTCAACCAAGATATGCATGAGCTACCAAGCATGAAGCAAAAAATCCACTAGTGGACACACGAGTATCATAGCAACCAGCCGAGTGAGAGTCAGAAAAAGCATGTAAATCTGGTGGTAGTGATTCTACCTTGGGATGAAACAATCCAAGTACCGGGTACCACTCAAGTAGTAAGAGATGCACTCACCTGTGTGCCAATGCTTGACACCTGGGCAATGCATAAACCTGCTCATCTGTGAGACAGCAAACTAAATATCTAGCCGAGTAATGCATAAGTAAATCAAGAATCCAACAGCCTGCTAATAGAGAACAACATCAAATGTATCTCCAGCATCATGAAGAATCAATCATAAACCTATCTCCATAGGAGTGGCAATAGGTTTGCAATCTTCAAGGCCAAAAAGCTATGATAATGTGTCAATATACTTCATTTGAAACAAAGCTATTCAGCCATCAACTTGCATAAAGTGAATGCCCAAATAATGATGCACATGCCCCAAATCCAACATCCCAAATGAGCCATGCAAATCAGCCTTAAATCAACAGTATGCTTGTCATGAGGACCAGTGAGTACCATGTCATCAACATACACAACAATGATAAGAAGCACATCATTACGACACTTAACATATAAGGTTCTTTTAGTTGGATTGTTCTCATAACCATGTGCAATCAGATAGGTATGTATCTTTTCATACCAAGCATGTGGTGCTTGCTTTAAATCATATAATGCCTTCTTCAACCTCCATACTTGGTTTTTGTGCCCTTTCTACACAAAGCCATGAGGCTGAAAAACATATACTTCTTCATGCAAGTCACCATTCAAAAATGTAGTTTTGATGTCCAAGTGATGTACATTCACACCATGATGAGCTGCAAGTTCACAGATCCTACAAACATTAGTCATTTGGCATGTAGGTGCAAAGGTCTCATCAAAATCAATGCCTCTTTCCTGCGCATAACCCTTTGCAACAAGCCTAGCTTTATACCTGTCAACTATTCCATCAGGCTTACACTTCAACTTGTATACCAACTTAGTTCCAATGGCCTTCTTGCCAAGAGGAAAGTCACATAAATACCAGGTACCATTTTTCATGATAGCATTATATTCTGATTCCATAGTAGCCATCCAATTTTCAAAGTTTTGTGCTTCATCAAAGGAAATAGGCTCATTCTTATCACATAGACTAGATGCATCCATAACATAGCAATCTGATGCAAAAGAGGCACTATGAGAGCCTAAGCGAGTACGATAAGATAGAGGTGCATCTAATTTACTATCACACAAAGTCTACACCAACCATTTTGGCATATTTTTTTCCTCGATATTAGCTCTCTCATCAACAAGTGCATCATGTAAATCTACATCACAAATGTAATGATCTGCATCATCACATGAAACCTAAAAAGGCTAAGAAGTTTCCTCATTAGGACCAACACGAGAATGTCCACCTATAAAAAGATGAAGCAAAGTATCATACATGTCTTTGGAGCTAACAGATGTCTCTTCTGTAAATGAAAGTAAAGGCTAAATAGCATCTTCCACAAAAACAAAATTACAGTTAACCAAAATGTGTTTAATATGTGGATGATACAGACGATAGCCTTTGGTTTCAAAACTATACCCAACAAAAATACATTTTACTGCTTTATCATTCAATTTCCTACAATGTTGTTAAGGCACTAATGCATATGCCAGACAACCAAAAACACACATGTGAACAACAGATGGCTTACAACCATGCCAAGCCTCATATGGAGTGATAGACTGCAATGCTTTACTGGGACATTTATTAAGTACATATGCTGCACTCATAATGGCCTCAAGCCAGAAACTATGTGGTAAAGCCTAACTCTTGACCATACACCTCGCCATGTCCATGAGTGACATGTTCTTCCATTCAGCAAATCCATTCTGTTGAGGTGTATATGGCACTATACATTGATGTTTTATCCCACATTTAGCCAGAAATGCATTAGAGTCAGAAGACATATATTCCCCCCCTCGATCATAACGAAGGCTGCCCATGTATGTTGGAAATTTAGTAGGCCCGTAGCTCATATCACAGGTCCATGGTTCCATAGGTCCAGCATATACAACATAGAATTTAGCAATCTTCCAATATTGACAAAACATGAACATACCACATTTAGTCATACAAATGATGAGACGAAGATAGAGAAAGATTAGACAATATGTGTAAAGTGTTACGTAAGCCACTGCTTACTCACACTATCATATATACCAATGTTCAATGTACAATGCTCTCAACCACTCTATGTGAACAGTAATAGATGGATGAGTGAATGTACAAATGTAACAAACATATTCAGATGTATGGACAAAAATTTGAATATACATGAGATGTGTGACCTGATTGGTTGTAGAAGAGTGTATATGAGTGACAAAAAGAGGAAGGATCAATCTAAAACTGATAATCAACAAACCCTCATCTAACCTTAGGCTATGGAAGACCCTAAGTCAGATACGTGTGTGAAAAGATCGCATACTTAAAAAGTAGCAAAGAATGCTAACAAGTTTGCTACCAGAAATCCTCAAACTCATACGACCATACCTTCTCAAACACCTCATCCAAATATGCATAAAGCATATATGTACTGATTCTCTTGTACCTATGCCGAATAGGACTCCTCCTGATATGGATGCCACTGCCTCCATAAGCTCCAAGTAGTAACTATATGCATAAAGAGAATATGTACCTGAATTCTTAACATAAGATGCAAATCTTATGTTAACCACCATTCAATGTCTTTGAAGTAACCGCAAAATCTTCATGTAAAAGACAATCTTCAAATACATCATGTGAATGGCCGATCCACACCACCAAGCTGCTAATAGATAAGTCCTCTCCATAAGCAAGAGTGTGAGCACACTCTTCTTCTCCAAGAAGAACTCCATAGTCGCTCCTCAACATGCTCCAAGTTAGCAACATGGCTGCCCCAAGTGCCAAGAAGCACCACCTGAACTATACATCTGTCATCAACAAATTTCACAACCAAGCTAAGCTTGGCTATAGCTAAAACTGATAACATATTCTTCTTGATTCCTGGCACAAATAGAGCATCCGAAAATGTGAAAGAAATACCATCAGTAGTAGTCAAAATGATCTTACCAACTCCCATGATAGGATAAGAGGAGTTGTTGGCACACGTGATAGTATTCCTGGTAGGGGCAGGCTTGAGTGAAGTGAAGAAACTGCGGTATGAGGTAATATGTTTTGTTGCCCCACTATAAAAGTACCAAACATCTGAGCCTATTGCAAATATGCATGGTTCAGGAGAGGATGGGTCAAAATTTCAAACAATAGTAAATGCCCATTCTTCATTCTACACTAGATTAGCAAACTTTGTTTTTGATGTAGAGGCCTTTACAACAACCATTCCAGCCTCTTTTTTCTTTGCCTCTTTCGCAGGCAATTTTTTACAATTCTTTATGACATCATTTGCTTACAGTACTTGCAAAACAATTTCTACTTTTCTATTTTCTTCTCTTCTCTGTCTTCCTTCTTCGATTATGCAGAATTAGCATATTTTTGCTTACTACTAGAACAGCTCCATTTACATTTGCCCTTCTAACTAGCCACGATCTTGATCTGCAACACGCATAATGGACATGTCCTGCCTAGACTGATCTTCCTGCAACAGAACAGAGACTAACACCTCAAATGTTAAGGCATTTGGATTGCCTTTCATCATCAAATGAAGAGTAGAAGTAAAACTTTGGTATGAATCAGGAAGACCATTCAAAACAGTCTGCACAAGTGAGCTATCAGGCAAGTCTTCATAAGCAAAAATTAACTATTCCTTCAAATCTTTGACCTTTGTTAGAAAATTGTCCATAGAATCACCTTCATTCATATGCTCACTCTCCAACTGTTTTCGGAGGTGAGCAATATGAGCCTCATTCCTAGCCTGGTACAATGTGGTAAGTGTATCCCAAGCATCCTTAGTTGTTCTACAAGAGTGAATGTGAGGAATAATGGCACATTTGATAGATAATGTTATCAATACATATGTCTGAGCATCTCTGCCATCCCAACAAATTTTCTATGTAGTAGGTGCGGCAAAAACTACAGCATGAACAGGAACATGAAGAATATCATCATCTTTAACACCATCTACATCAGCATTAGTACCTGTATTCGCAGATGTAATAGGACGTTTTTCAACACCCTGCATAATATTCCATAGTCCATTTGTGACCAATACATGACGCATCATATAAGCCCACAATGGGTAATTCGTACTATGCAATTTATCCTCAAACAACCAACATATGAAACACATCACTCCTTTCAGCCATGGCCACTCACTAAAATACCCTAATGCAGAAAAATGATTGTATCTAAAAAAGTTGAATAGAACTACCTTGACGAGTTCTGTTACACCTGTAGCAGACTTTGAGATGCTTATACTGGCGAACTGAAACATGTTTATATCTTTGGTGCAAAAAGACAAAGTAGCCTGCACAAGTGTTGTGATAGTGCATTCGGAGGCCGAAACGAGCTTAGATCACAATTTAGGCACCACAAAGCAAAGTTGTTTCGATCTCCTAATCCATGAGTGAATTGTATTACCTTCCATCTGTTCTCATGGATCAGTGAGCAACAAAAGGGGTCCATAAAGGGTACATCCATCTTGGAGTTAATTGTTGATGTGTGGGAAGGCTTGGAATGTGCTAAGGAATCCTCCCAAGATATCCTCTTCATCAAGATTGATTTTGACAAAGCATACACTAATGGGAAGTGCCTATGCTCGAATTACTATCAATGGTCAACTATCTTAGGAGATCAAATTAAAATGCTCTATTAGACAGGGTTGTCCTCTAACTCCTCTTCTTTTTGCCATTTTCACCAATGGCCTTAGCTTCTTGGTTAACCATCAAGTCCTTTTAGGACAGATCCAAGACCTTGAGCTTCCTCATAGTCAAAACGAGATGCTAACAAGACAGCATGGATGAGACAAATGCTTTTGTGCATAATGAACCTAATAATATCAACACTTTCTAGAATGTCTAAGCATTTTGTGTGCTATGTTCAGATCTAAAATAAATCACTCCAAAACTACTTTCAAGCCCATTTTAGGGTCTCACTGCAAATTCTTGACTAACTAGGGATGTAAAGAATTACATAGTGGATTGGTTTTCTGGCTCCTTCATGTACCAATGGGTTTTGAAGTTTGTATGGTCTATCATTGGAATTGGGTTCTAGCCAAATTTGATACTAAATTAGCCTACTAGAAGGGCATGCAACTCAACCTCGCGGAACATGTTATAGTGATCAACATCTTCCTCATTTCATCTGTTATCTATCTTCTTGCATGTTGAAGACCAAAAGATAGAGAATTAACAAAGCTTTAAGTTACCTATAGAAATTTCCTCTTGATTGGTGATCCCAATAGGAGGGGCATGCCCAAGATCAACTCGGCCATGTGTCACTTTTTAAGGTGTAGTCACTTACTAGCAAGCTCTTTTTCTGTGTACGGAGTTCATTCTTGAGGTACAACTTCCATGCCTTTGTATTGGTCTCATACAATGTGACCAAATTGTCCAAGCCTCTTTTGGAGTTTTTGCATCCTATATGTGCCTAATCATGCTATCATGTATGCTAATAGAGAACCAAAACATTACTTTTCATGCTCTTTGATTCCACGCTTCATATGCTCTTAACTCGTCATAGTCTGATTCATCTCTAGTAGTTGTGGAAGGTTTTCATTGTCTCCTTTGATGTAATTCCACTAGCCTTTTCCCATCAAGAAATCACTATTCTGAATCTCCAAGCATGAAAGTTGTTCTTGTCTATCTTATCAATCATAACCTGACTCATTCCATCAATTTTTTCCATCTCTGCAGTAATTCACAATACTACAAAAGCACTAGAAGAAGTATCTATGCTTGAACACTATCAACCTATGACTTGACAGTTCGGTCTCAGAAAAACATAGTTTTCATGTATCAAAAGCATGGAATCACTTGAATTTCTAGATATGAGATATTTGGGAAATGTAGACATAATCCAAGTTATATTTTTGCAAATTGACCTATGTTTTTCGTGGGTGCCATGTCGCGATCAAGAAAGGGAGATCCAAATGGATCCGAGACTGAAATATGAGCAAAGCAAGTGACCCTCAAGGGATAACTATGAAAAATATTTTGATGACTTCTACCTTCACACCAAACTCTATAGCAATCTGAGATGGTTTGCGAAGTGTGCATTCTCCATGCCTTCTCAAACACTTTTCATTCTCTACCTTCTTCACAAGCTCTGTACAACCACAGTGGCTCTTATACCATGTCAAGAGAAACGAGATATGAAAGAGAGCTCTTACACACTCTCACACAAGAAGAAAGGAGAATACATAGATTGAGGCAAGGAAGAATGATCTTCTTCAACTTCTTCTATTACATAAAGAGAATAAACAAGAATGACCTAATACAACAATACAATCATTACATCATATAAATAAAAATACATAAAGAAAGCCCTAATTTCTATGAATGAGTGAGTTTACAAGAAACAAATGCGCCACTACTTTTGATACGAAAGTTTGGTAAGGTTCACTAAAAGTATCCCTGACATATATTGACATAACCACTATATATGTCATAGAAATGAAAAGTGATATGTTTCATCCTCGATTATCACATGTTGAGCTTGATATCTCAACAAAGGGTACGCTTGAGAGGAATCTAGAGAGTTATATTGTTTGTATTCCTTTCTATCTCAAAAGTGACTTACTAGTTTTCATATATGTCTCATAATATCTTTGAAGTGATCACTCTAGGAGAAGTGCATTCGCATTCCCTACACCTATAAACACAATTGCACCCTCTATAGGTGAACATTTGGCATACACAATGGGACAAGGATTCTAGAGTTCATCTCCCTTCCTTAGAGTTTATCATGGTTTTCTTCACTTATGGTCCTCATTTTGTCAAGGTTCTTGATATGGTTCTTGATGTGGCTGTAGGTTTCTAGACAACTAGTGGTGCTTCTAGAGTTACTGCTTACTCCCTTCCTCCCAAGTGACCAATCTCCTTGCATGTACTCTCTCTCTCTCTCTCTCTCTCTGTCTCTCTGTCTCTCTCTGGTGACTAGATCCCTGTTGATATCTTTAGCTAGTAATGTGTGTGAACACTCTAGGACCATCGGGGCACTTTTTTCCCTCTATAGGAGGTTTTTTTCCCCTGGCTTGTATATACGCCTATTGCCCTAATGGGCTACTGATCTTTGTACATTCTCTAGTAATACATTCATTATTGTGTGTTGTGCTCCAAGCTTCTTCTCCTTCCTTGTGTTGTTGGCATGCTTCTGTAGATGTCTATCTCCAACAATTGGTATCAGAGCAGGTTGTTGCTTCATCTAGGGTGCCGTCGACACTGCTCCGATTGCAGTCTCAGAATCGCACAAATTTTGGTGAGCATACTCAGCATGTGTAGGCTTCATCTTTTTCTACCAAACGTATATATCAGTTTTTATTTGCCAGTATAAGCATCTCGAAGTCTTCTATAGGTCTAGTAGAATTCTTCTGGGCAGTTCTCTTGAACTTTTTGAGATACAGTTATTTTTCTGCATCAAGGTATTTTAGTCACTGGCCATGGTTGAAAGCAGTGATGTATTCCGTATATTGACTGTTGAGGATGAGTTGGATGGTACCAACTACCCATTATGGGCTTATATGATGCAACATGTATTGGTTGCAAAAGAACTGTGGAACATTGTGCAGGGTGTTGAAAAATATCCTGTCACACCTGCAATTGTTACAATTGCAAGTACAAAAGCTGAGGTGTCAAAGATGATGATACTCTGCATATTCATGTTCGTGCTGCGGTTTCTACTGCGCCTACTACAGAGCAAATTCGTTGGGATGGCAGAGATGCCATGCATTGATAGCTTTGTCTGTCAAACGTGCCATTATTCCTCACATTCGCTCTTGCAAGACAGCTAAGGATGCTTGGGATACACTTACCACATTGTACCAAGCTAGGAATGAGGCTCGTGTTGCTTACCTCCGAGAACACTTGGAGAGTGAGCACATGAATGAAGTTGATTCTATGGACATTTTTCTCTTGACGCTACAGTGCAACATTGGTATCAGAGCGGTGAAGTCTTGCAGACGTGTATGGAGGCCGGGATTTGAACCCGCCACCTATGGGAAGAGAATACCACGTTTTAACCATTCAGCTATGGCCACATGATGTTCTAGAACTCCACAACAATGTACTATTGTCAGATTCAGTAGGTAGCACGCTTCCTTGGAGGTAAGATTATCATCTCTTCCATAACTAATAGGTGAAGTGATAGTAGCATCCGTCCATGGGTGATACCTTTGTTCTAAGGAGAGGAGGTGAGAAAGCATACTCTCTCCCCCTACCTTTTGCAAGATGAGTCTATTCGTAACATAGTCAGGAGTATGAGAGAGATATCTCCTTAGCTTGTGCTCAAATTAGAGTAGATCGTCACGTTATACTTGAGCTATGAAGACAATATTTGCTAAGGGTTCAATCCACATCTCCTTAGAATTTAAGGAGGATTTGGCCAAAGCCTCTTGAAGGAGGAAAAGGAAAATTCGTACTTTCCTCTGCTACCTAAAGAATGGATAGCTAATGTTTCTTCTTAGTTTATTGAGGTGAAGCATTTGGAGGGAAATTCATGTGTGGGGATTATGAGATGTATACTCCTATTAAGAGTTAACAATTCCCTCAAATTGCAAGAAATCATAAGTTTTAGGTATCTCCAAAGTAGCTCTATTCATGATTTTTACATAAGTTGCAGGTGTTATTTTTTATAAGTAGCCATTTAGGAAAGGGGAAAAGAAGAGGGATTTTTCATAGATTTATGGAAAAAACCATGCACGCATATAGTCTAGTGTAAGGACTTCCATATAAGATCAAGAAATCTAAAATATACCTCAGTATGATGGGAGTTTGAAACTCCACAAAACCCCCTTCCATCACAGTTTGAGAAAAAATTTCAGCACCTGAATCTAAGAAATTCCCATTTTGGAAGAGGGAAAAAGAGGTGTATTAGCTATGGATGGATGGGAAAAACTATATACACTGAGAGTATGGTGTATGCTCTTCATAGGCAAATCATTAGATTCATCAAAGTAATCAGTTAAGGAGGAATTCTACTTCCTCAAAAATCCCCTTCCCGCACTTTTTAGAAAAACTTTCAGATGTTAATCTTTATCAAACTCCACTTTTGGGAGTAAGACAAAAGACCATTTAAGAGGCTTTCTAGGGATTAGTGCATACACACATGACGTATGGTGTGTGAACTACCTTGGAGAAGAGAAAATCCAAGAAAAATCCACATTAGAAGTGGATTAGAAGCTTGGTAAAAGCTCCCATTTAAGCTTTTGCATGAAAGTAAAAATCTTGATTTAGGCCTATTTTTGGGGAGCGAATTAGCATGCACGAAGGGAGGATTTGGAAAAGTGAAAATAGGCCCAAGCATCCTTATATACCACTATCTGAGGTTATGGAGAGTATTTTAGGATTTGCATGATGGAAGAATGGTTTTGGGCATCCCAAAAATCACATTTTCACACTTTTTCCAGCCCCTCCAACAGTCCACTAATTTAGCATGTCCCACTTGGAATGGCCATATCTTGGGCTAGAAAAATCCAAATTGGACATGCTATGGCTTGTTTCGAAGAGCACAAAGTCTACTTTCAGTTTATCAAAAGAAGTCTTGGAAAATATTATTTTTGCATGTCTGTACAGCTCTTCAAAGTATGAACATTTTTTGGCAACTACCTTCCGAGAGCCATATCTTTCAAACCGGGAAGGCAATTTGAGTAATTTCACTTCGAGATCTTTGAACATGCTATATATTTCAGTTTTTTATTGTTTTCAGGTCCTAAAATGGTTTTTTCAGGTCTAAAGAAGGATTACTAATGCATTTTTTGACTAAATTTGCATTATTTTGGTAAGCACATGACCATGCTTTATGTTTTGGGAAGCGATCTGATGTTTTCGGACACTTCAAAGCTTATATTAGGATGTGAGGAGGAAGGTGTAGAGATCTTGAAGCTCATTGAGAAGAATTGGATGCATGCAATTCCAAAACCAAAACTATTCAGGGACGTATGCTTTATGCTTCAGGCATTTTACTTTATGTTATGGCATGTTCTATATGTACATGCATAGATTGGATTGCATACATCAAATAGTGATCATTTTTTAAATTCTAAAAGTATGGATCAATAAGCGAGAAGTACACTTTTGGATTGTTTGCAGGAAAGAGGATTGCAGAAACTACACGGCTATGCAACACAGAGAATTGTTGCTAGCATTTGTTTTATGTTTTGTAGGTTATGGAGTCCATATATGAGTTTATGGCGTGCATGCCATGGGCCTGTCAAGCCGTATGTTGTTGGGTGGCATGTATGCCACTGCGCTTATGGTTAAATTTTTTTTGGGATTCCATTTCCTGGGGAAATGCTGTCAAAATGTTTCCTACTACATGGCGTTATATATGCACTTGCCTTTAGGTAAGAATGTTATGGCATGGTAACATGCCTTTCTGCAAACATCAATAAGACCTAGGCATGCTTGTAAGCATGTATTTGATGGACTTAGGAACATCATAGTAATATACATAAGGCAACTTCAGTAGTAACAGGATCCCTACACATAATCCTTATGGATTTAGACCATAGGATTGCTAGGGGAAGGAGCTACACCTTCACCATTAGTATTGTGCACAAGCAATTCTATAGGTTTTAGGAAGTTGCATAGAGGCACGGGAGATACGTTTATGATAATCTACAAAGTAGTAAAGATTGATTTATCTTCAAAAGAGTTTCACATGATGATTAGGAGACTATGGGGTATCATGATGAATACCCAAGAGTGACTTGTTTCACTGATACACCTCACTTGAGCAAGTAGTGAAGCATTTCCACTACACTACTAAGGAAACCAATTAGATGGGATCACAGAGATGGGTTTCATGAGATAGCATCGACGAGTGCTTATGTGATTCGAGTGATGGTTAGGAAGGCCACAGACATGGCAATAGCTCTATGACTTAGAGCATAGATCCCTTAGTAAGAAATAGTTGGGGTACCCAATACATATATTCATATCGGGATCTACAGAGCGGTACCTACGCTTAGTCTTGGTACCTAGGAACAAGTTGGTTTGGAACAGAAGGGGATATCCATTGTCACATTGTTGAGCACAACCAAACTATACTAGTTCAAGGATATGGGACTCTTTTGAGTCCACTCATATGATTTTAGGATATGGGATTCATTAGAGTCCACTTGCATATTCCATTACATGGAATATATATTTGGTTTAGTGTAGGTATGGTACCTTGAATTGGAAGAAATTTTCACTGGTATGGGACGGTGGAAATGACTTCCCTTTGAGCACCCTTCTTCTATGGCCAGGGAGAAAAGGACTCATCATTCATGGCATCATATCTCACTAGATCACAAGAGAGCTTTTAGTAGACATCTCCTTACGATTGGGAGTTATCCTTCATAGATTAGGGAAGATATATTCTTCCAGTAGAGAATGTGATGGGTGATTTTTTCACCATTGGTATCACATAGTCATTTTTAGGTTTTTAGAAAGGATAATTCCATGAGTTTGATTGGATCGTATAGATCCATGCACAGAGTATGGTTGGCAGACATAGTTCTTTATGATGGATACACATGTGTTTAGGGTATCATGTCACATCATTGCTGACCATTTTTAGTAGAGGGCTTTGACCCTTATTAGGAATTTATTTTCTCCACTCTTCACTACATACACCTTCATTAGTTAGGGGAGATCTATTCTCCATCTTCATAGGAATATGTGTAATGACGGATTATGCATTACTTATGGAAGAGAGGACTAAATAAATTCATGAGTTTCTCTTTTAAGGAAAGGAGAAAGTGGGAATCACCTTAGAGATCAATGAGATATCTCACTTTACTTCAGTGGTCTCACTTTATCTCTTGCTCTTTGAGAGAGAAAGAAGGAAAGAAAAACATAATTTCTTCATAGGAGAAGAATAGAGTATGTTTTCCTTTAGACAGAAGAGGTGTTAAGGAAACATCTCTTAGTCTTTATTTTAGAAGGAATTCATTTACTCTACTTTTCAATATAATTTTCCTTCACATGGGAGTTTCTTTCTCCACTATTTTGATAGGAAAAGTATGGAGAGCTTATGTGCATGTTCTCAGCTATGGATGAGTAGAGAAAATGGATTCAACAAAATCTCTTTCAAAGGGAAAGGGAAAGTGGAATAGGTTCCACTGCTAGAGCTCTTTTCCTTAGAAGAGATTGAATAGAGAGAGAGAGAGTTTCACTTTCTCACTTTTAGGTTGTCTAGATAGAAGTGAGATCAGTTAATCATGATGGTTAGATTGAGTTTCACATGGAGACTCTAGAGAGGAGCAATTATGTTACTCCTATGATGGTCTTTGACTAGATGAGATGATCTAGTTATTGAAATTAGTTAGACTGGGAGTAGAGTTATGAATCTTCTCTTCAGGGTTTCTAGGAGATAGAGATACATCTAACCTATTAAGGTACCAAACTCTTAGTTGGTGTTACATCATGAGTATGATGAGTAAACATCAGTTAGGAGGATGGGTACTTAGGGATTATCTAAATCTCAAAGGGAATGCTTTCTGCATTCATATGGCAAACTTTGGGGAAGGGAAACATTAGAGTTTGCACTAGTGCCAATAGATGCTCTTCCAATAGAACTTAGTCCAATGGTAAATGATGACAAACCACAGACTTCTTGGTTGGTGAAATGTAGAGATTGCATTTTACTACCATGAGTTAGATGATGGAATTGCATAGTCACAAAGTAGTTTAGAGAAAACTATTACTTGTGAGCACACTCAATGTTAGAAAGACTTGGAGTGTTATGAGAGCAATATATCATTTAGTCTTAGATGGGTTTGAAGTCACTTGTTATGGGACTTTGTTCTATACTTCAGAGGATTTTATGGTTTATTATCTCCATTATGATACGGTCAAGCTTATAAGTTTGACACTTTTACACTTGCTTTACATGTTATTACTCCATAGAGGATACATCATATGGATTTAGATCATTTAGATGATGTTGTATGTCATGGGAGTGATAGTTTGGAAAGTGGAGTGTATATGGGAGATAGTAGGCACCACTTAGACGGTTTCCCACCTTTGAGATGATCTCATATGAGATTTCTTAAGGGGAAGGATACAGGGAAACAACACACAGAGATGACCATGTACATAGAGTACATGGGGTTCAGGGGTGTCCGAGCACTTTCTTCTACCACTATGGACATTTCATCTACATTTTCAAGGACGAAAATGTTTTCAAGGGGAAGGAAATGTCATATTATGGCTTTGTATTATGGATTTGTGCCACATGGCTCCATGAGGATCATTGTTTTATATAATGGGTAGAAGAAGGGAGATTATTATCTCATATTGAGAGAGAGACGCTCAAGTAGATAATACGTAAGTACTTCATGAGAGAGTTGCTCGGCGGTTGGGTGGAAAATAGAACACGCTTCTCAGTGTGTAGTCAAATGGGAATGACAGAATGGCAATCAAAAAGAACTCTTGACGCTATAGTGCAACACTATATTTTGAGCAAAATGCAACGTTCCTGATTTCCAAAAGATGGTTCAGTTCAGGCTACTCAAAAATTGTAGCTTGTACATAGTGATCTCTGTGGTCCTATGCAGACACCTTCTTTTGGAAATTATCTTTACTTTGTGAATTTCATTGATGATTTATCTACGCATGCATGGGTATATCCATTGACGGCAAAGTTTGAAGTATTCATGTGCTCCAAAAAGTTTTTGGTTTTGGCTGAAAATCTATCAGCATGTAAAACGGGCACCCTCCGTTTTGATCGATGGGGGGAATATATGTCTTCTGATTTTAATGCATTTCTGGCTGAATGTGGGATAAGACACCAGTGTACAGTGCCGTATACACTGTTGGTGCAATTCACAAGCCTACACATTTGGCTTGTAGTTCATACACATGTGAAGATGCATAGGAATCAATGCTAATGGTTAATTACCATTTTATCTTGTTTGTAAAAGTCATATTTGACTTGGAATCTTTGTAATCACCTACCCAAGGGAGTCATGGACTTTATTAGTTGTAAAGCATCAATCAATTAAGAGAATATCTCCTAGGATGTAGGAGCATGATTATAGAGAGCCAAAAGTTTGACATATTAGAAATTGTAAGACATCCCAAGAGACTTGGGAAACCCTATCATCCTATTTCTCTTCCAACATAAGGGCCAGAAAAAATGAATTGTGGATTGAATTCACCACACTAAAGAAGCAACCTAAATAGGGTATTTCAGAGTTTGTAACTAAGATTAAAGATGTAGCAGACTAGTTAGCAAGCATTGGAGAAGAGATTGAAGAAGAGCAGATAGTAAGGCAAGTGATCAATGGGATTAAAGTTGATGGCAAATGTGAAAGCTTCACCACTGCCATGGACCTATACATGAACATGCAAATTCCAGATCTTACAACTCTCATGGGGCAATTGTTCACTCATGAAGCCAAGCTCAAGAAGAATGGAGACTCATCCAAAGGTAATAGCTCTTCTGCCCTATACACTGATAAAAGTAAGTCTAAAGATAAAGACAAGAACAAGAAAGGAGAAAATGAAGGCACTACCTCCCAAGCCAACTATGTAGGGAGAGGAAGATCATCAAGAGGAAGGAGTAGAGGAGGTAAGCAAGGTAGGGGGAGATCCTATAACTCCTCACCATGCAATATTTGTGGCTTATCAAATCATACTACAGATGAGTGTTTCAGGAACTACAAGAACCAGAGAGGAAGATGATATCAAAGAGGTGGATACTCATAGTCAAGAGGTAGATTCAACCATCATCAAGGCTACAACAAAAACTACAACAACAACTACAATGGCAACTACCAAGGAGGATTCAAATCCAGAAAGGATTACAACAACTATACAGAAGAGCAAGATGATTCTCTTTTGATTATGAACATGACTTCAAAACCAGGTACAAATGATGACCACCTATTATACATTGACTCAAGATGCTCAAATCATGTGGCTGGCAATGTAACTCTACTCTCTGACCTTGAAGAACCAAAAGGTAAGCATCAAGTACAAATAGGTGATGACACCAAGCACTCAGTAGTCAAAGTTGGAAATGTTAAGACTTGTGATGGAAATCAAAACTTGTTGAGTACGGTGCTATATGTGCCAACCATTACCAAAAATTTGATGAGTGTTGGACAAATTGTGGAAAAAGGTTTGCAGGTCAGATTAAATCAATTTGGAGCATTTGTGGAAGATCCCAAGCATGGGTTCAAGAGAATTGCTGAAGGAGAAAAGACATGTAGACTTTTTACTTTTGAGCTAGAAGACACAAAGAATATTGCACTCTACAGTTATAAAGATCAAACACTTTCAGAGCTTGAGATTTGGCATAAAAGATTAGGGCATGTAGGAGAAAGAACCTTGAAACAAATATGCAAGGATCACTGTGTAATTGGAATACCTAATGTCTCCAAACAACACATGATTTATAAATGTGGTGCTTGTCAGTTTGGAAAGTCTCTGTTGAGCCCATAAAAGTCATGTTGGTCAAAGTCAATTGTAGTCAAAGTCAAAAGATCAAAGTCAACTAGTTAAAGTCAACAAGGTCAAGGTCAAAGTCAACAGGCGCAAAGTCAAAGTGCTAAAATGCAGGTGTCAAAGTGCACAGGTAGTGCACAATTAATTGTCCACAAAGGGTAAATTGGAGAAAGTGAGTTGCAGGTTGCAGAGGTATTTTCTCTAATTTCCCTAAGGTTCAAAGTGTGTTTTAAAGTGTTTTGGAAGGTTCAGGTGAACCCCCCCTTAGGTGCAAAAGTGAAGACTTAAAAGAAAATGTGAAGGTATGTGAAGCGGCAACGTACGCACAGGTGAAAGTATGGCCCCCCATTAAAATTTTGGGTTTTAGTGTAAAGTCACTACAGGACAAAACAGTGAGTCGTTGGCTGCCACTTGGAAAGAAAATCTTGGGACATCAAAGTGAGCACCAAGATACCATTGCAGTTAGGAGCGTACGTGATCGGCACACTCAAATCAAGGCAAGGTCTATTCTTGGACCAATCTTAGAGTAAGCAGGAGAAGCATAGTCTAAGGGAAGCAAGGGAGAGAGTGCAACAATCACCAGTGTGCGACGCAGAGAAGTGGAAGTGTAAGGTGCATCGAGAGTGACTAAGGATTTGTGCAGAGAGTGCTAAGCTATACTCCCCCAAGGATCTCAAGGTCTGACTGTAGTGTGCGCGTGCCGACAGAAGGTATTCACTCCTCCCCCTTTGTGGAAGCTTGGTGCAAGGTGTGCACAAGGATAAGCTTGAAGCAGGTGCAGGTTTGGTGCAGAGGAGGCCGGTGACAAGAAGACTTTGGGATATTTGGTATTTTGTAAGTGGGCACTCTGTGGGATTGTGCATAGAGGTATCGGCTTGTCTTGTACTTCAAACATTGTAATTGTCTTACTGTAATCAATCGGCAGAAGCTTCCAGGTGTATTTTCTCTTCTTGTTTCTTCCCTTTTTTCCTACAAACCCTCAAACTCCTTCTTGTCTAAGAATCCCCCAATAAAATTTGGCACGCCCGGTGGGACATCCAAGGAGATTTGAGCTTAGGAGAAACCAAGTGCAAAGCATAGAAGAGATCAAGTGTCGACAGAACCACAGTGCTACTTCATCAAACAAAAGGTAAATATTCTTATCAAGTGTCTCATATTCAGTGGGCTATGAGCTGCTCATGACCGCAACCCGGTCCCAGGTATTGAGGGTCACCTACAAGCAGACAAGAAGGAAGGTTGTTAGAAGGTCCCCCAGTCCACTGTTGCTCTAGCACAATGGTGAGAACCACGTTAAGAAGCTCCACCTCCTTAATGTCAATCCGCGGAAGAGATAGGAGTGATATGAAGATCGTGAATGTGAGATGAAGTGAGAGTGAAGGTGAGAAGCATAGAAATGCACACACACATACACACACACTACGAAGAGACAAGCAAGACACAATGGAAGGTGAGAAATCAACTCTATTACTCAAGAACACTCTTACAAGCTCAAAATAGCTCTAAGCTCCAACAAGCTAACACTAACCAACTTCAAAAATGAGCTCTCTAGCTCTTTTTATAGTTTCTAGACTAGTTTTGACCGGTTTCACATCTAGTGACCGGCATAGTTAAAAAATAGGTCCTAGATGCTATTTGGAAGGGTAAACGGTATCTAAAAATAACGAAAATTGGTACGCGCATTCTACCTAAGCTCCTCAAGCTCGAGGACTCCTCGGCTTGCACAAAATGGAGCTATGGATTACAAAATGGGGTTTTCTATGTTACATATGTTACAATTAGTGATAAAAATCACTGTTGAATGTTTTGAAAAGTGATAAAAAACATATTTGTTTGAGAAATTGATCCGACTGGCTCCCTGCTCTGTCGTTACATGCTTCCGTGGCGTCTGTGCCTCTGGCTGCTTCCAACACCCCCCTCCCTCTCGCTTCTGTCGTCCCTGACAGAACCTTGCTGTGAGGTCTGCCGGATGTAGTTCTGTAGGAGGTCTTGAGCGAGGGTGTGCTCGGAGATACGGATGCCTCGGGCCAGGTCTGCCTCGAGTTTCTCCCAGTCGATAGGTTGCGGTTCTTCCGGTGGCGGGAGCTGATAGTGTGTGGAATAGACCATTCGTTCACAGGCAAATAATTATAATAAATGAGTAGGCCTGCTTATGAATACCTCTGAATGGTATTCCCAGAAGCCGGTTGTGAACATCTCTTCGAATGTCTGCTTGTAGCACGCCGGCAGGTACTTTATTCTGCAGTGCCAGGCATAACACACCCGGAGCGATGGCGTCGTACTCATGTCATATGCGAGATCCAAGTTGCCATGCTCAAAGCCCGGGGTATTAACATGTGGTGCTTTGACTCGCCGGAAGACTTTAAATATCATTTGCATCATGTCAAAGATCTTGACAGTCATATGCGCTGCAATATCATCCATATATCTCAAGCGAGGGAGCCAGTGATGAATCGTTGCCATCATGTAGCCAATTGTCGGTGATCCTGTAGGTGGCCTGAAATATGGGTAGTTCAGCCAGTCCTGGCACTGTTTATTGTTTTGTACTTTGATAGCGAAGGCAGTCCAGGAGCGGCGACGTGGCACGGGTCCCCAACATGGGTTGTATTTTAAATGTAAAGGTGCCTTAACCCATGTGCTCATCATTTCAGGGTACTCCTGTAAAAGACGTGTACGCCAATCTGGTTGATAAATAGTGCCTTGTTGCGCATCCAGTGGCAAGTCTTCAGGCTCGGATTGAGTTGCATGTGATGGCTTCTTGCCAGTTTGCTTCTCTATGGCCAGCTGGTATTCGGCCATTAGCATGAAGTAAGGTTTGTATTGAAGCTCATGCCCGGATATGTACCTGCGTGGGGCCAATTGAGCAAAGTAGGGAGATTGCAAAATTCTTTCTTCGATCATGGCCATAGCATGTAGCTGGGCCTCGACTCTAGCTGAGTGCGTTGTTCCAATTTCCTCAATATTCTTCATCCACGCGGGGGTCGGAAGTTCATACGTCATCTGGCCTTCAGCCGTGACACGTCCGCTTGGGATGGGTTGTGGCTCGTACGCTTCTTCAAATGTTTCCTCCACCGGAATGGTGACCGTTTCTTCCTCAGCTGGAAGCTCAGGTGGGGAATCTGGCCTTGGTGGTGCTCCATATACTGCAATCCTTGATTCAAGGGTCGATACCTGGGCCCGTAATGAGTTGAGTTCCTCTAGGAGGTCAGGAGAGGGGTCCACAGGTTCTGGTAATTCTGCTGCTACTTGTACTTGTTGTGTTGCCGGTTCTCTGAGCTGTAGTAGCTGGTGATCTTCCTTTAACTTCTGATGCTCTTCATTCATCCGATCATAGTCCTCGAGCAGTCTAACATGGTCTTCTAGCAACATCTTCATTGCTTCGGATGGGATTGCCTTGAATCTGCTAGGACTTAAGGGTTGTTCTGGATGGTCCAATGCCGCTTCCAAATTCTCTCTATTCTGCTCTTGGAGTCTCTGGTTCTCCTCTTTTGCTGCGGCTAGGTGTCTTCTTAGTAAGCCCATGTTTCGTGTTAGCGTTGCATTGCGGACTGTCTGGGCTCTTAATAAGTTATCCAGGTCAGCAGTGGCTTCCTTGGTCTTTTCTTCGCTTTCTAGTTCCAATTTGTGATAAGCCTCGCGTAATTCTTGGTAGCGGGTGTTCAGAGAGGCATTCTCAATAGACAATAAGTTAAGCTGCGACTGTAAGTCATTGGTTGTCCTCTGCAGCTGCTGATAATTATCACCAAGAGATGTGAACTCATCTCTTACTTGCGTCATACACATGAACATCTGTCGGAATGCATTATCTACAGTGGGTGATAGTATTAATGGGGTGCTAAATGAAGATGCAGTTGGTGTAGATGCAACGGGAACGGGGAATGGGGATGGGAAGGTGGATGATGTAGTGATTGTTGAAAATTGTGATGTGCTTAAAAATGTTTGTGCCGTGAGTGAAGTGAGTGATGGTGCTGTGGGTGGTGAGATGTCCATGTCAGTGGACGTATCTAGTGCGGTGACCGTGAATATGGGTGTGATCGTGGGTGCGCGTGCTGGTGTAAATACGGGATTTACAAAGGTTGAGGGGTAATTTACAGGGGGGCTGGCTGGAGAAGCTTGGTGGAAAGGGGAAAGAGGGGTTACAGTGGGTCGGGGAGGTGAGACGGGGGAGAAGGTTAATGGCGGGGGGAATGGGAAAAGGGGTCTTGGAGGTGTGGGGAAAGATGGAAAAGATTGATGAAGGAATGGGTTGGATAGAAAGGTGGGTGTGGGAGGGGGTAGACTAGGGCTAATGGGTGCGGGAATTGTGGGGTGAGTGGTCGTAAAGACGATTTCTGCAACACCACCGGCGAATGAAGATGTGGGTCTGGGGGAAGGAGGGTGAAGAGGGGAGGCTGGATGGACGGGTGGTGAGAGAGGAGCGGTTGGGGTGGTCGGTACTTCAGTGACTGCTGAGGTACGTACAGGTGTAGCGCGGGGTGGGGAATCTACAAAGATGGTTTCTACGGCCAATGAACTTTCGGGGACGAGGCGTGCCTCCCTGGCTTGTTCTGAAGATTGTGCTCCGGTTGGTACACGAATGTATTCGCCGGGCTTTGACAGTAGTCGTACTCTGTGGGGGTCAAACTGTGGTAGTGGCTTTCTTTGTAAGTACCTGAGGGCTTCGTTGGAGCCTACTGATTTGACTAACTCGCGGAATCCTTTAATGTATGCGTCCTTGAATCCGCCTGTGACAAGTTCTTGTTCTATTATTGTTTGACTCTCTTCCTCTGTCAGCTGTTTGCGTGCCCAAACTTTTTCCATAGTTCTATACAGCTTCTTGATAGCCAGTGTGTAAGCTGCTGCCTCGTAAGTTTCATCTTCATGGGTACTTGTATCGCCATGTGTGTCTGTTTGTTGGCCTTGGCCATCTGTCTGTTCCTGCTCTTGGGATTCATGTGTTCCCTGGCTAGCTTCGTCGTCTCCTTCGTCGTCATCGGTTGCTGTTCTTTCGTCATCAGAGCTGGACACGACCTGTCCTTGTGGCTGATCCCTGGGTGTGGTAGGGTAGCTAGGCCTTTCAAATTCTTGAGAAAACAATTGTCCTTCTGAAAACTGGAACTCAGTGGAGAATGCATCGGGCATCTCAAAATCAAAGGTTTGGTCCAGTGGCTCTGCTTGTCCTGGTTCTAAATGCGGTATTGGAAAAGAGAAAGCTTCCGCACCAATAGTGGTGGGAAGTTCAGCTTCTGTGGTGATAGGTTCTGTGGTTGTGGCTGCTTGGGGTGTGACCGTACTGGTGGTGCCCTCCGTTACCACTGGTCTAGATAACCGTATACGAATTGGTGGTACTGTGGGAGTGGCTGCTGTTGGTGACTGCTCTGGAGATGGTTGTGGCGAGGGTGATTCTGGGACTTGTAGGCACGGGATAGTACCTCTCATCCGCTTTCCGGCTCTGCCTTTGCTAGACTTTCTAGCCTTCCTAGTGGTCCCTTTGAATGCTTTCAGTTCCTCACTGGTCATGGCACGCTCTATTGGTAAGTCATACGCCAAGCACATATATATGATCCTGGTGAGGGCGCAACAACCATTGATTACCTTCTTTCGCTCCCATCGATGTTGTGCCAAATAGAGCTGATCAATGATCCAGCTGGCTAGATCAACTGTCTGCGATCCAGTACATGCTAAGTATAAGCCAAACCAGATTCTTTTGTGGGGCATGGTAAAATGATCCTGAGCTGGGAAAGTACATGCTAAGTATAAGCCAAACCAGATTCTTTTGTGGGGCATGGTAAAATGATCCTGAGCTGGGAAAGCAAAGTGCTGCATGCATATCCGTAATGGCTTAGAGAGCTCAGGTGTTATAGCAGAAATATCCTCCCACTTAGTTACGTCACCACGCTTCATCTGCTCTGGGACTAGCCGTTCTTTCTCCGTTGGAGTGTGTGTTCCATGAATCTTGATGGCCGCTCTGATTAAATCCTTCGAAAGATAAAATCTTTTGTAAGGCGGATCATCCACTAAAGAAGGCAAAATAAAGGTTCCTGGGATGTCCTTATTCTCTGAGGCCAGCAAAGTGGTGATTAAGTAATAACACCTATAAAAGTCAGGTTTGGGTAGAGGGTCATTGAAATACTCCGTGAAGCCGCCTCTGGCCCAAACATGAGTTAAGTCCTGGGTGTTCTGTAGGCCTTCGAATTCTCTTGAGAAGAATTGATACTTGCCCCATGTGCGGTCATCAAATGTTATATTTGCTTCAAAAATGAAGTCAGCATCAGCTAATGGTCCTGCTAGGCCTTGGAACCAGTGAGAGTTACGGTGTATCTTCTCTGTGTATCCCATAGGTGGGTTATCGATTGGCATGGGTCCCGGAAATCCTTGGAACTCTGGCGGTGGAGCGGTCGGGTGGGATTCTGCTCGTAAAACATTGAGGGGCACCGCAGCTACGCTGGGGCCTGCTTCCGATGGTCCTGCTTCGGTTTGCATGATGACTGATGAGCTAATGGAAAAGATCTGCTACAAAAGATTAACACATTAGTATGGAAATTAATTATGATCCCATTAAGGTGAGACCGCAATCCCTTTCCATAACCGATGTGTAACCCGTGTAGCCAAGTGTCGTGAAGTGATTAATGTAATGAGTATTTGCAAAACTAATGCAGGTCTCTAGACACCTACATGGTTCATATTATGCATACATTTCTTGATGAGCTTTTATTATGCATGATGTGGGGTTTGGGTGTATGAATTTATACAAGGTTTGGTTGAGGGTGAATTAGTACAAGGGTGGAGTTTAAACAGGGTGGGAAAATTGTTAGATAATGGGGTACAAGAAGACGTCTGGATACGTTTCGGTATCCATTTCCTAAGAGTCTTTGAGTGGGTGGTATGTTTCTGCTGAGGGACAAAAAGCGGTATCGGGTTTGGTGGTATTGAAGGATGAACAGGTCTCTGAGGGGTATATATTACATGGCTTGAGGGTTGGGCTATAATACATTGTTTGGGTACCCAAATCTGCATGGGTGTGGGTCGATTGCTAAGATACTTCTTGGCGATCCAAATCTGTCGAGTATTGGTACTTGTAGAAGAAGATCGAGGGGACTTTGGATGCGAACTCTGCTTCTGTTGCAACTTTATCCTGTTCTCGTCTGCAGTGTTGCCAATAGCCTGTGGTTGCTATCCTTTTCGCACCTATATTTGTTTCGTGCCACTGGTTCTGTGATGTTGATACTGCTGCTCTCTTTGCCTTGTCTGGTGGTGTCGTCGGTGTGGAGGTGATCGCAATCCGGGTGGATCGGGTCCGGTCGTGGCACACACAGGGTGTATGAAGCTAATGAATGTTGGAAGGTTTAAGGACATGAAAGTGAAATTAATGTTGAGTATGGAGAAGAGAGAGATGTTGAAATGATTATGGGAATAGGAATGTAGGAGTGCAAGTTAGATTTATGAACATGAATGATAAGAATGAAAGAGAACCATACATACGAATGAAATTTGGAAGGAAGAATGGTCCATTGAAGGAGCTTCTTAAACACTTCCTAATTCCAATCCATATGCATAGTCTTCTTTGGATGATATGTATGCATGACGAGAATAGATGGAACCCTTACACATAAACCAGTTTCGAAAGGAAGAATGGTCCAATATTGGAGCTTCTTATACACTTTCAGAAACTAATCAATATGTATGGGTATGTATGGATTATATGCATGCAAGTGAATTATGATGATAGAGTTTACTCACAAGCTCAAAGAAACATCCTCACTGGTTCAACGCAATACTGCGGAGCCTTCTCACACATAGAAGAAATAGAAGACATGTAAAAATACTTAAGAGACTGAGAGAGGAGACAAGAGACAAGTGACCAGTGACATGAATTAAAAGAATTTGAATTAAGTTACATGTAAAATATCGTCGTGGTACGTCATGCTAAGCAGTCTACTGATCAAAGGTGGTTCCGACCCTCAAACCATGACAGTTCAACCGAATGTCACACGTAAGAAGGTGAGTTCCACTCCAGTGACCCTATGTCTGTCTAGGCTCGTAATGTCTAACTAAAGAAGTCTAAGACTCATTAAAATCAGCTCTAACTCACTCACACGCTCCACCGAGGGTGAGTCAAGATAGAGATGTTGGTTTCAAGAGCCTATCCTAGATAGGAGTTCTAACTTAAATTTGAAACTAGGTTCTATACTCATACTAGCTCACCTTGGATCCTCACTCGCTCAACCGAGGGTGATCGTCTCAAGGAAACCGTAAGCTAGCATGAGCCCTATGGATGCCTAACAATGATGCTCTAGGAGTTTGGAGGGGGGTTTATGAAGTAATTCGAAGGCGTGCACCACACTGGACTCTCCTTCTCAAGAGCTCCACGACGATATGCTCAAAGTAGAAATCCGAGCTCTGGTCGCCACACACAGTACTACGCACAGATGTTGTAGATTACGCAGAAAACGCAGTACACAGAGAGCACGAAGACAGACTTCTTAGGTTTTACAAATGCGGTCGCACTTACAGTCTGTGACTGACCAGGCCACTATATGTTTTATTAAAGAACATATACAAAGAAGTGTCCGGTGGCCATTTGGCCTTTCACATGGACACTAACGGTAACAATCTCCCACTAAAGGCCAATATGGCCAGAGTAACTATGGGAGAAAAAAAGAAAGAATGATAAAGAATACCTGAGTGTAAGTATACAAACTATACCTCCCACCTGATGGGCATGTTACACAGTATACAAGTGACTGTGTAAGATCAAGAATCAAGTAACCCCCATCAAGTGACAACAGTGTCGAAAGCTATCCTGTGGTAGAGCTTTAGTCAAAGCATCTGCAGCATTATCTCGAGTGTGAACCTTCTCAAGAATAATGCTCTCAGTGGCTAAGCAATCTCTAATGAAGTGATACCTCACCTCAATGTGCTTGGTCTTTGCATGATAGACCGGATTCTTAGCCAAAGCAATGGCACTCTGACTATCACTGAGCAAGTGAGGTACATGCTGAGGCAAACCCATATCACAAGCAAGACGAGAAAGCCACAATGCTTCCTTACATGCCTCACTTGCTGCAACATACTCTGCTTCTGTGGTGGAAACAGCTGTACATTCTTGAAGACGAGATCTCCAAGAGATAGCACCTCCAGCAAAATGAAAAATGTACCCTGATGTAGACTTACGATTGTCTACACAACCAGCATAGTCAGAATCTGTGTAACCAATAATGGATGCTTTCCCTCTACCTAAGCATAGACACTTGTCCTTAGTGCCACTCAGATATCTCAAAATCATTTTGACCGCTTCCCAATGTTTCTTGCCAAGATTAGACATATATCTGCTCACAACTCCCACTGCAAATGCAATGTCTAGTCTCGTAGCTACCATAGCATACATGAGACTACCAACAGCAGACTGATAGGGAATTTTGGTCATGAATTCCTTTTCCTCATCTGATTTGGGGCAGTCATCCTTGCTCAATTTCACATATGTGGGTAAAGGTGTACTCAATGCCTTTCCACCCTGCATGTTGAATCGATGAAGTACTTTGGATATGTACTCACTTTGAGACAAGTATATGCATCTTTTACTCCTATCACGAGTAATGCGCATGCCAAGAATATGTTTGGCATCCCCCAAATCCTTCATATCAAATGTCTGACTCAACTTCTTTTTGAGAATTGACAAATCATAAGAGGACTTCCCAGCAATCAACATATCATCGACGTAAAGTATCAAGCATATCAACCTGCCATCAGAACATCTCTTTGTGTAGAGACAATGATCCTCATTGCTCCAAGAATAGCCTTGGGACTTCATAAAAGCATCAAACTTTTGGTACCATTGTCTAGGAGACTGTTTAAGTCCATACAAGCTCTTCTTGAGCTTACAAACTAGACTTTCCTTGCCAGGAACTACATAACCCTCTGGTTGTTCCATATAGATCTCATCTGTAAGATCTCCATGCAAGAAAGCTGTTTTCACATCCATTTGGACTAGCTCTAAGTCCTCCATTGCAACGAATCCAAGCAACATGCGCAAAGTAGTCATCTTGACCATTGGGGAGAAGATTTCCTCAAAATCAACACCATGTTGTTGCTTAAAACCCTTTGCAACAAGTCGTGGTTTATATTTTGGAGAAGCACTATCTAATGTGAATTTCAGCTTATATACCCATTTACATGGTAAAGCTTTCCTTCCCTTTGGCAAAGGTACTAAGTCCCAAGTACCATTCTTGTGAATAGAATCCAACTCACTCTTCATGGCACGCTCCCACTTGACATGATCCTCTGTCTGCATAGCCTCTTTGTAGCAAGAGGGCTCACCGGCATCTGTTAGCATAACAAAATCTAAACCTGGAACATATCTATCAGGTGGATATGAGACACGTGCAGAACGTCTCAATGGTTGCTGAACAGGAACATGTGCAGACTGATCTGAATGGACATTCTCTTGAACATCCCTATGTGCAGCATTTTTATGCATGCTAACCGGAGGACTAGTATCCTCAAACACCACTCTTCTCACTTCAACCTCCTTAATCGGTTGTTTATGCATCTTAGACTCATTAAAAATGACATCACTACTTCTGATTACTGACCGTGTTTCAGGATCCCATAAGCGATATCCAAATTGTCCTTCTCGACCATATCCAAGAAAAATGCATTTCTTTGACTTATGGTCCAACTTCTGTCTAAGATTCTTGGGTATATGAACATATGCTTCACACCCAAAAACTCGAAGATGATCATAATATGGTGGTTTCCCTGTCCATAACTCTTGTGCCACTTTCAGACCTTTGGCAATACTAGGTGAAAGGTTAATCACATGAACTGCAGTCAATACTGCTTCTGCCCAAAAACCTTGTGAGAGGTTTGCATGATGCAACATAGAGACTACTCTATCTTGAATAGTTCTATTCATCCTCTCAGCTACACCATTCTGTACTGGGGTATAAGGAGCTGTAAACTCTCTACGAATCCCTCTACACTGACAGAAAAGGCTGAATTCATGTGAGGTATACTCACCCCCATTATCTGAACGTAAAGCCTTAAGCTTAGTTCCTTTTTCAGTCTCAACTGAAGCAAGCCATTTTCTGAAAGTAGGGAATACATCATCCTTCGATTTGATAGGATATACCCAGACTTTTCTAGTAGCATCATCTATGAAAGTAACAAAGTAAAGAGAACCACCTAAGGACCTAGTGGGCATAGGACCACACACATCTGTATGAACAAGATCTAAAGGCTGAATTGAAGAGTCAATGTGCGTTTTATGCACATTTCTGGTTTGCTTTCCATATTGACAATGCTCACAAAATGAAAAATCAGAGAAAGATAACACAGGTAAGTAGCCAGAACGAGAAAGATTTTCCATTCCACTACGAGATATATGGCCCAAACGACCATGCCAAATACAAGCCATAGGCTGTTCAGTAACAGCTAACAAGTGTTCTTTCTGTGATACAAATAAAGGGTAAAGTGAGCCAACTTTCCTTCCTTTTGCAATAACCATATTGCCCTTTGATATACGAAAGGACTGAGCATAGAAGACCACCTTGTAACCAAGGTCATCAAGTTGACCAACTGACATCAAACTGCGTGATAACTGAGGTACATGGCGTACATTATGCATAGTAAATTTTGAACCGTCAATGAACTGCACAACCACATCTCCAATCCCCACAACATCACACTGGTAAGAGTCACCAAGTCTCACGGTACCAAGAGACTTTGCTGCATAATTAGAGAACCATTCTCTATGTGGTGTCACATGGAAAGAAGCACCAGAATCTAGCAGCCAGGTGTGGGAAAGAGAATCAGCCATAAGTGCCTCAGATGGCACAGTACTATCAAGTGTCAACACATCAGCATCATCAGAAATAGCATTAATTTCTTCAATCTTCACAGTCGAAGTAGATGGTGCAGGTAACTGTTTAACATGCCCATCAACATTCTGTCCTTTACCTTTAGCATTCTTTAATGCATAACAGTCTTTCTTCATGTGTCCTTTCTTATGACAATAATGGCATTCAATATCCCTCTTCCTTGATTTACTTCTGCTCTTATTCCGTTGACCATTCTTTTCCTTGTTCTTGCTCCTGCCACGTTGTTGATTCTTTCCTTGGTAAGAATCACGAACATTATATGCATCTCCACTCTGAGTGCCAACCATAGATTTTCTACGAATCTCCTCACTCAAGAGTGCTCCACATATGTCATCATAGACGAGTTTACCACCTGGTGCACTATTGCTAATAGCTGTGCAAAATGTATCCCATGATGATGGCAGGGTGCATAACAGCAATACTGCTTTCATTTCATTGTCCATATCCATTTTCTGAGCCTGTAACTGGGAGAATATGGCATCAAACTCATTTAGATGAGCAGCAACACTATCTGTGTCCTTCATACGAAGGTCGTATAATTTTCTCATCAGATATACTTTATTTGATGCCGTCTCTTTTTCATATGTATTGCATAACTTCTTCCAAAGCTCCTCTGCACTTTCACAGTCTAATACTGTAAAGTAAACATTATCTGCTAGGTGCAAGCGAATGGTAGACCTGGCCATTTCATCTAACTCATCCCAATCATCTTCATCCATGTCAGCAGGCTTCTTTGAAATCCCATTTACTGGCTTCCATTGCCTTCTTTGAATCAGCACATCTTTAATCTGATTCTTCCATAGAGCAAAGTTTGTGCCATCAAATTTTCGGATCTCAAAATGGTCTTTGCCCTGCAAGTTATAGCTCCTCCTCGGAACGCTAGCACTAGACCCTGATCCACCGGATGTGCCTGAGACCTCTGATGCCATGATCGTAGAGAACTGAATAGAATGATAATGGAGCTAGAAGAGTCCAAACACCAACAAATAAGTGTATCAAGGAGTAAATCGACCACTATATAGTTGACTAAACCAGAAATCTGGAAAAATTTTGCCAGAGTATCCTCTGCAAAATTAGCATATGACCAGTGTCAAAGTATCATAAAACTACAAGTACTAACATGTCTACCTGCATAGTGAATCACTGACTCCACTGCATATAATCAGTTACCCAATAGAAGCCAACTAGGCTTATCGAGCACCTATGAACAACTATCATACATCTCCTATGGCGAGGCTGGGTAAGTCTTCCACCTGCATCACCGAAGAGACCCCGACATCTGGGTGTCTCCCAGTTAAGAAAACCTCACCACGACCCTCTTTATCAAACGTAAAAGGCTTTATGCAAAGAACGTAACCGCTATATCAATGCCCACATGGACGTACATAAGCGGTATCCACAGAAGCGTACATGGTGTGTATGTGCTCAATATATGCAGTAAAATGACACTGAAAGGCTGAATACACAGCCCAAAAAAAAAACTAGCCAATAACACCTGCAAGTGTCTGTCAACTCTGATGTTTTAGGCTTTAAAAACCTGCATAAATTTGCAGCGACTGCTCCCACCAAAACTGAAAGCCCCTCGAGAAACCTGTAGTTTTACGAGTGTGGCTGAAAATACAGCCCCAAAGGTTGATATTTATTGTCTGAGAAGTACAAGGAACACTCTTCTTGATGTTCTTGGACCTGTGTGAAGAGAACTACGTGCGAAAGTACTCCAAAATGGCTCCAAAAACACCCCAAAATTGCTTCAGAAATAGGCTTTAAAAGCAAAAATGAAGCTTTGAGGGACCAAAACTTGTTCAAGGTAATGCCAACCTTAGTCTTTCTCCTTCTTCAAACACCACAAGAGTGTAGCTTAGTGGCAAGAGATTGCCGCGGTTAAGCGAGCTCTGGGGGGAACAGTACTGGGATGGGTGACCTCCCGGGAAGTACCGGGAACCTCTATATTCCTTGATCGTTGAGGTCCTCCCTCGCGCGCAGCCAACGGCGCCAACGGTGACTTCGGTGACTCGGATGACAAGGTATGCCAAGGTCTATGCCTTGGTCGCCGCCTTAGTCGAAAACCTGGGGGGGGGGGGGGGGTGCTCGCTTCGCTCGCACAAAAGGTACAAAGCTTTTTGCCTCGAACTGCTCTGATACCAGTGAAGTAATTCGAAGGCGTGCACCACACTGGACTCTCCTTCTCAAGAGCTCCACGACGATATGCTCAAAGTAGAAATCCGAGCTCTGGTCGCCACACACAGTACTACGCACAGATGTTGTAGATTACGCAAAAAACGCAGTACACAGAGAGCACGAAGACAGACTTCTTAGGTTTTACAAATGCGGTCGCACTTACAGTCTGTGACTGACCAGGCCACTATATGTTTTATTAAAGAACATATACAAAGAAGTGTCCGGTGGCCATTTGGCCTTTCACATGGACACTAACGGTAACAGTTTATATAGTTTTTTGAATGAATTTGGCCCCCTGGATCTAGAGAAATCAACTCTCAACTCTAGGATCACTACTTTCGATTACAACCATTTGATTAATCAAATCAATGGCTTGGAATTGTTCTTTCTATCAAATCTAGTGTAAAGGAGTGAAATTTAGGCACCCTCATTCTCCACCATTGGATCTGGGGATGATCTGGACCGTCGGATCAGTGCTGACATCAATTCGGATAAGATAAGCCACTATTTTTGGAGAAACTTTGCATTATTGATCTTTAACTGTCAACAAAGTCTTCTTTTATGGAAAAAATTCGTGGATCCTCCTTCCTTTATGCTTTAGTGCATCTCCACCCTTGAATAGGAGCTCATCTTGACCATACACCATGGTTCAATCATATTTTGACATGTGGCAACCCTTCAAGCCTTCAATTTTCTTATTCTAGAAAACTGCAGTGACCTTGAAAACTGGACTTTGTGCTCTTTGACCCTCCAAAAAGACTTTGATGAAGATGAAACTTTGTAGGACTATGTTTCCAAAGATCTCCTTCAGGAATATGCAGGAAGAATTCCCATCTGAATCTCCCTTGTACAAGTTTGACTACATTTGGAAGCTTGCAAGGTGGCATTAAGGTGTCTAGGAAGCTCTGATAGCCTTGAAAATTTGTACAAATATGTAGCCACATATGATCTTTATACATGCCAAACCATATGGCTAACATAATTTTCTATACAAGAATTTGTAGGGTCAAACTAGAAAAATTACATTTTTACAAAATGAACATAGCATATCAATGTGCTACAAAATCCATTTTCTGCTGAAATTTGGGCTATAGACTGCCTTTGATAATCTTTACAAGTATATGGATTTTCATCTAATTTGGTGACAATGAAATTTTTGCCCTAATTTCCCAACTTTGACCAGCTTTGACCAGCTTTGACCGCTACCATGGACTTTCTTGATTTCTTTGAAACTTTGTATGTGACCTTCCTTTGACATCCTTGATGCATCCTGGACTTCTCGGGGAATTCTGGCTACCTTCGCCAAATATGTTTTTTGTAGGCCTTCACAAGTGAGAGAGGAGAGCAAATCTCGACGACATTCGCCCCCACTAAACCTGCGATTCCTCCGGAAGCGCCACTCTAGCATCTGTGAAAAACAAAATGTTCCAGGCATCAAATTCTTTTATAGGCAACATAAGAAAGATGGAAGGAAAATTGATTATATGCATGAATAAGTAGGTAACGTGACATGAAGCAAAATTTGCATGAAAGAAATAATTGAAACAGGCAACATGAATATGCATGAACAAATAGGCAACATATATGCAAATGAACAAGCAACATTGGCAACAAGAAAGAAAAAAAACAAGCATCAATATGAAGTGGAAGTGGATGTATTGAGTCGTTTTAAGCATCAGTTCCTCTCATCTTGAAGAAAATTTTGTACCTTTTTCATAAAGCAATCTACCTTAAATATGATTATAAACAAAGATTTAGGATTTTCAAGAGACATCTTTCATCTTTAGCTTATTTTAGATCAACTCCTTTCCTACATAAATATGAATATGCTCTTTCTCTAATAACATGCAAGGAAATCTAACTAAACTCCACTAATGCATAAATCTGCCTATATAGCCCATGATTTATTCTACTCTGCCTCTTTATCCTCCTTTGGCTTGCTCTTTTTTTTTTTTTTTTTTTTTGATGATGATGATTCGGCAACTTTATGGTTACGATCACTTTTTGGGGTGGAAGAAAGTGTAAACTTCTTGGTAACATGTAGCAACTTTTTTTTTTTTTTTTTTATGATGGGGAAAAATTAAACCCCGATACAAGGTACAACCATTTTTGATGACGGAGAACAGTCGTTTTAAACTCCGATACAAGTGCTGTGAGGTGGACTAAAGATGTAGAAACATGCAATAGCAGGAGCTAGGATTTCAACAATTATGCTTTCGATATAGGATACATATGCATGTTTATATATGAAAGTCATGTCACCAAAATAAACCTCCAAATCTACATGCCCTATCTTTCCACAATCCTAGATTATAATCAATTCCTTAGTAGATAAGTTACTACTTAAGATACAATTTTACACAAGTAGAGAAATCATCATTTGCCTTTTTTGACTCAAGTGATGTGGATATGCAATGCAATGCAAAGACTGAAAAAACATGCATGAAACAAGCATGGAAAAAAAATAGAATGAACTTGAAAAAAAACAAAGCAACATGAACTTGAAAATTAATTTTTTTTTTTTTTTTTTTATTTTATAACATGGATACTCCTGTTTATGAATCGGCCTCATTGTTGTCATCTTCTTCAATGTCCTCATCCAAAATGTACTCGTCATTATCACGCTTCTTGAATAACTTTATCCTTTTACCTGCAATCAAAGTTTTTAGTGCAACACCATTTAATTCACAAAGAGCATACGTACCATTGTTGTTGACTTTTGATACAATGTATGGCCCAAACCACCGTTGAGTGAGCTTTTTGCGTGCATCATATTGAGAGTCAAATGTACTATCATAAATGAGCACCCAATCTCCTACTTCAATTGGCTTAGGACGCAATCGATGAGTTTTATCAAAATAATGCTTGTTCTTCATTCTAGATTCTCTTAATTTTTCAACAGCATCATCAAGTCTTAATTTACCTTGTTCTAACTGTTTAATACGCAAACTCAAAAAATCATCAGTAGACATGTTTTCAGACCAAGGCAAATTTGACCATGCAGAAATATGAGACTGAATTGGAAACAATGGTTTTTGACAGTACATGAGTTCACCAGGCATATATCCAGTAGTACATGTGCATGTCATTCTCTCTGCCCAAAGTGCAAAAGGTAAGAATTTAGGCCATTGTTTGATGTCACCATTACATGCTTTAGATATGGCTTTCACAATAGGTGGATGCCCTCTCTCTATTTTACCATTGGCCTCTGGGTTATATGCAGTAGTGAGAGACAAACGAATACCGTGACGCTCAAAGAACTCTTTAGCTTCTCTCGCATTTAACTCTCCACGATCGGCAACTACTTTCTCTATGTACCCAAAGCGACTTATGACATCTTCAAGAAAGAATTTGCAAACATTGTAAGTGGTCTTAGATCGTAGTGCACGTCCCTCTACATGATTAGTTAAGTCTTCTCTTGCAAGTACAATGTAACGCATTTTGTCGATACCTTTAGGCATAGTTACAAGATCTAGTACCCACTTGTAGTGAATACAAGGTGGATAAGTAGGATGCAACGGATCTCTATGTTTGACTGATGAATGAAGTTGACAAGTAGAACATGTAGAAACATAGCTACTAATGTCAACATACATCCTAGGTCAATAATAGGTACTTCTAATTTTTTCATATGTTCCAAAAAATCCTTTATGACCGGCCCATAATGTCTCATGCATTTCCTTCATTACTTGCAATTGAAGACCTCGTTTTCCCAGGACTCGTTGTGGATTCTTAACCTTACCCTTAGCATGTCTCCAAAGATAACCATTACATAGGAAAAAGTTATAAGCTCGTTTCCTAATGTTACGGAATCTATTCGTAGTCCAGCTAGGTAATGGTTGTAGTGTACTGAGATACTTTCCTATGTCTCTCCATTCATCTTCGTACTCAGACTCATGAAATTTCTCATACTCATATATATGTGGAACATAGTCAACTAAATTCACATTCTTTATTAGATCACTTTCAAGATCATCATCAAATCTAGCTCTCGATAACATATCAGCAACTGAGTTTGACTTACCTGAAATATGAACTAACTCAGGATTTATGAACTTAATATATGAGATCCATCTAAGCATGGCTATATCAGGAGATGAACAATTGGCTATCATTCCAATGAGAGGCAAACAATCAGTCTCAACTTTGACATTTGCACCAATGAAATATTCTTTGTCTGTTTTCAAAGCTGTTACCATACCCCATAGTTCTCGTTTGATTTGTGGATATTTTCGTTGTGTTTCATGTAGAATTTTGGCACCAAACCTAATTGCATATCTATTCCCTTCACTATCATCTTGACTTATGACCCAACCTATACCAATAGGACTAGTATCAATAGTCAATATAATAGGTTTGTTAGCAGAATAGTCTACACGCTTAAGGATGGGAGCTTTAAGCAATAATTTCTTCAATTTACGCATAGCTTGAGTGTGTTTGTCAGTCCAAATAAATTTTCGTTTCTTCCTCAACAAGTCATAAAGACAATCAGCAACATGAGCAAAGTGTGCGATCCAAATAACATAAAAGATACAAGCACCAAGAAATCTACGTACTTCACTCACGTTGTTACATGTTTCAGAAATCTTGCTAATGGCATCAACTTTTTGTGGGTATGGCTTTCGACCATAATGGCCACATAAATGTCCAACAATAAGTACCTCGTTGACACCAAAAACAGATTTCTCTATGGAAAATGTGAGACCTACCTCTTCAAATCGTTGAAATATTCTGTCACAATCAGAGATATGGTCAAGAACAAATTTACGACATCCCGATGAATCTAAAGTAATGTCCTTTATACGTTCCTCACTCCCTTTAATTGGAATATCATCAATGAATGGCATAGTTATATGAGGGATAAAGTCATGTAAGACCATATTCATAGCACTCATCATATGAGCCACAGAATTAGTTGCTCCTTGAGGTAAAGTACACATTCGCACTAAGCCTAAAGGAGTTTTCATTGTGGTTATGTCACGACTATCAATTGCTAATTGAAATTGGTCATATCCAGAATATAGATCACCCATTGAATAGATAGAATCTCCTGAAAATGATTCAGCAAACTCATCTACAATAGGTCCTGTTCCTACATTCCTTATGGTGACTTTATTGACGGGTTGGAGATCTTGAATAAAACGTAGTTTCCCATTCTTTTTAGGCACAGTGAACCATCTGTTTGAGTAAGGTGCAAAAGATGGCTCTAAAATTCTCATGTTTATCTTCTCCTTAAGTAGTTTCATTAGCTCAGGTAAGTGAGCCTTTGGAACATGTATAGGACGAAGATTCCATGGAATATGTGGAATAGTAAAGATTATCATGGGTGCAACTAGCTTAGGATCTACACAACCAATCTCATGATTTGATACATAGTAAAGGCTTTTCCATGGCTACGTATGACTCTCTCAAATTTATCTCTCTCTGCTGGCAAAAGAAAGTCATCATCTCTACCAATTTTCACCTGTTTGATTGTCTCATCCGTGAATGTATGTCCTATGTTTTTCTTATCCCGAAGAATTGGATCATTTTTCACATCAATAATTTTTTCATTACTTCCTTGAGGTAACGGTTGAGCTATGGGTTTGATTTTTTTGTCTACAGTTTTGTACTTTGTTTCAACTAAGGCATCATGTGTTTGGTTAAATTTTGAGCACTTGTCAACATTGAGAGCATACTCTTGGATTAGAGCATACTCATCAAGGGAAGAAAGAAGAATAATATGGGAATTAGAATTTTGTTGAAGACATAACTCTAACTCCTCAAGAGTAGAGAAACAATGAGATGTTTCAATCACATGCTCAATGTTCTCATCATGTTCCATGATTTTGTTATTTTTATAATTTTTTTTGGGTTTTTTGGATAAAAGACTTGGACAATTGACTCTTATGAAGAAAATCTAATCTAGAATGTGGAAAACAAAGTGACAAACTATTGTACATGTTGGTTGGATGCGAGATGTCAAACCAATATCCACTGTTGTCCCGCTCAACAATGGATTCTATCCGAAATTTTGATCATATGTAGCTCCAAACATGAATCGAGGTGCACAATCACTACAAGCATGCTCGTGACCCTGAGTAACAATAGGTTTCTTTCTAATTGACAATCGATTCCTAGGATGATTCACTCCTACTGTCATGACTTGAAGTGATTGCATTCCATCCTTAGACTTAAATCTAGCATAGGTAGACCCATCATCCATGGCTTTAGTTTCCATACGACTCTCACAAATAAAGGGTTGACCTAAGAGAACTTCATAGGAGCAATTATCTTGAATAAAAAAGTGAAACTCTTCTGTGATTCCTCCTATGGATATGGGCACACTAGCACAAGCTCCATACAGGGTACCTACACCATTATCTGCAGTTCTCATACGCCATCCACAATCTTTATCTATGGGCCATCAAAACTTATCATAGACTTCTCTTGAAATCACATTGATTTCAGAGCCGGAATCTACTAATGCATTTACAGTGATAGTGTTCTTATCATTTCCTATTTTAACATGCATCTCTGATGTACCTCTAGACCAAAATGTTCTTTTAAAGTGACTTTCAAGATTGTTTTCATGATTTTCATGGTCAGGTTGAATAGGTCCTAAGAAATTTTTATTAACATTTACTTCATCATCATCAAAGTCCTCTTCATCAGATTCATCAAAGTTTAAGGCTTCATTCATAGCTTGATCTTGATCTAGAGAATCTTGCATCTCAGTATCTAGATTAAGTGGAAACCTCTTCCTTTTAATTAGGCCGATAAAGTTATCTTTAAAAACAGGCTTTGCAATAGAGAAAACTTGTTCTAAAGACATAGTCACTTGACTCTTAAGCAAAATGTCATCTAAAATCTCCATAGGATCTATTTTTCTCTCAATTTCTGAAATCAAGATGGCTTTAGGTTTTCTCTTTGGTTTCTTTTGTTTTTGCTCAGGGTCTTGTTTTTTTTCATGTTCTCGTGTTTGGTCTTCAGTTTGTTTTGATTGTTCTTGTTTATCTAAAGGCTTTGGTTCTATTTTTCTTTGCTTTGTCTTCTTCCCTTTTTGTTTCTCCTCTTGTTTTTGTTCATTGGATTCTGATTCTTGTTTTTTATATTTAGATTGTGATGTTTCTCCTTGCTCTATGATTGTTTCTATTCCCTTTGAGGTTTGTTTTTGAGTCACTCTTCTTTCACTAGGCTCAGCTTCATCTCTTTTTCGTTTTTCTTCTACATTGGATATGTGAGAAATAAGAGATTGATCTTCTATCGGTGACTCCCAAGCCGTTATTCTCCTAATCTCATCCCGTGCTCTTACTAAAGCCTCTATGGAAAAATCACCTTCCTTTGTGGGTTTACTTGATTCTACTTGTTGTTCATCAAGAGCTTCTAGTTTCACTCCTCTAGTTCCTACGTCCATTACGGTTATATTTTCATAATGTTTTTTCATTCCTCCCTTACCATAATTTCCTTGCAAAGGTAGCCTAGATCGATAGTCACAGATTTTCTTGTCTATGTCTATTACTAGTCGTTGCTCCTTAGCAGCCTTCAATAATTCACAATCTCTCAAAAAGTGCTCTAACGAATCACACCAAGGACACCTACGAGGGCCACGCACAAAACCATTTTGATTTTGAGGATTTTGATTAACTTGTGGTGGGAAATTTTGAAATTGAGGATTTTGTTGATAAGGTATTTCTTGAAAAGGATAATTAGGATTTTGAAAATGCAATTGATGTATTTGAGGAGCTTGGGGAGCAACATGTGGTACTTGAGGTGCAAGAGGAGCTTCCATATTATACGGTTGATGATTTTGAAAATTTTGATTTTGAGGATTTTGAAAAGCTATTTGAGAAGCTTGAGGATACAGGTTTTGATACATTTGAGGATTTTGCACATGAGGATGAGGATTTTGCATTGAAGGATTATGCATTGGAGGATTATGCATTGGAGGATTATGCATTGGAGGAACTTGATATGCTTGAGTAGGAGCTACTTGTGGATTTTGATTGGTAGCTATAACATGTTGATTAGGCTCTTGAAAAGTCATTGGGTTCATTTGATTTTGGAAAGTTTTGGTGTAATTAGATTGTAAAGCATCTATAGTCTTGGCCAAATTGGATTGTGTAGCAATAAGACTTTCCATTTGCTTAGTGAGAATATCCACTTGAGATTGTTCAACTACACTTTTATTTGGCTCTACTTTAAAACCTTGATTAGGCTCCATCATTTGAGGAATAGGAGTAGAGTCAAAAAGCATAGCATGGGATTGTTCTCTAACTTGCTCCTTAGTTTGTGGAAGGCTAGCTTGAGGAAGACTAGTTTGCTCATAAAGCATGGATTGTCTTTGATGTCTATGGGCTACAACCTCTACTACTTTACGCACTTTTTGCCAATTGTCAGTAAGACCATAGCGCTTATCTGGTTCTTCTAATCGCCGTTCAACTTCCCTACGAGTTTCAGGATGAAGAAGCTTAAGAAAATTGATCACAAGATCACGTTCCAAAGTTATCTTATCCTCATCAGGAAGTTGTTCATAGCGTCTAATATACTCATTTTGTAAGTGAGTAATAGAGCTACTAGGCTTTGGAGAATTGACCCATCGTAAGAATCCATCTCGATTATGTTGGCTATAATCTTCAAGATAGAATTCTTTGAGCATCTCCTTTCTAAAATCACTCCAAGGAAGACTATCATATTGAGTGACACGGTTTATGATAGAGCTATCAACAATTCGTTCAAAGAATGATATCAAAAGATCTTCGGGAAGACCAAAAATCATAGCTTGCTCTTCAAACAAATCTAAGTAGCTTGTAATGTTGATGCCATTGAATTTTCCCTTCTCTCTCAACATAGAAGAGACTATTCTTTGGCCTTGTTTCTCAACAATAAGGGATTTGAATCCTTCCTCCATCTTATGTGAATAAGCAAGTGATGCACGATGCTCTAGATCTCTCACAAATGCGTTTACTTCACGACGAAGATGTGCACGATATTGTGAGAAATCCAGTGTACACTCAAGAATGGTGATAATGATATGATGAGGATGAAAAATATGAAACAAAGGATATGGATCACAACCTCCCAACAAGATCAGAAGCAAATGCCACGAAGCGTTTCACGTCAGGTTCAAATGTGGAGGTGATCGCAATCCGGGTGGATCGGGTCCGGTCGTGGCACACACAGGGTGTATGAAGCTAATGAATGTTGGAAGGTTTAAGGACATGAAAGTGAAATTAATGTTGAGTATGGAGAAGAGAGAGATGTTGAAATGATTATGGGAATAGGAATGTAGGAGTGCAAGTTAGATTTATGAACATGAATGATAAGAATGAAAGAGAACCATACATACGAATGAAATTTGGAAGGAAGAATGGTCCATTGAAGGAGCTTCTTAAACACTTCCTAATTCCAATCCATATGCATAGTCTTCTTTGGATGATATGTATGCATGACGAGAATAGATGGAACCCTTACACATAAACCAGTTTCGAAAGGAAGAATGGTCCAATATTGGAGCTTCTTATACACTTTCAGAAACTAATCAATATGTATGGGTATGTATGGATTATATGCATGCAAGTGAATTATGATGATAGAGCTTACTCACAAGCTCAAAGAAACATCCTCACTGGTTCAACACAATACTGCGGAGCCTTCTCACACATAGAAGAAATAGAAGACATGTAAAAATACTTAAGAGACTGAGAGAGGAGACAAGAGACAAGTGACAAGTGACATGAATTAAAAGAATTTGAATTAAGTTACATGTAAAATATCATCGTGGTACGTCATGCTAAGCAGTCTACTGATCAAAGGTGGTTCCGACCCTCAAACCATGACAGTTCAACCGAATGTCACACGTAAGAAGGTGAGTTCCACTCCAGTGACCCTATGTCTGTCTAGGCTCGTAACGTCTAACTAAAGAAGTCTAAGACTCATTAAAATCAGCTCTAACTCACTCACACGCTCCACCGAGGGTGAGTCAAGATAGAGATGCTGGTTTCAAGAGCCTATCCTAGATAGGAGTTCTAACTTAAATTTGAAACTAGGTTCTATACTCATACTAGCTCACCTTGGATCCTCACTCGCTCAACCGAGGGTGATCGTCTCAAGGAAACCGTAAGCTAGCATGAGCCCTATGGATGCCTAACAATGATGCTCTAGGAGTTTGGAGGGGGGTTTATATAGTTTTTTGAATGAATTTGGGCCCTTGGATCTAGAGAAATCAACTCTCAACTCTAGGATCACTACTTTCGATTACAACCATTTGATTAATCAAATCAATGGCTTGGAATTGTTCTTTCTATCAAATCTAGTGTAAAGGAGTGAAATTTAGGCGCACTCATTCTCCACCATTGGATCTGGGGATGATCTGGACCGTCGGATCAGTGCTGACATCAATTCAGATAAGATAAGCCACTATTTTTGGAGAAACTTTGCATTATTGATCTTTAACTGTCAACAAAGTCTTCTTTTATGGAAAAAATTCGTGGATCCTCCTTCCTTTATGCTTTAGTGCATCTCCACCCTTCAATAGGAGCTCATCTTGACCGTACACCATGGTTCAATCATATTTTGACATGTGGCAGCCCTTCAAGCCTTCAATTTTCTTATTCTAGAAAACTGCAGTGACCTTGAAAACTGGACTTTGTGCTCTTTGACCCTCCAAAAAGACTTTGATGAAGATGAAACTTTGTAGAACTATGTTTCCAAAGATCTCCTTCAGGAATATGCAGGAAGAACTCCCATCTGAATCTCCCTTGTACAAGTTTGACTACATTTGGAAGCTTGCAAGGTGGCATTAAGGTGTCTAGGAAGCTCTGATAGCCTTGAAAATTTGTACAAATATGTAGCCACATATGATCTTTATACATGCCAAACCATATGGCTAACATAATTTTCTATACAAGAATTTGTAGGGTCAAACTAGAAAAATTACATTTTTACAAAATGAACATAGCATATCAATGTGCTACAAAATCCATTTTCTGCTGAAATTTGGGCTATAGACTGCCTTTGACAATCTTTACAAGTATATGGATTTTCATCTAATTTGGTGACAATGAAATTTTTGCCCTAATTTCCCAACTTTGACCAGCTTTGACCAGCTTTGACCGCTACCATGGACTTTCTTGATTTCTTTGAAACTTTGTATGTGACCTTCCTTTGACATCCTTGATGCATCCTGGACTTCTCGGGGAATTCTGGCTACCTTCGCCAAATATGTTTTTTGTAGGCCTTCACAAGTGAGAGAGGAGAGCAAATCTCGACGACATCGGTCTGGGTTCCTCTGTTGTGGTTGACTCGTTCGTGGTTGGGTTTGAGAGGTCCATTGGATGCTCTGCTTTGGAAAAGAAGGGAGATCCAACACTTGCGTGACCTGCCCATTAGGAAGTGATTCGTTCTTTATCTTTAATCTAGGCCAGTCCGCAGCAAGTTTGGAAGGATGAGCACCGCAGGGTGTTGTGCTCATTTGGCCGCTGAGGCAACCCACCTGACCGCTAATTGTATCCATCTGCCCTAGCAGTTGGGTAGCTGCCCCTTCTAGTTTGCAGGAAGCCCCAGGGAAGATCTCCTGTCGTCCTTCTGATTGACAACTGTCCCTAGCCAAGCCCGAGTGGGTTGGTGTAGACGTAACGTGACTGGTCTGACCCAAGATCTTCCGGTCTTCCTTCGCATGCGTTTCATAGGGTCTAGGGTTACAAACCTCAATCGGAATGCCATTAGGGAAGTCAAGCGGTATCACTCGCTTCTGTTCTAAGGTTCCAATCTGTAAGGAGCCTTGTCTAAGATTTAGGTCCACTGAGTGATCGTATAGCCAATCTTGGCCAAGGATTAGGGGTTCTATCAGGTCATCATCATGGCACACTAGTAGCTTCGCTGTCATGGTCACATCCTTAATGAGGATAGGAAGGTCCACCTCACCCATGCAAGGGGTTTCCATGCCTCCTAGGCCTATGAGGTATGCCTCAATTGGCCGCATGTCTATTCCTGAATCCTTATAGTGGGACCATCTAATCGCACTAGTCGCAGCACCTGAGTTAATTAAAGCCCTGAGTTCTTGGCAAGGGTTGCCGTGCTCTAGCCTAACTGTAATGAATGGTCTCCTGTCCACTATACTAGGATGAGTGGTTGACTTTACTTGACACATGGCCATGGGATATCTGGGTGTAGTTTCCAGATGGTTATAATGTTCTCTCCCTAGTCCTTGTCTTCTTAACTTCATGCGTTTAATGCGTTCTATTGCTTCTGCCTGAGCTTCCGCTCGTATTCTATTTTCTTCCTCCTTACGCTTCTTTGCCAACGTGAGTCGTCTAAGCATATCCTTAGTAAGAGGTTCCTGATATAGCCTGACTCTACAGCCACTAATATAATTAGGCATTATATCTCCTTCTAAAGTGGCTAACTGTACAGCTCCACTTGTTGAGAGTCTGTTAATGATCATAGGTCCATAACCTCGCTTTTCTAACTTATGTGCGTGTTGCTTTAGCGTGTATACTAGAACTAAATCTCCTTCTTTTAGGCCTTTATCTTTCACATGTGCATCAAAATATGCTTTCTGTCGTTTCTTTGCCGCATATATGCCTGCTGCTGCCTTGAGCCTGGTTTCTCCTAATCGTTCCAAGTCCATTATTCTTGCTGATAATTCATGGCCGGTCCACTGATGTTCTTGTGCAACCTTAAGGGTCGGTATCAAGAAGTCCAAAGGAAGCACTGCATTCTGACCAAAAACCATCTGAAAGGGAGTTGCATTGAGTACGGTCTTGTAGGCCACTAGATATGCCCAAACAGCGTGGTGTAGCTGTTTGTCCCAATCTGAACGTTTGTTGTTCACGAGTTTCGTCAGTACGTTACAAAGGATCTTATTAGTGCTTTCAGCCTGACCATTGGCCTGAGGATGATATGGTGCGGATTTCTTGTGAATCACCATAAAATCCTGTAACAAATATTCAATGACTTGGTTTAGAAAGTGAGTGCCTCGATCGCTCACTAACTCTATAGGCGATCCATATCTTGTAAAGACATTCTCAAATAAGAATTTTGCAGTTGTGTGTGCATCATTCTTTTTCGTGGCTTTTGCCTCTACCCATTTCGTAAGATAATCTGTGGCAACAATAATGTATTCCGCATGTGTACCTTTTGCAGGGGAGTTAATGGGTCCTACAAAGTCTATACCCCACTTAGAAAATGCACATCCGCCCATCATGGGTTTCAATGGCATTTCATCTCTGCGAGTAGGAAACTGAGTTCTTTGGCACACATCACATCTCTTTACATAGGTATGAGCATCCATGTGAAGAGTGGGCCACCATAATCCTGCAAAGAGGATGGCTTTGATTATCCTATCGGGTCCAAAATGACCTCCTGCAACACCTTGGTGTGCAGTCTCTAGTATGCTCAGATAATCGCTCTCATGAACACATTGTCTTAGATATCCATCTCGTCCTCTTTTGTATAGGTTATCGCCAATAAGTGAATAGTCTTGAGCTTCCTGCTCTAGACTGTGTTGTCGAGCTAAGGTCATTCCTTGAGGGAATGTGTTCGTCCTCAAGTATGTCACTAACTGTTCACTCCAGTCTGGTGTGAGAGACACATGATACAATGTAGCATGCTCTACTGGTGGTCTTTCACAACAAACGTTGCATTCCTTACACAACTTGTAGACATCTGCTTCCATCGTAGGCCAATATACTCCTAATCTATGCAGAGTCTGTAATGTTCGATGTTTTGAGTGATGTTGCTTTAATGCACCTATGTGTGCTAATTGCAACCAATTCGCATGTTCTGATTCATCTACACAACAAGCAAGAATCTTTTGATTATCCTGTTTATATATGCTTCCTGCCATTATTTGGTATCTCTGAGACCTGGTAATCTCTCCTTCTTTGATCTTTATCCTAGGATTCTTGGGTCCATATGTGAGAATGGGGACTATAGGCTTAGCCCATTCTCGTGCTATCTCAAGATTAAACAAGTATGCATCTGGTAGATCATCCGCTACTCCTTGAGGGGCTTCTCCTGAGGTTAATCTTGAAAGGTGGTCAGCTCTAAGATGTGTCTTTCCTTTCCTGACTACGACTTCAAAATCATACTCCATGAGTAATAGAAACCAACGTATCAATCGTCCGGTGTTACATGGCTTGTTGACTAAGTACAACAGTGCTTGATGATCTGTAAAGAACTTGAACTTATTGGCCAACAAATAGTGCCTAAACTTCTTTACTACGTAGATCATCCCTAATCCTTCTCGTTCCGTCGTGGTGTAATTTCTTTCTGCTGCGTTCAATTGTCGGCTCGCGTAAGCTATGGGGAGATCTATGTTACCTTCATTCGTGGGTTATGCTAACACACATCCTATGGCATAATTGGATGCATCCACATGTACATGGAATGGCTTACTCCAATCTGGGGTAGTCAATATAGGTGCTGAGCACAAGCGTCGTTTAAGTTCCTTGAATGAATTTTCACATTCATCTGTCCATTCAAAATTGGTTAAAAGAGAGTACAAAGGCTTGGCTATGATTGCATACATGTGTATGAATCTCCTATAATAACCGCAATGGCCCATAAATGCCTGTACCTCTTTCACATTAGTTGGTCTAGGTAAGTCTGCAATTACCTTCACCTTTTCCTCATCCGTAGAGATTCCATTTTTTGACACAATGTGTCCTAGAATTTTGCCTTGTCTGACCATGAAAACGCACTTTTCTGGGTTCAAACAAACCTGATATTCTCGACATTTGTCAAATATTTGCCTTAACTCTGGGATATGTGTCTGTCTTACATCTGAATGTGCACATAAGTCATCGACATAAACTTCCAAACTCTTGTGTAAGAATTCCTTAAAAACATGACACATGAGTCGCTGGAAAGTGGCTGGTGCATTTGTTAAGCCAAATGGCATTACACGAAATGCAAATATGCCCCATTCAGTGGCAAATGCCGTCTTGTGTTGATCTTCTGGAGCAATGGCTACTTGATTATAGCCTGAAAATCCATCAAGGAAGCTGTAAACTTCCTTGCCCGCAACTCTTTCCAATAGATGTTCTGTGATAGGAAGAGGATAACTGTCTCTAATCGTTGCGGCATTAACTTTTTTAAGGTTAATACACACACGCAATTTTCCATTCTTCTTGGGCACAACCACAATGGGGGATACCCATTCGGTATGCTCAATTTCGTAAATGAATCCTGCTTCTATCAAGCGATCTATCTCCTCTTTAATCTTCGCAGCGTAGTTATCATTGTACGTGTAAGGTTTCTGTTTGGTCGGTTTTGCATCTGGAGTCATAGGGATTCTATGAGAACATATATCTGGATCTACTCCTTTCAAATCTTTGTAACTCCAAGCAAAAACATCTCTATATTCGCGCAATAGGGCAACTAGCTCTTGTTCTTCTTCAGTTGTCAAATCATGCCCTATGTATGTACATTTTTCTTCTTCTCCTTCGATAGCAACTATTATTTTCTTGGTTTTCTCTCGGTTATCATATACTTGTCCGTCATTCGCCTTTCTATTAGGCATTCGTACCATGATTCTTCTATCTTCGATTTCATATTTCTTGAAATTCTCGGGTACTTCAAATAAAGATTCTTCTTTTTCTGACATGGTTTCTTTCTTCTTTCTTTTCTTGCCTTCACTTTTGTTAGTCACTTGAGTGGCTAACCTCACCTCATTCGTAATTTCCTCGTGTCTCTGAGTGTGAGTGTCTACTTCGTAGAAATATTCTTCCTCTGATGCAAAGGGTGGGTCCATGATAATTGATTCTAAATCAAAATCGCTTGCATCCTCAAATACATCAGTGTTAGGTTCACACTCTTCTAAAATTGCATCGCACATGATTGGCTCTATCGTGAAAACTGAAATGTCATAGCCATCCTCATCACAGTGGGGTGTCCATTGTTCTTCATTGATGGCTACGTCCATGGTTGCTAGGATTTCTGCCCAACCTAAGGTCCTGGCTTCTAACCTTTCTTCCTCTTGTTTGGCTACTTTACACATCCATAAATGAGTATCCTCATGCATCCAAGAAGGATCTGATTCTAATGAGTGCACGGATTCCGTCTCTACTGGTGTCTTATGGATGGTATTCCATTGTATTGGGGGCACATCTCTATGTGAATAGTCCTTAAGATTGACTTTGGTAGTCACTCCTAAATGTTGCAAGTACAAAGAATTAGTTCCCCAATCTTGTAGAATTTGCAACTAACGCATGAATGGTCGTCCCAATATCATCTCATAAGCATGGTTTTTTGCAAAGTCACAAATGGCAAAGGTATGCTCAAATTCTACACCAAAAGTGGTGAGAGATATGCCTTCTAGTAAGCCTAATGGTTTTTCTATGTGTCCGTCAGCCATTTGTAGCTTCATCCTGGTGGGTCTTAATGCTGGCTTACCCCAACGTTTCCATAAAGCGGTGGTAGCGATGGCTACTCCGGCTCCTGAATCTAAGATGGCTTTCGTGGTGTAGCCCTGATGGGTTATCGGAAGATAAGTGTTACCTTCCTCTCCTTCGCTTACATCTCCAATCTTTTCTATGGGTATCTCTGGTACCTTATTTTGTGATCCTATTTGTGAGGGAGTAGTAGCGAGCTCGGGGAATTGATTTGCTACATGTTTCCACAATTCTGGTTTTACCTTCAATAACTCCTCCAGAGTAAGGTTACATTGTACTTTGGTATTCTTGATCACTTCCGTGTTTCTAGGGATTATTGATTCTTCATTCCTCACTATTATCGTGGGTGCTCTCATACTAATAGACTTTGCTTCCCAAGGTCCTGTGAACTGAGGTAACTCTTGTAAAGAATCAGATTCAAATCTTGTGTTTTCACTCAGTTGTTCTTCCTCTACACCATCGTAAATAGAGGGAATATGTTGGGGAAATTGTTCTTGCAAGTCATCTATTTCTTGAATAGGAGGATGGGTTCCTTGTTCCTTTCTCCACTTCTCTTCTTGTATTTCTCTCAAAAATTCATGTGAGTACCTATGTATGGAAGATAGGTTGTCTTGACTTTTTGTATTGGGTACTTGAGACAGGGATGGTGCGTTATTTTCCTGTGTCTCTGGGACAATAGGGTTCCTGTGCTGATCCTTTTTCTCTTTGCTCTCTATCAAATATTCTAGCCTCTCCATTAGTCCTTGAAAGTGTAATTCCGGTTTTGCCATGTTATTCCAATTAAGATATCTAGAGGCTTCGAACAAAGCTTGTGCTAGTTCTACCATCTTCATGCAAAGTTTAGTTCTCTCAATTTCTAGATCAGCTCGCGGGTAGTTTTTGCTCATTTCAGCTACCTGAGGTCCCTCTTTTAATCTAGCCTGATATGCACGAAACATCATGTCTAGATTTTCTGGTATGGGTTCCGCTAAAACTGATCCTGATTTTTGAGCTGGATTCTCTTGATTCAAGTCCTGTGAAGTCAATTCTTGGATTTTGGCTCTAGATTCCTTCAAACTTCCTTCCAACTCCGTTATCTTTTTACTCCATTTTCTCTTTATTCTTTCTCTAGAATCTTTCCAAGATTTTGTCTTTTTACTGCTAGATTCTGCAACTTCACTACTTCCGGCTACTTTCTCTTGATTAAGTTGTTGGTTCTGTAAGAGCACCTGGGCTCTGGTTATAGCTTGGATAGGCACGTATGTAGGGTTGGATCCATCTGCGTTATTTACAATACCTATCACATTGATCGGTGTCACATTCGAAGCGTTAACTGGATTTTTAGGACAATCTTTGATTATGTGCTCTTTGCCACAATCGGCACAAAAGCCTTGGATATTATAGTACTGTGATTGTCCTGCTATCGGGGGATGTGGACAATCCTTTATGAAGTGATCTCCTTGGCACCTAAAGCATGGTCCTCTAGGGCCCTGTGGTCTCTGTTGTCTTACTTGGGGCCGTGGATTTGGGTTTGTGTACATCACATTAGCATAGTCAGGCTCCCAACTAGGTTGCACTGGTGGACTATCATAATGATATGTCTCCACATGTTCTGGTGACTCTGTGTAATATGCGGGTGGACTATCTACATGCGTAGAGTCAAAACTGTTTGAGTTCGGGTCACCCTCTGTGATCAAAGGTGAAGAAGGCACTATAGCTCTACTTAGGTTCTCTTCTGCAGTAGCGTATTTGACTGAGATTACATTCGCTGGTGGGGGTGGCTGCTGAGCTAAGATAGGTTGAGGTCTCTGTTGAGCCTGGTATGGGTAGTTCTGAGGAGGCCTATAGTAATAAGGCTGAGCATTGAAATGGCCTTGATACCTACCTGGCTGCGGGTATGCTTGCAGGTAGTTCTGTCTCACTGTTTGTTTGTTGTATGGGCAGTCCTAAGCCGTATGATTCGTGTATCTTCTTTCAATTGTACAGTATTGGCCACTAGCGTTGGTTTGTGGTTGTGGTGCATTGGGACACACATTTGCCATATGGTCACCACCACAGGTGTAACAACGCTTGTTTGTTAGCACCCTAGGTTTACTAGAAACTCCTAGTTTCTGGGCCACTTTTTCTGCAAGGTCTTCTTTTGAGCTAGACAATTTTGTGGATGCTAGAGATGAACAGTCTGAGTCCTTATAGACCTTTGAGAGTTCCAACTCGTCTCCTAAGTTGTCCTCAATGTCTATACAAATTCTTACACATTGCTCTAGCGTTCTGGGTTCTTTTAGGTACACATAGGAGCGTAGTTTAGAGCTCAACAAGCCATCTAGAAACAATGACACTTGCTTGGCTTGTGAAGGTAGCTCTTGCATTGGACATCGTTCAACATATTGTCTAAACCTACGTCCTGCCAGTCTAACTGTTTCTTGAGGGGTCTGTTTAAAGCTATGAATCAACGAAGACGTGTCATGTCTAATCCCACTTTTAGAGAATTTGGTGATGAATGACTCTAAAAAGTGATGGATGTCTCTAAATTGCCTTTGTTGCAATGGTTGGAACCAAGTTAAAGTGGTGTTCTTTAACGTTAGTCCAAATGCATTATATTGCGTGAACATGTCTTCAACTTGTTCGGCTCTTAGCACTTGCTTGAATTCTGCGACGTGGTCATAGGGATCTCCTGTCCCATCAAAGTAATTCTTCATTGATTTTACTAACTGTGTAGGTCTCAATGTTCTTGCGTGTTCACGTGGTCTAGGTAGAGGAAAATCATCTCTACCACCTGGTATTCCATGATCTCTTTGCCTATCTACTCTATTAGTGTCCGTGGTTGTTCTATCTCTCCCTATGGGATGAGTGAAGCTTACTTCCGGTCTCTCTTTATTTCCCTCTCTTTGATTTCCATGGGCTGAGGATGTTCCTGCCCCTTGTTGACTTGTATTCATGTTTGTTCTAGATGGAGGGAATACCAATTCACCTCTCCATGTGTATGTGTTTTTAGCGCGGTCAGGCACCACAAAGACTCTTTCTGAAGTCTCATCCAGGTATACAACCTTTCCAGGTGTATCCGGGTCCTTGAACTCGTATATAGTGATGATACCGACCTCACTAAGTATTTCGGCCTTGTATCTCCAAAAGGCTTCATCAGTTTCTTTATTTACAAACAACTCTATGCTTCTGTTGTCCTGAGGGATCCAATCTGGGATTAGTACTCGTGTCAGTACAGATTTCCCTCTAGGTGTTCTAAGCTCTTCTAATGGTTCTTTTCCTTGAGGTTTTGTTTCCGTCTCTGGCTGAATCACGCCAAACTCGTTGGTATTGTTTGGCTGCGTACTTAAGATGTACATCGTTCCTTCCTTGTCTATGTACGCGTCTCTCTCGAATTTCACCACTGGATGTTCCAATCCAATGGGTTGATCGGGGTTGTGCATTTGCACCACTTGCCTTCGCAAACCATCCTCATAGATGCGAGCACCAATCGGTTGGTTCGGAGAAACTCTAGTTGTGTCCTATAGGGTCCTTCTGGCTTTTCTAAATAGGCTACATTCGACCCTCCTTCTGGTCTTTCTGTGCTAAATGCCATTTCTGATTCGCTAGTATCTGAGCTCTCGTAGGGATAATTACTATTCAATTGTTGAGCCCACGATCGAGCAGTAGTTCTTACACTTGCCTCTGATGATCTAAGGCTTCGTCGGTTTGACTTACCTATATGTTTGCCCGATCTAAGGTTCATTAATTTTCTTCCTTGCACACTCAGTACACGCTCAGATTGTCAAAGATTCTTTGTTATTACTTTCTTGATTCTTTTTAATTTTCTTTAGATTCTTGTCTTAATGTATGCGTCAGGAATTCGACTTTCCGTTATAATTTTGAGTTCTCGTTCCGTCAGACTTATGTTCTTTCCTTTAGGTTTTCGTCACACACCTTTACTTGTAGTCTTAGACTTGAAAGGATTAAATATCTTGAACTTGAGGCGTTCCTATCGTCTTAAAACCACAACACTACCGTTTAGCCTAAGCTAAGAATTGACTGAGGGGGTTGAGTAATCTTCCAACCTCGAGTCAGCTTTTCTGGTTGCTCTGATGCCCAAGAAGCCGCGCTTCCCAAGCTTTATGCCCTTCACTGCCTTGCCTTGGTTGCCCTTGATTGCCCTTGCTAGACCTGGACAAATCCAATATTAGACCAATTCACAGTTGGATGATCAAGCACTTGAGTATATACACCTTTTAAGTCCCTTCCCTTTTGCCCAATTTTTCAATGTTTGCCCCCTGGCTTTCAAGTCCCAAACTAGGTGAACCTCAAAATAGCTTATCTAAAAATAGACGTATCCTTTAAGAAAAAAACAGTTGAGGTCACGTAGTACTCGTAAAGAGCTTTCTAACGAGCTATTAAGCTCAAAAAACGGACTTCGGATGAAAAAGTTATGACTGTTCAGGCCCTGGGGGGTAAAAACTGACAGACAGGTTTTTCTCCAAATATGAGCTAAGGGGTCTCCTATGAGTCTAATCACCCAAAAATTTCCCAAAAATAGCCCCAAAATTGGCCAAAAAATGAAACCCTAAAATTTGCGATGGGGGTGCACAATCGCGATGGTCTGAGACAATCGCGATGGTCTGGGACCGTCGCAATGGCGTGAGGGTGCACAATCGCGATGGCGTGAACTTGGACAATCGCGATGGTCTGAAAATGCACAATCGCGATGGCGTGAGATGGGACCGTCGCGATGGCGTGAACTTGGACCGTCGCGATGGCGTGAACTTGGACAATCGCGATGGCGTGAAATTGCACAATCGCGATGGTCTGAATGTGCACCGTCGCGATGGTCTGAAGTTGCACAATCGTGATGGCGTGAACTGGCAGACAATCGCGATGGTGTGAAATGGGACCGTCGCGATGGCGTGAGGTTGCACAATCGCGATGGCGTGAAAGTGCACCGTCGCGATGGCGTGAGCCAACCGCGATGGTCTGGGCGCGATGGCGTGAGCCAATCGCGATGGTCTGAATTTTTTGAAGTGTCGCGATGGTGTGAGGGTGTCGTCGCGATGGTCTGAAATGCACCGTCGCGATGGTCTAGATTGCCACGTGGCACCGTCGGTGCGATGGCGTGAGCCAATCGCGATGGTGTGACACAATCGCGATGGTCAGAGACCGTCGCGATGGTCCGGCCAAGCCGTCGCGATGGCGTGAGCCAATCGCGATGGTGTGACACAATCGCGATGGTCAGAGACCGTCGCGATGGTCCACCAAACTATGAATTTTTGGGATGCAGCTATGGATTCCTGTAGGTGCAGGTGTGCTCTTCACGCTGGTGTGGTCGCCTTCTCCAAATTCCGAACTTTGCAGACCATCGCGATGGTCTGACACAGACAGAAATTTCTGACAGAAACTGAAGTTTTACCTTTTCCAAGCTTTCCTGATGCTCTAGAGCTCTGTACCTGCAAGAAAACTCAAGAAAACCAAAGTACACACAAGCACAAAAGCTCTCTCTCACTCTCTCGCATGCACAAATGAGGGGAAATGAGGAGAATGGGTGGATATGGTGAATTTTCTGATTTTTTGGAGATGAAGATGATGATGCGGTGATGAAGATGGAGTGTGGGGGAGGTGAAAAACACTAAAAACTAAGTAAAAACAACAACAAAAACTGAAATTTTTACCTTCCAACGCCACTTCTTGCTATACTCTTACCATCACACATTCATCCTAGACTCGATCCCCGGCAATGGCGCCAAATTTGGTGTTGCTCTAGCACAATGGTGAGAACCACGTTAAGAAGCTCCACCTCCTTAATGTCAATCCGCGGAAGAGATAGGAGTGATATGAAGATCGTGAATGTGAGATGAAGTGAGAGTGAAGGTGAGAAGCATAGAAATGCACACACACATACACACACACTACGAAGAGACAAGCAAGACACAATGGAAGGTGAGAAATCAACTCTATTACTCAAGAACACTCTTACAAGCTCAAAATAGCTCTAAGCTCCAACAAGCTAACACTAACCAACTTCAAAAATGAGCTCTCTAGCTCTTTTTATAGTTTCTAGACTAGTTTTGACCGGTTTCACATCTAGTGACCGGCATAGTTAAAAAATAGGTCCTAGATGCTATTTGGAAGGGTAAACGGTATCTAAAAATAACGAAAATTGGTACGCGCATTCTACCTAAGCTCCTCAAGCTCGAGGACTCCTCAGCTTGCACAAAATGGAGACCACTGGCTAGACTTACAGGTAAGGAAGTACCCTTTAAATGGGAAGAAGAGGAGGAAAAAGCATATCAAACATTACAGTCAAGGTTAGTGTCTGCTCCTATTTTGATCACACCTGAGTGGTCAAAAATCTTTCATATACATGTAGATGCCAGTGCCTATGTAGTGGGGGCAGTTTTGACCCAACCCAATGAAGAATTTAAAATGGACAGACCAATTCAATATGCCAGTAGAATCTTGACCAAGGCTGAAAGGAATTACAGTACTACAGAAAGGGAAGCCCTAGCAATGGTCTTTGCTATCCAAAAATTCCGTCATTACTTACTGGGAGTAAAATTTATTATTATAACAGATCACCAACCACTAAAATACTTACTCAACAAACCACAAGCCACTGGTAGAATATGGAGGTGGTTATTGTTATTCCAAGAGTTTGATTTTTCTGTAGTCCATAGATCAGGTGAAGAAAATGTTATGGCGGATCACCTATCCAGAATCAATATGACAAATCAAACTAGTGGAATCAATGATGATTTTCCAGATGCTCATCTGTTTGCTGTACAAGCTCAAGGGTGGTATTATGATATCAAAAATTTCATTAAAACTGGGTTGTATCCAGAAAAGGCTAGTGCTGTGCAAAAGAAGAGACTGCTAATCAAGAGTAGACCATATACCTTCATTGAAGATAAATTGTATAGACAGGGCAAGGATGACAGGTTTAGGAAGTGTTTGGAAGAAGAAGAAGTGAGGGAAGTCCTTCACTCTGCACATGAAGGTACAGGTGGTGGGCACCTTCCAGGGCATATTATGAGTCAGAGGATACTGGATGCTGGTCTATGGTGGCCTACACTATTTAAGGACGTAGATGAATGGGGAAAGGCATGTGACGTTTGCCAGAGGTGTGGACCTAAGCCAACAAAGCAGAGGCATAACCCCTTGATTGTTTCCACTTCCTGGCAACCATTTGAGAAGTGGGGGCTAGATTTTATAGGGCCCATCTACCCTCCCGCAATTCCAAAAAGAGAAAAATATCTCTTGATAGCTATAGATTATGCAACAAAGTGTGTTGAAGCTATTGCCTCCCCCGACTGCACTGCCCAAACTGTTGCTGATTTCATTTATAGTAGCATCATTTGTAGGTTTGGATGCCCGCTTGAAATTTGTACAGATCAAGGTACCCATTTTGTCAATAAGGTCCTGCAGGAAATTTTCAACAGGTATAGAATTCTACATAGGACCTCTTGTGCTTACTATCCAAGAGCCAATGGACAGGCTGAATCGACAAATAAGGTTTTAATCTCAATGTTAAGAAAGGAGTGTATGTTACAACCCACTTCCTCGGGCATTGCTTATCAAGGTACCCTATGGGCATACAGGTTAGCCTACAAAGAAGCCACATGATATTCTCCATTCCAACTAGTTTATGGCATATTGCCCATTGAGCCCTTTGAATTTTTACATGGATCACCTAAGATAGCATTCATGCAGGGCAAGAAGGATTGTGATGTCTCTCAGAGGCTCGGAGCACTACATAAAGTGGAGGAGATTCGTCTACTAGCAACAAAACAATTGATAGAGACTCAGATGAAGAGGAAGGAGGCACATGATCGACATCTGTGGAACAACAACATTGAAGCAGGCATGTTAGTTCTTCTCCATAGACCTCATCTTCATACACAACTGAGAGGAAAATGGCTTCCACATTGGGAAGGACCTTATAGAGTCAAAACAATGCTAAATTGGGGTGCTGTGGAGTTAGAGACGCTGAAAGGAGAGGCCTTGCCACTGGTCAACATATCCAAGCTCAAGGCCTATCATCAACACACTTGAAGAAGTATGGATCACTTGGAACTGCAAAATCTGTCCAGGTTGTACATAGCTTTCTCATCTCATTTTGCTCAGTTTTAGTAGTTTTCTTTAGCAATTTCATTCTTGTCCCTGTTGTTTTAGCAAACCTAGAAGGCATTTCATAACCTCTGCAAACAAAAAACTTTTGGGTATTTTTTGGAAATTTTTCTAGCAATTTTAGCAATTTTCTAGCATTTTTTATCCCTTTTCCGATGTCATTTTCTTGACAAATAGGAGGAATAAAAGGAGGCTCTCTGGGGTTTGATGAAAGAAATGGGGCTTAGCCCTGTAGAAAATTTCATGAGAATTTTTACAGAATTTATTGGCAATTTGTTGGCATTTTTTTGGATTTTTCCTTCCTTTTTTCTATTTTTTGGGTTATTTTCCACCAAAAAAAAAGCCCCTGAGGAATTTTGGGTTGAGGCAATTACAAAAAGAAAAAAATAAAAAATAAATAAAAAATAAAAAAAACAAAACACCCCCCCCCCCACACCGACCACCACCGACCAAACCCCCCCCCCCTCCCCCCCCCCCCCCTCCCCCCCCCCCCCTGCCCCCACCCCCCCCCCCCTCACCCCCCCCCCCCCCCCCACCGACCACCACCGACCAAAACCCCCCCCCACCGACCACCACCGACCAAACGCCCCCCCCCCCCCCAATTCTGACCCCCCCCATTATTATTATTGTTTTAATTTTTTAATTTTTATTTTTTCCTTTTTTTAATTTCTTTTCTTTATTTTTTAATTATTATTATTTTCTTTTTATTTTTTTATTTGGGCGTTCGAAAAAGGGACAAAAAGAAAAAAAAAAGACCAAATATTTTTTTAAAAATTTTTTATTTTATTTTTGAAAATATAAAATTTATCTTATTTTTTATTTTTATTTTTATTTTTTTATTTTTTATGGCTCAAACCTTTTGGCTCTGGATAATGCCTCGGTTGGCCGTTTTTTACAAAAATGGAGTCATTTTCATGTTTTTTGGCACCTCTGGACTCAGTTTTTGGACTTTATTTTTCCACATTCCCACTTTTTCTTTGACTTTTGGTCCAAACCCACATGTTTTGTGCACAATCACCACATGTTTTTATTTCACCTCATTGGCCACACTGTCTGTTATCACCTCCTCTCACCATATGTTCAATATTTCACATATGCTCCCTCTGTAGCTCTCCTCTTTGATCATTTTTCCCCTCTCCAGACCCCATAATCCTTCTCCCCATCCCTCCCTTTACCCATCTGCCCAGCCACATCCTTAACCCTCCCGACCCTATCCCTCTCAGCCCCATCAGCCCTCCCTACCCCTTCCCTTCTACCCTCCCATTGCCATCCTTTTTGCTTTTCCATAAAAAAACATCCCACTTCTGGTTCTTTTCTTGTGCTTGTTCTGGTGGAATTGGTTGCTGCTCAGATGTCCTCTTCCAGTTTTTGCAGCTCCATTATCATGGTGTCCTATATGCTTAGCGTTTTGGCTATAGCTCTTCGGGACAGAGAGCACATTAGGTCGTGGGCAACTGTTGAGCCCATAAAAGTCATGTTGGTCAAAGTCAACTACAGTCAAAGTCAAAAGATCAAAGTCAACTGCTCAAAGTCAACTAGTTAAAGTCAACAAGGTCAAGGTCAAAGTCAACAGGTGCAAAGTCAAAGTGCTAAAATGCAGGTGTCAAAGTGCACAGGTAGTGCACAATTAATTGTCCACAAAGGGTAAATTGGAGAAAGTGAGTTGCAGGTTGCAGAGGTATTTTCTCTAATTTCCCTAAGGTTCAAAGTGTGTTTTAAAGTGTTTTGGAAGGTTCAGGTGAACCCCCCCTTAGGTGCAAAAGTGAAGACTTAAAAGAAAATGTGAAGGTATGTGAAGCGGCAACGTACGCACAGGTGAAAGTATGGCCCCCCATTAAAATTTTGGGTTTTAGTCTAAAGTCACTACAGGACAAAACAGTGAGTCGTTGGCTGCCACTTGGAAAGACAATCTTGGGACATCAAAGTGAGCACCAAGATACCATTGCAGTTAGGAGCGTACGTGATTGGCACACTCAAATCAAGGCAAGGTCTATTCTTGGACCAATCTTAGAGTAAGCAGGAGAAGCATAGTCTAAGGGAAGCAAGGGAGAGAGTGCAACAGTCACCAGTGTGCGACGCAGAGAAGTGGAAGTGTAAGGTGCATGGAGAGTGCCTAAGGATTTGTGCAGAGAGTGCTAAGCTATACTCCCCCAAGGATCTCAAGGTCTCACTGTAGTGTGCGCGTGCCGACAGAAGGTATTCACTCCTCCCCCTTTGTGGAAGCTTGGTGCAAGGTGTGCACAAGGATAAGCTTGAAGCAGGTGGAGGTCTGGTGCAGAGGAGGCCGGCGGCAAGAAGACTTTGGGATATTTGGTATTTTGTAAGTGGGCACTCTGTGGGATTGTGCACAGAGGTATTGGCTTGTCTTGTACTTCAAACATTGTAATTGTCTTACTGTAATCAATCGGCAGAAGCTTCCAGGTGTATTTTCTCTTCTTGTTTCTTCCCTTTTTTCCTACAAACCCTCAAACTCCTTCTCGTCTAAGAATCCCCCAACAGTCTCACAGGTTACCATTCTCAAGGAAAGGCTACATGCATGAGGACTACCTAGAACTTGTCCATAAAGATGTATGGGGACAAGCAAAGACCCCTCAATATCAAGATCAATGTACTATGTATCTTTTATTGATGATTATAGCAGGTGGACTGTATTGTACTTTATGAAGCACAAAGATGAAGTGTTCAACTGTTTTAAAAAGTATCTTGCACTTGTTGAGAATCAGACAGGGAAGAATCTAAAGAGGCTAAGGTCAGATGGAGGAGATGAGTACTTCTCCAATGATTTTGAAGCATTCTTGCAAGACAGAGTAATCAAGAGAGAAATCACCACAGGGTATACTCTTGAAAAGAATGGGGTAGCTGAGAGAAGAAATAGGTTAATTTTTTTTTATTTTTTTAAATGGAGGTTCGGCCGAAGCCTACTCCCCCTGACTTTAACTTTGAAATTGCAACTGTACAAGGAAGGGCATAGTACCCATGGGACTCCCCTTATCCCATAAGAACAGGGGTTTACAAGACTGGTTTAAATGACGGTCAACACTACCGCAGGGATAGAAAAACGGTGGCACTCAGCCACAATGCAAGATCTTTCCAGATTACATCTCCCTTACATGTTGCTGCCAGGGATTGAACCCTCGCCTCCACCTCAAGAAGCGAGAGGCCCAACCACTAAGTCAACGAACTGGGACAGAAATAGGCTAATTGTTGAAATAGCTAGGTCAATGTTAAATGAAAAGAAATTACCTAACTAGGTCAATTTTAAATGAAATAGCTAGGTTAATTGTTGAAATAGCTAGATCAATGTTAAATGAAATGAAAAAGCTAGGTTAATTGTTGAAACAGCTAGGTCTGCCACTTACCTCATAAACAGGTTACCATCTAAGTCCCTTGATGGGATGAGCCCTTATGAAGCATGGCATGGTAAGAGACCCTCACTTGATCATTGCAGGATATTTGGATGTGTAGCATATGTACACATTCCTTCTCAGATAAGAGGTAGGCTAGACCCTAAGGCTAAGAAGTGTATCTTTATTGGATATGATCTAAATCAAAAAGGGTACAGGTTCTACAACCCTTCAAATAAGGGATTCATGGTTAGTAGAGATGTTGTCTTTGATGAAAATGATTCTTGGTATGAGAATGAATGTAGGAAGGTTAAACTACCCTATGACTTGGAGGAGGAATTTCCAAGGCTTGCTAAGAAGGAACCTACTCAGAATGAAGACACCAATTCAGATGATGAAGACATTATCAATCTTGAAGAATTCAAGGCATGGAAGTCCAAAGGCAAACTCAAGATGAAGAAACTTGAAGACATACCTGAATCTTCAAATCAATCAATCAAAAGATCACAAAGGGAGAGCAAAAAACCTATCAAATATGGGTATGACACCTCTCTTGTTACTAAACACTGTGTTTATCTTGCTAGATATTTGTCAATTGAAGAACTAGGATCATATGAAGAAGCAAAAACTAAAGCAGAATGGAAGGAATCTATGGATAAGGAGATTGAAGCACTCAAAGAAAGTGATACATGGGAACTAGTACCAAAGAAAGAATCCATGAAGGAAATTGGATCCAGATGGATCTACAAAATCAAAAGAAATTCTGATGGGTCAATAAGCAGGTACAAAGCCAGATTGGTGGCCAAGGGTTTTGCACAAACCCAAGGCATTCACTATGAAGAAACATTCTCACCTATAGCCAAGATGCCAACCATCAGGGTATTGGTAAGTGTGGCTGCATCTAAGCATTGGAACATGTATCAATTAGATGTAAAAAATGCTTTCTTGAATGGATGGATTTCAGAGGAGGTATATATGTCACAACCTCTTGGCTATGAGGATCCCAACAAGGTAACATATGTATGCAGGTTGAATAAAGCTCTTTATGGATTAAAGCAAGCACCTAGGGCATGGAATCACAGGTTGACCACATACCTTCAAGACCAGGGTTTTGTCATGAGCAAGGCAAACACCTCTATATTCATTAAGAGAAGTAATTCAGAGGTAATATACCTATGTGTATATGTTGATGATATCATACTTACAGGTAATAATGTCAACGGAATCAGACAAATCAAGAACTAGATGATGAAGGAGTTCAAGATCAATGATCTTGGTCTACTAAAGTATTTTCTTGGACTTGAGTTAGTATATACTAACTCTAGAATCTATATTACTCAGAAAAAATACATACAGGATATGTTGAAGAAGTTTCATTTGCACGATGCCAAAGTTGCAAGTACTCCAATGGAGGTAAAACTAAAGCTAAGTGCCCATGAAGGTGATGAAATTGATGATATTATAGGTTACCAAAGCATAGTGGGAAGCTTGAACTATGCTACATTAACAAGGATAGATATTGCATATGGAGTTAGTATGCTAAGTCAGTTTTTGCACAAGCCAAGGGTACCTCACTTAGAAGCTGCCAAAAGAATTCTAAAATACCTCAAGAATACTCAACATCATGGTTTGTATTTCCCCTACACTTCAGACTTGGATATCAAGATTTATTCAGATGCAGATTGGGCAGGATGCAAGGATGATAGAAGGAGCACTTCTGGATACATTTCATTTGTGGGTGATAAACCAATATCATGGTCTTCAAAGAAGCAACCTACTGTTGCTTTATCTTCTACAGAGGCAGAGTATAGAGGATTGGCTAATGCCACCCAAGAAGCCATATGGATCAAGTTATTGTATACAAAATTGGGTTTGTATACTACCTCACCATTGATCTTTGGAGATAATACAAGCTCACTTCACCTTGCAGCTAATCCTATTTATCATGCTCGGATCAAACATATAGAGTTCCATTACCATTATGTGAGAGAGAAGTTATTAAGCAAGGAAATTCAACTAACATATGTATCAACCAACATGTAGTGTGCAGATTTGTTAACTAAAGCATTGGATGGAACCAAACTTTGCAGGTTCAAATCAATGATAGGATTGCAAGATATACATGAAGACTGAAGATGAAGACCTAGCCAAAATGTTTGGCTTGAGGGCGAGCTATTGGTGCAATTCACAAGCCTACACATTTGGCTTGTAGTTCATACACATGTGAAGATGCATAGGAATCAATGCTAATGGTTAATTACCATTTTATCTTGTTTGTAAAAGCCATATTTGACTTGGAATCTTTGTAATCACCTACCCAAGGGAGTCTTGTACTTTATTAGTTGTAAAGCATCAATCAATTAAGAGAATATCTCCTAGGATGTAGGAGCATGATTATAGAGAGCCAAAAGTTTGAATTCAAATTCAAACTTTGAACTCAACTACTATAAAAGTGATCCTAAAAAAGTCACAGTTGTACAAGTCACTTTTCGAGCTTTTCATTCTCATCTCTATATGTGTGTAAGGCCTACACTATTGCCTACACCTTACCACATCATTTGGCTATGGTTTCCAAGCCAATGAATTTGTACACAAGTGTTCATTAATACATATATCTACATTTTTTCATTTCTGAGTCTCTGTCATAATCCCTGTTAGTCAGTCAACTTGTGGAGATCATATCTCACGCATTTCTCCACCAAATTCAAAACTCTATAGCTTCTTCAAACCAGCTCAAAGTTCTCTACATGCTATCAAAATTTGAAGGATTTCTATTCAGCCATTTCAGAGAAACGTTCATCGAAGTGATCACTGGTCGAAGTCTACAACAGTCCTAAAATATTGGGGGTAAAGGTTTACTTGCTAAATTGATTTCTCTAAGCGTAGTTAATCTTTTTAAGTAACTCTACTTGGAATAGTTAGCTTACTAAGCTAATTAGATATCCCTAAAAGGAAGTTTTCCAATTCCTGCTGTGCTGGTCATACTGAACAAAAGATACAGTAGGTGTCTAGTAAAAAATAGAAGGTTTTCTTGAAGACTTGAAGTTCAAAGTTGTCTGTTTTGAATCAAACTTTTCATACATCATTTCCAAAGTACATAGGCCATTTTATGGTGTCATTCGAAAGCTAAGAAGGTCTACTTATCAACTTTGAAGCATCAAAGGGCTGGTACAAAGCAGGATTTAGCAGTACCTACTCATCATCTTGAAGTGTCCATCCATCATTCCCAACATACACCTCAAGAGAATGGAGTTGCTGAACAAAAGAATAGGTCACTCATGGAGATGGCGAGGTGTATGGTGAAGAGTCAGGCTTTTCCACATAGTTTCTAGCTTGAGGCTGTCATGTGTGCAACATATGTACTTAACATGTGTCCCACTAAAGCGTTGTAATATATCACTCGATATGAGCCTTGGCATGATCGTAAGCCACCTGTTGCACATCTGCGTGTTTTTTGTTGTTTTGCATATGCATTAGTGCCTGAACAACATCGCATATAATTGGATGATAAAGCAGTAAAATGTATTTTTGTGTGGTACAATTCTGAAAGTAAAGGCTATCTTCTATATCATCCACAGACTAAATGCATTCTGGTTAGCCGTGATGTTGTTTTTGTGGAAGATGCTATTCAGCCATTGCTCTCATGTACTAAGGAGACATTTTAGCTCCAAAGACATGTATGATACTTTCCTACTTCTTTTTATAGGTGGATAGTCTTGTGCTGGTCCTAATGCGGCAACTTCTCAACCTTTGCAGGTTTCAAGTGATGATGCAGATCATTCCATTTCTTATGAAAATTTACATGATGCACTTGTTGATGAGAGAGTTGATATTGAGTAGGCAAAAACTATGCCAAAATGGCTAGTGTAGACTTTGCATGATAGCAAATTAATGCACCTTTGTCATATCCTACTCGATGAGGCTCTCATAGTGCCACTTTTTCATCAGGTTGCTATGTTATGGCTGCATGTAGTCTCTATGATGAGAATGATCCTGTTTCATTTGGGAAGCACAAAATTTAGAAAATTGGATGGCTGCTATGCAATCTAAATATGATGCTATAATGAAGAACGGTACTTGGTCTTTATGTGACTTGCCTCCTGGCAAGAAGGCCATTGGTGCTAAGTGGGTTTACAAGCTGAAGCATAAGCCTGATGGAACAGTTGATAGGTATAAGGCTAGGCTTGTTGCAAAGGGTTATGCACAAAAAAGAGGCATTGATTTTGAGGAGACCTTTGCACCTACATGCCATATGACTATTGTTCAGAGCATCTGTGCACTTGTAGCCCATCATGGTTGGAATGTACATCAGTTGGACATTAAAACTTCATTTGTGAATGGTGACTTGCATGAAGAAGTATATGTTTTTCAGTCCCATGGCTTTGTGTAGAAAGGGCATGAAAACCAGGTGTGCAGGTTAAAGAAAGCATTATATGGTTTAAAGCAAGCACCACATGCTTGGTATGAGAAGATACATGCCTATCTGATTGCACATGGTTTTGAGAACAGTCCAACTGAAAGCACCTTATATGTTAAGCATGCTAATGATGTGCTTCCGATCATTGTTGTCTATGTTGATGACATGCTGCTCACTAGTCCTATTGAGAAGCATATTGCTGATTTTAAGGCTGATTTGCATGCCTCATTTGAGATATCTGATTTGGAGCATTTGCATCATTATTTGGGCATTCAATTTATGCACGTTGATGGTAGAATGGCTTTGTGTCAAACAAAATATATTGACACATTATTGCAACATTTTGGCCTTGAAAACTATAAACCTATTGCCACTCATATGGAAACAGGTTTACGACTGAGTCTATGATGCTGGAGATGCATTTGATGTTGTTCTCTATCAGCAGGCTGTTGGATGCTTGATTTACTTATGCATTACTTGGCCAGATATTCAGTTTACTGTCTCACAGATGAGCAGGTTTATGAATTTCCCAGGAGTCAAGCATTGGCAAGCAGTTAAGTGCATCTTTCGCTACTTGAGTGGTATTCGGCTACTTGTGTTGTTTTATCCCAAGGGGGGATCACTACCGCCAGATTTGCATGCTTTTTCTGACTCTGACTGGGCTGGTTGCTATGACACTGGTATGTCCACTAGTGGCTTTGGCTTCATGCTTGGTAGCTCATATATATCTTAGTTGAGCAAGAAGCAGCCTATTGTGGCCACTTCCAGTTGTGAGGCTAAGTACAGGGCAGCTTTCATAGCGACTATTGAGTGTGTGTGGCTCAGATGCCTTATGGCTGATTTGGGTGTTGGTCAATCTTCTACCACCACCATCTTCATTGACAGTCAGATCACATTGGCAGCTGCGGGGAACCCTGTGTTCCATGCTCGCACTAAGCACATTGAGGTGCATTATCACTATGTCAGGGAGAGATTCTCTACTAGGGAGATTAGCTTGGCATATGTGCCCACACAGGAGAACATTGCAGACCTTTTCATGAAGGCTCTACCCAGGGAGAAGTAATTTGAAGCTTTCTGCAAAGCTTTGGGCTTACTTCCTTTTGTGGAGTGATTTCCACATAGCTTGGCACTTCCTTATACATGAGTACCAGCTCCTTGTTCACCGCATCACTCCTAGGGGGGATTTGTTGATATATTTAGGTAGTGATGTGTGTGAACACACCAGGACCATCGGGGCACTTTTTTCTCTTGAGGAGGTTTTTTTCCCCTGGCTTGTATATATGCCTATTGCCCTAATAGGCTACTAATCTTTGTACATTCTCTAATTATACATTCAGTATTGTGTGTTGTGCTCCAAGCTTCTTCTCCTTCCTTGTGCTATTCGCATGCTTCCGCAAACGTCTATCTCCAAGAATCCCCTAGGTGTTCCTCTCTCATTTGGGTGCCCAGATTTGTTCTTTCTACCACATGAATAGCTTCTCATGGGTGAGTAAATCCTATTAAGTGTTCTTCTCTCCTAGGAAACTAGCCTTCTCCTCTCTCCTACTTGCATACCTCTCTTGGGAGAATAGCTCTAATAGGTCATTTCTTGGCCACTCTAGGTGACATAGACTCCAACTTCCTTTCTCCAAGCCTCTTGGGAGACTAGCTACAAAGACCCTAAGAAAAATTTTGCAACGTGTAACTGTTATGTTTGGGCATATTATTTTCCTTTTTCCTCCTACTTAAATATCTTCATGTGTATTACCATAGCATTATTCCCAACATGGTCAATGACATATACTAGAAACTGGAAGGAGATTCAATTGATCCCTAAAAAAACCCATTAAAAGTTACCAATAGGAGAAGGAGTAACCCTTAGTGCACTTCGATTAGAGGCCCATGCTCTACATAAAGATTGGGGATAACATCTCACATAAAAGAGGAAAACAAGACTCAAACCACTATAAATAAAGAGCTAGTTCTGTTCTCCATTGGAAAAGGCATCAATCGAGGCACCATGGAAAATGAAATTTTGGAACTTTTTTCAAGAATCAACATCATATTTTCTTCCTTTTGAGGTGGTGCTTATGAAGGCATAGACGACCATGTGCATAGATTTCTATCAACTTGTGAGAGTGAATACCTTCATTAGAGGCAAGGTGTGTTCTTGGCCTTGTTTCCTTCCACTCTTGAAGGAACACTAGATATGTGGTTTACTCAACACATCGAAGTCCTTTTCTAAACTTGGGAGGGCTAAAAAATAGAGTTTACTGAGGTTGTTTGGTGAGGTATATCTACTAAAAGAAAACTTGATGAGGTAGAAAATTTGATCCTACATGCAGAAGAAACATTCTCAAAACTCATGACAACAGCAAGATCTTTGGTGGCATGGCTACATGATTGTTGGAGTTAGACATCTACAAAAGCACAGGAACAACACAAGGAAGAAGAAGAAGCTTGGAGCACAACACACAATACTTAATGTATTACCACTAGAATGTATAAAGATAAGTAACCCATTAAGGCAATAGGCGTATATACAAGCCAGGGGAAAAAACTCTCCTAAAGAGGGAAAAAAGTACCCCGACGATCGTAGAGTGTTCACACAGATCACTACCTAAATATATCAAAAAATCCCCCTCTGTAGTGATGTGGTGAACAAGGAGATGGTCTTCATGTATAAGGAACTGCCAAGCTATGTGGAATCAATCCACAAAAGGAAGTAAGCCCAAAGCTTTGTGGAAAGCTTCAAACTTCTCCCTAGGCAAAGCCTTTGTGAAAAATGCAATGTTCTCTTACCTGGGCACATATGCCAAGCTAATCTCTCCAGCACAGAACCTCTCCCTGACATAATGATAATGCACCTCAATGTGCTTAGTGCGGCATGTAACACAGGGTTCCTTGCAACTGCCAATGCACTCTGACTGTCAATGAAGATGGTGCTGGCAGAAGACTAACCAACACCCAAATCAGCCATAAGGCATCTAAGCCACACACACTCAACAGTCGCTTTGAAAGTTGCCCTACACTCAACCCCACAACTAGAAGTGGCCACATTAGGCTCCTTCTAGTCGAGTAATGCATAAGTAAATCAAGCATCCAACAACCTACTGATAGAGAACAGTCATATTCAGATTGCATTGCAACCATCCAATGTTCAGAATTTTGTGCTTAATCAAACGAAACAGGCTCAGTCTCATCAGACAGACTAGATGCAGCCATAGCATAGCAATCTGATTCAAAAGAGGCACTATGAGAGCCTGAACGAGTATAATATGATAGAGGTGCATCTAATTTGTTGTCACGCAAAGTCTTTGCTAGCCATTTTGGCATAGTTTTTGCCTCCTCAATATCAACTCTCTCTTCAACAAGTGCATCATGTAAATCTGCATAAAAAATAAAATGATCTACATCATCACATGAAACCTACAATGATTGAGAAGTTGCCTCATTAGGACCAGTGTTAGACTATCCACCTATAAAAAGAGGTAGCAAAGTATCATACATGTCTTTGGAGCTAACGGATGTCTCCTTCGTACATGAAAGTAAAGGTTGAATAGCATCTTCCATAAAAACAACATCATAGCTAACCAAAATGCGTTTAATTTGTGGGTGATACAGACGATAGCCTTTGCTTTCAAAACTATACCCAACAAAAATATATTTTACTAACTTATCATCCAATTTTCTACGATGTTGTTTAGGCACTAATGCATATGCGAAACAACCTAAAACATGCAGATGATCAACAGATGGCTTGTGACCATGCCAAGCCTCATATGAAGTGATACACTGCAGCACTTTAGTGGGACACTGATTAAGTACATATGTTACACACATGATAACCTCAAGCCAAAAACTATGTGGTAAAGCCTGACTCTTGACAATACACCTCGCCATCTCCATGAGTGACATGTTCTTCCGTTCAGCAACTCCATTCTATTGAGGTGTATACGGCACTATACACTAATGTTTTATCCCATGTTCAACCAAAAAGGCATTAAAGTCAGAAGATATATATCCCCCTCCCCTCGATTAGAACGAGGGTGCCCATTTTACATGCCAATAGATTTTCAGCCAAGACCAGAAACTCTTTGAAGCACATAAACACTTTAGACTTTGCTTTCAATGGATATACTCATGCATGCTTGGAAAAATCATCAATGAAATTCACGAAGTAAAGATAATTTCCAAAAGAGGGTGTCTGCATAGGACCACATACATCACTGTGAACAAGCTGCAATTTCTAAGTAGCTCGAACTGAACCATTTGTTCGAAATGAGGAATGCTGGATTTTTCCCAAAATACAACCTTCACAGACATGTTTATTGGGTGCCACAAGTTTGGGAAAAGAGGACACCATTTCAGATATCTGCAGGTGTAGCAAACTAGCAAAAGTCAGATGACCAAAGTGTGCACGTCAAAGCTTTGCATCTGACATAGCCTGAGAATCATGTACTACACATGTTGAATCATTTATAGATTTTTCATAGTCTATGAGTTTATATAACTCACGACATAAAATGCTAGAAGAAATAATCACATCACCATTTGACAGATCATGAACTGTACATCTGTCATCAATAAATTTCACAACCAAGACACTCTTTGCTAAAGCTAAAACAGATAATAGATTCTTCTTGATCCCTGGCACAAATAAAGCATCTGACAAAGTGAAAGAACTACCATCTGTAGTAGTCAGAATGATCTTACCAACTCCCATAACAGGATAAGATGAGTTGTTGGTGCATGTAATAGTATTCCCTTTAGGGGCAGGCTTGAGTGAAGAGAAGAAATTGTGGTGCATGGTAATATGTTTGGTCGCCCCACTATCAAAGTCCCAAACATCTGAGTCTACTACAGACATACACTACTCATGAGAAGATGGGTCAAAAGTGCAAATAGTAGTAAATGCCCATTCTTCATTCTGCATAAGATTAGCAGACTTTGTTTTTGGTGTAGAGGCCTCTACAACAACCATTCTAGCCTCCTTTTTCTTTGCCTCTTTAGTAGCTAGTTTTGGACATCTCATAATGACATGATCATTTGCTTTATAGTATTTGCAAGAAAATTTCTACTTTTCTGATTTCTTCTCATCTTTGTCTTCCTTCTTTGAATGTGCATCATTTCTAGATTTCTGCTTAATAGTAGATGAGCTCCATTTACATTTTCCCTTTTGACTAGCTAGGAAAGTTTGATCTGCAACATGCATAATAGACATGTTCTTCCTAGAGTGATCTTCATGCAATAGAATAGAAACTTACTCCTCAAATGACAAGGCACTTAGATTTCCTTTCATCATTAAACGAAGACTAGAAGAAAAACTCTAATATGAATCAGGAAGACCATTCAAAACGTTCTGCACAAGTGAGCTATCTGGTATAACTTCATCAGCAAAAAATCAATTGTTCCTTCAAGTCTATGATCTTTGTTAGAAAAATGTCTGTAGAATCACCTTCATTCACATGCTCACTCTCCAACTATTTTGAGACGTAAGCAACACAAGCCTCATTCCTAGCCTGATACAATGTGATAAGTGTATCCCAAGAATCCTTAGCTGTTCTACTAGAGCGAATGTGAGGAATAATGGCACGTTTGACAGATAATGTTGTCAATGCATGTGCTTGAGCATCTCTGCCATCCCAAGGAATTTGCTTTGCGGTAGGCACAACAAAAATCATAGCACGAACAGGAATCTGAAGAATATCATCATCTTCAATGCCATCTACATTAGCTTCAATATTTGTATTTGTAGGTGTAATAGAACGTTTTTCAACACCTTGCACAATGTTCCATAGTCCTTTTACAACCAATACATGTCGCATCATATAATCCCACAATGGGTAATTCGTATCATCCAACTTATGCTCAACATCCAACATACGAAACTCATCATTGCTTTCAACCATGGCCACTGACTAAAATACCTTGATGTAGAAAAATGACTATATCTGAAAAAGTTGAACAGAAGTACCCTAACGAGTTCTACTAAACTTGTAGTAGACTTTGAGATGATTATAGTGGAGAACCAAAACTCGTATACAGCTTTGGCACAAAAAGACAAAATAGCCTACATATGCACTGCAATAGTGTGTTCAGAGGCCAAAATGAGCTCATATCACAATTTTGGCACCACACAGCGAAGCTGTTTTGATCTTCTAATCACCTTGAGTATGCATACCAAATTTCATGCAATACTGAGACTATGACCAGAGGGGTGTTGAGGACGCCCTAGATGAAGCGACGACCTGCTCTGATACCAATTGTTGGACTTAAATGTCTATGAAAGCATGCAAACAGCACAAGGAATAAGAAGAAGCTTGGAGCACAACACACAATACTGAATGTATTACCACTAGAATGTAGAAAGATAAGTAGCCCATTAGGGCAATAGGCGTACATACAAGCCAAGGGAAAAAATGTCTTAATGAGGAACAAAAGTGCCCCGACGGTCCTAGAGTGTTCACACACATCACTATCTAAATATATCAACAATGATGCACCAAGAAACGTCATGATAAGATAAATGGGTAGAGAAGCCACTCCCAAGAACCACAAAAAAGAAACTTGTGAAAAATTCTCTAGCCAGATGCCACCATCAGAGAATTTTAAGTTGTAGCTACAAGTATAAAAGAAGCATGAGCTGATTTTGGAATGTTCTGGAGCTAGAAGGTCTAAGGATGCAAAACAGCCTTAGAATAGAACGCCCTTAGAAGAGAAAGATAACCTCAACACGAGTTAGAAAACTTGGCACAGATATGATATGAATTGGAGGAAAAAACCTCGATGAGAGCTAGAAGGTCTAAGGACGCAAAACGCCCTTGGAAGAGAAAGATAACCCTCAACATGAGTTAGATGACTTGGCACAAATATGATAGGAAGTGGAGGAAAAAACATTGAAGGAGGTAACATTTGGGTCTTTGGTGTTCACTTTGTGCTAATCAAGGTCACATAACACACAAATGTCCTAGGCAGGTAACATGCCAAATTTGTGGTAAAGAGGTCCACGAAGCCCAAGAAAAATATTTTGTAAAAGGTTTGAGAGCCCAAAATATGATGCAGGGACAACCACCAAATGTGCAATGAGTAGAAGCATCTCAATCTTCCCTCCTAGGGCAACCTCCCATTGCAAGTTCATCTATCTCTAATTTCTACACTAAGCAAGGAAGACCAAGAGAAGATCCCAAGAAATCTACCCTTCTATGCCAATCCGGTGTTTTCATTGTGGGGAATACAATCATTTCTAGAGTAACTGCTACTTGCTTGAGGAAACTCCTTCATGCAAACAATTTCCCAAATTCAAAAGATCACTACACAAAAAAGTGCCCAAAAGTAGATCACCCTACATGTAGCTTAGGTAACTCATTTCCCTTCCATATGGTTAGGCTTACTACTACAGAAGACACATTTTTAAATAGTTACTCCATGTGGTTCAACATGTGGTTCAACATTAGGTGCAAAAACAAAAGGCAATAGCTAAAGAGAAGACAAGTAACTCATGCAATGTCAAAGATGCATGTACATGATAAAGTGTCTGTGCGAAAGTGCTGAGGCCCATGCCCAAGGTACCCCTTGGAGCCAACAAATAGCCCCTTATGAATAACTATCAACTCTTTTAATAATGCAAACGTGAGACCAAAGTTATGTTGAAAGTGATCACCAAGAAAAGAGATCAACACTCAATAAATAAAAAAGATTAACTCATGACAATTGGAAAAGATCAACCCCCAATCAAAGGACAATATCAGCTCCCGATAAGTGGAAAGATAAACCCCCAATCAAGTATAAATGTCTTGTGTCAAATCTAACAAAAAGATCTTCAAGTTTCATCTAGTGGAAATACAAAAATGTACCATCTAGAATTGTTTATAGAGCTGAAGATAGTTGAATTTTGTCAATAGAATGAAAACATATCACAAAACAACTTGAAATCACTAGAAGATACCAAAAAACTTATTCTAATGATAGTAAACACAAAAGGAATCAAGTGGCAAGTGTCATACGACCAAAATAAAAAAAGAGTAATTTACTAAGAAGCCATGAAAGCTTATGCACAAATTTTTGAAGAAGAAGAGTTCTCTAACTCACACCAACAAAAAGTCTTCAAAAATGAGTAAATTCATTTATGATTTCCTCTTTGTGGGTGATCTCTTAATCAAAACTATAATTTTCAAATCTTGTCCAATATAGGTAGAGGGCACAATCTAGTGCTCCCTTGAAATTTTAACAAGAGTAGCTTCTATCCAAGACAAGACATCATGGAGAGCATAGTTGAATAGATTGTGCCATGACTTCAAAATTTGCAGCAACAAGTCCAAGAACTAACTCGTCAATAGACACAAGCCTGCTGGTGCATTTTATCCAAGCCTACATGCTTGATATGATTTGATTTATGTTCATTTGTATATGTGGACATATGAACACCTCTTGCAAAAGAGTATATTTTATCTCTTGTAATTGTGAAAGAAAGAATGGCTTAAGTCATCCATGATGTAAAAAGGAAACTTGTGGCTCTAACTACCTAAAACCACGAATCCATCAGCTGAGAGAATATCTCCTAATTCTTAGCATCACTTTTAGGTGAAGTTATTTGAATTCAAATTCAAAACTACCTCCAAAAGTAGCTATAAAAAGAGCAAGAAGGAAAATGCCATTAGAGAGCTTGATTCGTGCCCACTTCATATTCATTTCTAGAGATTGAAGAGCTTACTCCATAGCTCTATCATTCTACTCCCATTGTGCAAGTATTCATTGCCATCACTCAGTATAGTAAATTCAGAAGCTCATATCTCGGGCTATACGTAACCTTTTCAAGAGTTTGAAAGCCCATTAAATTTCTCTCTAAGTCTACTTTATGCTCACAAAATTTCGTGATCCTTTCACTTACCACTTCTGAGAAATCTATGTTTTCCTGCTCAATAGTTGAATCTCCGCAAAGCCCCAAAAATGGCAGGAGTGTTATAGATTTTGCTAAACCTTGTTCTCAATGCTCCATTGATCAATTGAAGTGTTTTAACTTGGGTTAGCAAGCTATTTATGTCTATTTTCTATATCCAAAAGTAATTTTTCTAATTCATACCAAGTTGAGAGCACCGTTTTTTTTTCTAGCAGGTGTATGTACAAAAATAGCAAGTTTTGGGAGCTAGTCATTTTGAAACTAGGCTATCTTGACTCAAACTTTTGAGATACTTGTTCCAAAACACTTGGGTGATTTTTTTGTGAATTTAGGAAGCTCAAAGGGTCTACTAACCAACTCTGAAGTCTTAGTTGGCTGGTGTGAACCTGTTTGTAGCAGCACTAACTCATCTTCGGATTGCATCCACCATCTCTCGTTACAGTGGTATCATAGCATAGTCAATCAACATGGGAGATGGATTTCCATCAACAATTGCAAAATTGGATAGAAACAACTACCCAGCATGGTCTCTAAGGATGGATGCTTATCTTCAAGGGAGGAATTTATTTGGATACACATCTGGAGATGAAGCTATGCCAACCATGAGGAACAAAGTGCAACCATCACATGAAGAAGAGGAAAGACTTTCAAACTAGTGTTCAAAGGATGAACTTGCAAGGTCCTATATTCTAAACTCAATCTCTGATTTTCTTTTACCTCATTTCAAGGGATGCAAGACATCAAGAGAGACTTGGAATGCACTTGCTTCTTTTTTCCCCTCCAACACTCGAGCAAGGAAGAACCAATTGTGGATGGAGTTCACAACAATGAAGAAAAGCCCCAAGCAAAGTGTGACTGATTATGTCACAAAGATGAAGGAGATTTGAGATCAACTTGGAAGCATTGGAGAGGTAATTGAAGAGGAAAAAATAATTAGAGAAATCATAAATGGAATCAAAGGAGATGACAAGTGGGAGTCCTTCACAACAGCCATGGACTTGTACATGGATATGCATGTACCCAACCTCAACACACTCATGGGCTCATGAAGCAAACTTTGATGATTGGCTTGCAGGAAATCAAGGACAATTGAAGATGTATTTGGAGGCCAAGCATGTTAGGCTTTAGGGGGAGTTGTTGGTGCATTTTACCCAAGCGTACATGCTTGATATGACTTGATTTACGTTCATTTGTATTCATATGTGTAGACATATGAACACCTCTTGTAAAAGAGTATATTTTATCTCTTGTAAATGTGAAAGAAAGAATGGCTTATGTCATCCATAATGTAAAAAGGAAATTTGTGGTTATAGCTACCTAAAACCACAAATCCATCAGCTGAGAGAATATATCCTAATTCTTAGCATCACTTTTACGTGAAGTTATTTGAATTCAAATTCAAAACTACCTCCGAAAGTAGCTATAAAAAGAGCAAGAAGGAAGTCACCATTAGAGAGCTTGATTCGTGCCCACTTCATGTTCATTTGTAGAGATTGAAGAGATTACTCCATAGTTGTATCATTCTAATCCCATTGTGCAAGTATTCATTACCAATGTCGTTGTAATTATATGTGAATCTATATATTCATCATTTACTTCTTCTCTATTTTATTCTCTGCTATACTCACTCAGAATAGTAACTTCAGAAGCTCATATCTCTGGATATATGTAATCTTTTTCAGAGTTTTAAATTGCATTAGATTTCTCAGTAAGTCTAGTTCATGCCACAAAATTTCATGGTCATTGCATTTACCATTTGTGCGAAATCTGTGTTTTTCTGCTCACTGGTCAAATCGTTGTAGAGCCCCGAAAATGGAAGGAGTGTTCCAGATTTTGCTAAATCTTCTTCTCAGTGCTCAATTGATCAATTGAAGTGTTTTAGCTTGGATTAGCAAGCTATCTAAGTCTATTTGCTACTTCCAAAATTAAAGCTTATAACTCATACGAGGTTGAGAGCGTTGTTCACTTTTTTTGGCAGGTGTATGTACAAAAATAGCAAGTTTTGGGAGCTAGTCATTTTGCAACTAGTGTATCTTGACTCAAACTTTTGAGATACTTGTTCCAAAACACTTGAGTGATTTTTTTGTGAAATTAGGAATCTCAAAGGGTCTAAACAACTATGAAGTCTCAGTTGGTTGGTGTGAAGCTGCTTGTAGCAACACAAACTCATCTTCGGATTGTATCCACCATCTCTCTTTACAAAGTCGAGATGGCACATCCCATGCATGTAGATGCACTTATCCAAGAATTACAAGAATGAATCAAGAATCTTCAAGCAAATCAAGGAAGAATTCAAGTAAATCAATGTCTTAGTTCATTCTTCATAAAGGAACCAAAGATTTTCATGCCAGAAAATTTTGATGGTGATTATGAGATTTTGCAGATTCTTATAGCAAGTTAAGTTATACATCCAGATGTAGCCTGACAGATACCTTGATGAAGCATCAAAGGTCAATTTCATTGGAACCCTGGTTTGTGGTCAAGAATTATCATGGTTCACCCAATCTTAGAAAAGAACATGGTAGTACTTCATGACTATGAGGGGTTACTTCAAGAGCTCATCACCACTTTTGGAGATATAGGGACCACTTGAGCAAAAAAACACACAACTCTAGAAGTTGCATTAAGGTAACTGCCTTGCCTTTATCTATGCATCAAAATGCAAGAAATTGATATGTGATTTTAGTTGGCATGAGGATTCTTTTAAAAGCAAATTTAGATGAGGCTTAAGAGGTGATGTGAAGGACCTTCTTCTCATGATGCTAGGGGTCAAGACATTGAGTGAATACATCACCCAAGCCAGTCAATGTGATAACCATATTTTTAAAATAAAATAAGAAAAACAAGTAGAAGGAAGACATCTCCAATAGAAACCCTTCCAGCCCACTCTTAGAGAAGAGCCTATGCATGAACCTATGTTGATAGAGGAAACTAGGTTCCAACCTCTAACCCCACAAGAGGAATAGGATTATCCCTCTATTGTGGAAAGTCAAACCATATTGCAATTAATTGTTCCAATAATTGAAGAAACTCTAGAGTTACAGTCACCCTTATAAAGCATGGAAACGAAAAATTCTAGTTGTAAAGGAGACCATACAATCATACCATGATATAAGAAAGGGTCTCATATTTCCAAAAACACCCATAAAAACACACCTTACCCCTATCAAGTTGATCATGCCTAAGTAGACCTTTCTTTTACAACTTTAGTCAACTTGAGAACGTCCTCATGTTTTATGGATAAAGGTTTGATAAAGAATCATGGGATTCCACTACTTCAAAACAACATATCAATAATAGATGAAGTAGTAGATGGATGATCCCTAGCATCTAAGAATATTACCAAGGAAATTGTAAGAGTAAACCGCATTGATCTCATATATGTTTCAATGTAATACCAAGTATGATAAACCAATTTATCACTGGAATGTTTCATCTAAGAACATAATCTAGACATTGATTTGGAAAGCAATTAATCACTCATTGATATATCCAAAAGAACCCGATGTATGTAGGATCCAAGCCTTCATATATGCAGTAAGGAAGCACTTGAAATATATGATCTATGACATACCAATTCAAGAGTCCAAATGAGATGATCGAGTGAAATTACCTAGCCAATACCAACATTTTCAAGATGTTTTTGTAAAGAAGAATGCATATATCCTCCTAGAGCATAGACCTGATGATTATGATAGAACTTCAGGGGGGATCACAACCACCCTTCTGACCAATCTATAAGCTATGCTAAAAGGAACTTATAGAATTATGCAAGACCCTTGATGAGAATCCAACCAAGGGGTTCACCAGACACTCAAAGTCCACCATAGGAAGACTATTGTGGACTACTTTAATTAACTACAAAAAATATATCTTGTTCCATTTATATTAGAGCTCTTGGAATGCCTTGGAAAAGCAAGGCTTTTCATGAAGATTGACCTTCGAGGAGCTTACAATTTTGTCCAGATTAGAGAAGGAGACGAACAAAAGAAAACATTTCAAAAAAGGTATGTGTATTTTGAATATGTAGTTATGCGACTTGGTCTCACAAACGCTCCAACCGTCTTTTACCATATGATGAATAATGTCTTTCAAGAATATCTGTATGATTTTGTGGTTATATATTTAGAAGATATCTTGATATTCTCCAAAAATCTAGCCTAAGGAAAGGAAACTTCATGTAACCTAAGAAGATCGAGAAAATCCTTCATTGGAAACCACCTTCATGTGTTTGACATGTGCAATGCTTTGTAGGGCTTGCCAATTTTTATTGGATATTTATCAAAGATTACTCCAAGATAATGACACCTCTTCCCAAGCTTATAGGAAATGCAAACTTTTCATGGACCAAGGAAGTAGAAAAAGCCTTTCAGACCCTAAAATCAACATTCAACACTCCAATTCTAGTTCACCCTCATTCTATCAAGCCTCTTTTCCATTGAGATAGATGCATTAGACTTTTCCTTGGGGGCCAGTAATTTAACCCAACATGGGGGTGATGGAAGCCTACACCCAATTACATATCATTCAAGGAAACTCTCCCCTCACTAGATAAATTATGAAATCCATGATAAGAAAATTCTTGCCATAGTGGATGTGTTCTATACCTCTCACCACCATCTAGAAGGAGAATCTCATAAATTTACTCTGTGTGTGTGTGTGTGTGTATACATACATACACACACACACATACATACATACACACACACACACACATATATATATATATATATATATATATATATATATATATATATATATATATATATATATATATATATATATATATATATGTGTGTGTGTGTGTGTGTGTGTGTGTGTGTATGTATGTATACACACACACACACACACACACACACACATATATATATATATATATATATATATATATATATATATATATATATATATATATATATATATATATATATATATATATATATATATATATATATATATATATATATATATATATATATATATATATACACACACACACACACATATATATATATATGTGTGTGTGTGTGTGTGTGTGTGTACACACACACACACACACATACATTGGCAATCTTTCTTTCTAAACCAATAACAACAATAAATCAAGTAGTTCTAGTTTCTTGGCTAAACATTTGGACTAATTTACCACCACTATACCATCTTTCTATTGTAAATGAGTCAATGAACTATACCAATATTTCTTACTAGGTGGCAAGTTGCACCATACGCTAGTCTCCATGGTTCTTCAACACAAACATGGTGATAGAATCTTCAATGATTGCTCCCATTTTCCAAGAGGCCAACCTCCAACTTCAAGATAGTAGGATCACCAACTATATTTTCGTAGCTCAAACATGGAATTCTCTTCTATATTCCTCCCTCCCAACCATGTACTTGTTTCATTATGTATCTCTCTCTCTAACTTCACATACTAAGGAGTCTCCAAATGGCCTCACACATGGGTGCAACATGGCACCCATGTGTGAGTCTATCTAAATGAAGCTTAGAGGTGATTCAAACCTCTCTTCCCTAGGATACTCCATGTAACATTTCCTTCCCTTAACTCCATTTTTGTCCTTAAAAATGGTATTGAAAGGTCTTACATAAGAGAATCAATGGAACAATACTCCCACTATATCCCCATGTATCTGTGTACATGGTCATATCTCTATGTTGTTCCCCCGTATCCTTGCCCTTAAGAAGAATCTTGGGAAGGTAATTTAAATTTGGGAAACCGTCTCTGAAAGGTGCTAACCCATTCCCATGTAGCACTATCTTCTAAACTTTCTCTCCACTTTACTAGACACTCTTTATATAAGTGACTCCTGTTCCATTTCTCTCGAGTGCATAGTATGCACTCACGATCATGCGGAACATATTGAACTAAAATAGGATCTACTACCTCACTATCTAGAATGAGGTTTTCAGATTCACTCAGCCTTTTCTTAAGTCGGCTAGCATGAAATAATGGATGGATCTAGCTATTATTTAGAAGTTGGAGCTGGTAAGCCATCTTTCCCATTCTCTTAAGTATTGGGAAGGTTCCAAAATAGCTAGGAGATAATTTTGGACAAGGTCCCATCTTCATGGTTTCAGACCTAGATGGAACTCTAAGATAGAGTTGCTCTCCTACCTCAAAGTTGACATCTCTCTGTTGAGGGTCAGCATAGGCTCTAGCTCTATTTGAGCTCTCATAATGTTGTCCTTAGCAAGCCTAAGCATATTGTTCATCTCTTCCAAGAAGTACTTTGGAGCTTAAACTTTCTCATTCTGCAATCCTATATACTACATAAGGAGCTCTTGGCTGAAACTTGAAACTTGTACATAAGCATAAATAGACTATGCCCAGTGGAAGAGTGCTTTGCACTATTATATACAAACTCTACTGTGGGTAAGTACTTTTCCCAATTAGTTTACCTTTCATTCATATACGCTTGAAGCATATCCTCTAGGATTTGGTTAACCCTATTTGTTTGCCCATCTGAATATGAATGCTTGGCTCTACGCATGCTAAGTTTTGTATCCTACCTTTTGAAGACAACTCTCCAAAAGTGGCTAGTAAACCTCCTATCCCAATCAAAGACTATGTCTAATGGAAGACCATATAGTCGGTATAGGTTCTCTACAAATATTCTAGCCAACTCAAGTGTCTTCATTGTAATACATGTCAGAATAAACCTAGCCATTTTGGTTAACCTATCCACAATTACCTAGATAGATTCATGCCCTCTCCGTGTTTTAGGAAATCTTATTGTGCTCCCACTTCCAATTTGGAATATCCAATGGGTGGAGTATTCCTCCAATCCTCAATCTTTTAGCTTTATTGACTTGGCATTTAGTGCACTTAAGCACGTACTCTAGGACATCCCTATGAAGTCCATACTAGTAAAACTACCTCTTGACAAGATCATAATTCTTGTTAACTCCTAGGTGTCCTACACTAGGTGTGTCATGAAACTCATATAAAATGTGCCCTCTCATCTTAGGGTCTCTAGGACACACACCTTACCTTTACATAACAGATATCCATCATGGATATTGTAATTCTTTCACTTCAATCCTTCTTGAGTATCCATCGATACTCCATCCTCATTGGAAACCCGTGTATCATGATACCCTTTCTCTATGGCTTCCCAAATCTCACAATATGCAGGATCAAGCCTACATTTCCCTCTAATGGACTTAAGTAGCTCATTAGTGATCTAAGATTGATTACATTGAGCATAGGCATGCGGTTAGGGAATTAGCCACTATATTAAACTTTCCCTTCCTATACCTAAGCTCATAATCAAACTCTTGAAGGGTCTCTGCCCATGAGGCCTTATGACCTTTAAGTTCAGTTTGATTAGAGAGCCACTTAATGCTCTCTTGATCAAACACTATCGTGACTTTGGCACCATATAGATAATCATGCCACTTCTTCAAAGCATGGACAATTGCATACAACCGCTCCTATAGCAAAATCACTCGCATCTGTCTCAACTACAAAGGGTTTATTGGGATCAAACATGTGAAAAAGTGGATTTGTAGTAATTTCTACCTTCAATTTTTCTATGCTTTGCTTTTTTTCGTCTCCCCAATGAAAGGCTTTTCCTTTCCCTTTAAACTACTTCATCATCCGGATAGAAATCTTGGCATAATTCTTAATGAATCTTTGATAGAACTTGGATAAATCTAGGAAGATCTATAGCTTTTCCAAGTTCCTAGGATGTGATCATTCCATGATAGCCCATACTTTTTCAAGATCCATCTGGATTCCATTTTGGGAGACTATATGCCCAAGGTATCTAACCTTTGTTTTGAAAAACTCACACTTTGAATTCTTAGCAAAGAGTAAATTCTCCCTCAACACTTGGCATAATTTTTTCAATTGTTTAGAGTGTTCCTATTCTTATCTACTATAGATCAGAATATCATCTAGAAAGTCTACTACAAACTGCCCCAGATAAGTTCGTAATACAGTGTTCATGAGCTTCATGAAAGTGGAAGGAGCATTGGTGAGACCAAAAGGCATCACCAAGAATTCATAGTGCCCATATCTAGTCCTGAATGCAGTTTTAGGGACATCCTCTCCCCTAATCCTAATTTGATAATATCGTGATATAAGGTCAAGCTTGGTAAAATACCTAGCTAACTTATCAAATAGGTCTTCCAAACTAGGCATTGGAAACCTATTTTTTATAGTTACCTTGTTTAATATCCTATAATCTATTCATAATCTCATAGATTTTTCCTTCTTCTTAACTAAGAGCATTGGTGATACCCAAGGTGAGTTACTAGGTCTAATCAAGCCTTTATCACAAACCTAGTCCCCGATTATCCTAATGGCATGTTTGTAGTTGTCCATGTCAGGAGGAAGGAGATAAGGAAGAGAGCTCTCACACACACTCTCACTCTCAAGGAGAAGCACACACACAGATTGAGGCAAGGAAGAATGATCGTCTTCTTCTTCTTCTTCTTCTATTACATTAAAAGGAATGTACAAGAATGACCTAAAAACAAGAATACAACAAGTGCAATATATAAAGATCACTACATAAGGAAAAACCTAATGTCCGCGAATGAGTGAGCTGGCAAGGAACAAATGTGCCATCACTCTCGGTAGATAAATCTAATAAAGCTCAATGAAGTATCCCTGACATATACCGGCGTGACCAATATACATGTTAGAGAAACGAAAAACTAGTATGTGTCATCGTGGATCATCACATGTTGAGCTTGATATGTCAACACTCCCCCTCAAGCTCAATGCCATATCCTATAATCCAAGCATCTCCCAAAACTTCTTCAACTTCTCAACTCCAAGTGCTTTGGTGAAAAGATCAGCAACCTGCTCATATGTTCTCACATAAACAAGATCAATATCACCTGCTAATACCTTCTCTCTGATGAAGTGATAATGTACCTCAATATGCTTTGTTCTAGCATGAAAAGAGGGTTCCATGCTAACTGTATGCTGCTAAGATTATCACAATAGATAGTGATAGGCTTTTGCACTTCCACACCTAAATCTGCAAGTAAGATCTCCAGCCATGATGCCTCACATGCTTCCATTACAGCACCTCTATACTCAGCCTCTGAACTCGACAAAGCAACAGTGGGTTGCTTCTTGCTACTCCATGTAATAGTTTCACTCCCAAGTGAGAATAGAAATCCACTAGTAGATCTTCTATCTGGAATGCTACCATCCCAATCTGCATCGGTGTATCCATAAACCTGCAAATCTACACTAGCCTCATAAAACAATGCATAATCCAAAGTAGCACTCACATAACGTAGAGTGCGCCTCAGAGCATCCAAATGTGGCTTCCTGGGAACCTGCATAAATTGACTTTCAAGTCCAACATTATAGCTTAGATCAGGCCTTGTAATTGTGAGATATATAAGACTTCCCACAATTTTCCTATACATAGTAGCATTTTCCAATGCTTCACCTGATGTAGTATCCAACTTCAAATTCTGATCTAATGGCATAGAAATTGGCTTACAACCAACCATACCATACTTTTGCAGCATATTCAAGGCATATTGCCTTTGCGACATCCATATACCTGTTTCTATATCTATAAACTCAATGCCCAAGAAATAGCGTAGCACACCAAGATCTTTCATGTCAAATTCCTGCATAAGAAGTTGCTTTATCTCTTTGATGCTTCCTTCATTATCACCACCTACAATCAGTTCATCAACATAAATAGCCACAATAGTGATGCCATCATCAGCCTTCCTTGCATATAGTGAGTGATTTGCATCACACATAGAAAACCCAATGTTGGTTAAGTAATCAGCAATCCTTGCATGCCATGCACAAGGGGCTTGCTTCAGCCCATACAAAGCCTTTTGCAGCCTGCAAACATATTCTAGATGCTTTGAATCTTCAGATCCTTGTGCCTGGTCCATATATACTTCTTCCTGTAACTCACCATGTAGGAAAGTATTCTTCACATCCATCTGATGCAAAGTCCATCCTTTTGTTGTAGCTAATGCAACAAGTGTCCTGACAGTAGACATTTTAGCTACAAGGCTGAATGTTTCCTCATAATCAATGCCATATGTCTGTGCATATCCTTTAGCTACCAATTGTGCTTTATACCTGCTTATGCTACCATCAGCATTATGCTTTACCTTGTAAACCCATTTGCAGCCTATGGGTTTCTTTCCTTGTGGTAATGGAACCAGCTTCCATGTATCATTTCCATAAAGTGCAGCCATCTCCTCATCCATAGATTTTTCCCAATCTGCAATTCCGATTGTATCTTCAAAGCAAGAAGGTTCAGCATCTTGTATTACCTTTGTCATATAGGCACAATGACGAGCCATGTAACTATCATATGTCAATCGTTGCACTTAATTCTGCATCCTCCCAGATCTTCTTGGTCCTGGCTCACTTCTCCTTGTATCATTTGCGTGTGCCCTTCTTACTCCTGGAGTCTTCACAGACAACAATCCAAGTTCCTCATCAAGACTCTTTTCTAAACCGCTTGAATCCCCATCAATGTCTTCAAAACCTGCACATGTTTTATGACCAGCAGAAAGCTTTTCTTTACCTTTCTTGGATGTATTTGATGAATTTGCTGGACTGAAATTTCCACGTAATCTTCCACTCCATGGATTTGAGTTGGAACTATTGCTTGATGATGCATCTGTTCCACTCAAAACCTAAGACTCTACACTTGGTTTTTTAGCATTTATTTTGTCATTTGATTCAACAGTCAGTCCTTCTTTAGCATCTGCATAGAAGCTTGACATTTCATCAAATACCACATCTCTTCTCACCTTTACCTGTCGTGTGAGTGGGTTATAACATTTATATCCCTTTTGCTCAAGGGAGTATCCAATGAAGACACACTTTTCTGTTTTTGGATCAAGCTTCATCCTCAATTCATCTGGGACATGTACATATGCAATACAACCAAAAACTTTCAGATATGATAAGTTTGGCTTTTTATCTGTAAACTTCTCTTGAGGTGTAACTTGATGTACAACAGCAGTTGGAGTTCTGTTCATGATGTATACAACAGTATGCACAGCTTCTACCCAATAACAATGAGGCATATTCTTCTCAGCCATCAAGGCTCTTGCTATTTTTGCAATATGTCTATTTTTGCATTCAACAATGCCATTCTGTTGTGGTGTGTACCTGCATGAAAACTGACACCGAATTCTATGATTTTTTAGAAAACTGTTGAACTAATTTGACATGTATTCACCTCCTCCATCAGATCTTAATGTCTGAATGTACTTTCCTGTCTGCTTTTCCACCATAGCTTTAAAATTCTGGAAGTGAGTGAAAACCTTGCTCTTCTCTTTCATGAAATATACCCATACTTTGTGTGTATGGTCATCAATGAAAGTAACATAAAACCTGCAACAACCCATAGATGTGGTCTTTGCTAGACCCCAAACATCTGTCTGTACTACTTCTAATACATTCTCACTAATATGCTTGTCATGTGGAAATGATGCTCTTGACTGTTCACCAAATTGACATGTTGCACATACCTTTTGCATTTCTGCAACTTTGAAATTTGGTAGTCCATGGACAATCTCCTTTGACTGCATCAATTTCAGCCTTTGCAAGTTTGCGTGTACAATCTCTTTGTGTCACATCTCTATATCTGCAATAACTCCTGCACCTTTTGCAAACATGGCTACATTCATTTCAGGAATCTTCACATTTAAGGTGAACATCCTACCCACTTTGTTTCCTTTGGCAACCAATCGCCCATCCTGTTTGTACTCTTCTACATATAATCCATCAGCATTGAACCTGACTTGTAATCCCTTCCCGTCCTTCTTAGACAATGTTATGTTTCTTGTATGCTCAATAGGATGCGATGTATCATCACCTGTTTCAACATATTCAGGAACTGGCATTTTTTGCAAACTACTAAACCATTCTGCATGACTGGTCATATGATTTGAAGCACTTGAGTCAACATACTAGACATTATCATTTGATTTTGAAATACCAGTAGACATTGTATTCATCATGTGGTGTTGAACCATGAACATCTTCTGAGAATCATCTGCACTTGTGGATGCATAGTTGTTTTGCTACCTTATGTTATTTTGATTCTTGAACCTGCAATCATGTTCAAAGTGTCTACGTTTACCACAATTCCAGCATCCTTTACTATCATTACCTGAATCATTTCTTTGGAAATTTCTGTGACCTCTTTGGCTCCCCTTGCCTCGAAATTGTCCTCTTCCTCCTACATGATTCTGTTGTTGACCTTCGTCTTGGTTATTGTTTCCTCTTCCACTTCCAAAACCTCTGCCTTTGCCTCTTCCTCTACCAGAGTAGAATACCTGCTTAGAATTAGATTTTCCTTGGGAGTTTGATTCCTCACCAAGATTCTTTTCTTCAATAATCAGCATAGATACCAGATTAGCAAAATTTGGAATATTTTCCCTCATCTGTATAGAAGTTCTGAACTGCTTATATGCAGCTCCTAAACCACGAAGACACACTTCCACCTTATCATCATCATCTACATTCACGCCAATAGATGCAAGTGACTCACATATGCTTTTGATTTTCAAGGTGTAGTCACTTATCGACATGCTCTTCTTCTCCAATGTATGCAGCTCGTTCTTGAGTTGCAATTTCCATGCCTTTGTATTGGTCTCATACAATGTGACCAAATTGTTCCAAGCCTCTTTTGGACTCTTGGCATCCTGTATGTGTCCAATCATGCTATCCTATATGCTAACAGATATCCAGTACATTACCTTTCGTGCTCCTTGATTCCATTCCTCATATGCTCTTACCTGATCTACAGTCCGATTCCTTTCTAGTAACTGCGGAGCATTTTCATTCTCTCTGTCGATGTACTTCTAGTAGCCTTTTCCCATCAGGAAATTCGTCATTCTGAATCTCCAAGCATGGAAGTTGTTCTTGTCCATCTTATCGCTCATAAGCTGACTCATTCCATCTGTGTTTGCCATTTGTGTAGCAATTCACAACACTACAAAAAACGACAAGCAACACTTCTGCTTGACCACTGTCGCACTATGATGTGATAGTTCGATCTCAGAAATACACTCAGAAATACACAGTTTTCGTGTATCATTAGTACACGGAATCACTTGAAACTTTGGATCTGGAATATGTGAGTGTTGTCAAACACAACGCAAGTTACAGTTCTTGAAACTGACCTAGTTTTTCTGTGGGCCCCACTTACAGGCTCAAAATGGAGGTCGAGATGGCTCCGGAACTTTGATCTGACAAGAAATAGTGACCTTAAAGGAATAACTCTCGAAAATATTTTGAGGTCTTCTACCTTCACGCCGATTTTCGTAGCAAACGGAGGTCGTTTGTGAATCGCATTTTCTCCATGTCTTGCTGTGTACTCTTCACCGTCGCCTTCTCCATGAGCTCTCTACAGCCAGAATGTACAAAGATAAGTGAAAAAAACATTAGGGTTATAGGTGTATATACAAGCCGAGGGAAAAAACCTTCTAAGGAGGGAAAAAAGTGCCCCGACCGTCCTAGTGTGCTCACACATATCACTATCGAAATACATCAACAAATCCCCCCTGGGAGTGATGCAGTGAACAAGGAGCTGGCACTCATGTATAAGGAAGTTCCAAGCTATGTGGAATCAATCCACAAAATGAATTGAGCCCAAAGATTTGCAGAAAGCTTCAAATTTCTCCCTAGGCAGAGCCTTTGTGAAAAAGTCTACAATGTTCTCTTGCATGGGCACATATGCCAAGCTTATCTCTCCAGTAGAGAACCTCTCCCTAACATAATGTTAGTGCACCTCAATGTGCTTAGTGTAAGCATGAAATACATGGTTCCTTGCAAGTGGCAATGCATGGTGGCAGAAGACTGACCAACACAAAAATCAACCATAAGGCATCTAAGCCACACACACTCAACACTCGCTATGAAAGTTGCCCTATACTCAGCCTCACAACTAGAAGTGGCCACTATATGCCGCTTCTTGCTCAACCAAGATATACATGAGCTACCAAGCATGACCCAAAACCACTAGCAGACACACGAGTGTCATAGCAACGAGCCGAGTTGGAGTCAAAAAAAGCATGTAAATCTAGTGGTAGTGATCCCCCCTTGGGATAAAACAATCCAAGGAGTTGGGTACCACTCAAGTAGCGAAAGATGCACTTAACTACCTACCAATGCTTGAAACCTAGGAAATGCATAAACCTGCTCATCTGTGAGACAACAAGCTGAATATTTGGTTGAGTAATGCATAAGTAAATCAAGCATCCAACAACTTTCTGATAGAGAATAGCATCAAATGCATCTCCGGCATCATGAAGACTCAATCATAAACCTATCTAGATAGGAGTGGCAATGAATGCCAAAGCCATCAACTAATAAATTGAATGCCCAAATAATGATGCAAATGCCCCAAATCTCAAATCTCAAATGAGACATTCAAATCAGCGTTTAAAGCAGCAATATGCTTCTCATGAGGACCAGTGAGTAGCATGTCATCAACATACACAACAATGATTAGAAGCACATCATTAGCACACTTAACATATAAGGTGCTCTCAGTTGGACTATTCTCAAAACCATGTGCAACCAGATAGGCATGTATTTTTTCATACCAGGCACATGGTGCTTGCTTCAAACCATATAATGCCTTTTTCAATCTGCACACTTGGTTTTCATGCCCTTTTTGCACAAAGCCATAGGGCTGAAAAACACACACTTCTTCATGCAAGTCACCATTGAGAAATACAGTTTTAATGTCCAAGTGATGTACATTCCAATCATGATGAGCTGCAAATGCACGGATGTCATTCAACGTGATGGAGCAAAGGTCACATCAAAATCAATGCCTCTTTCCTGAGCATAACCATTTGCAACAAGCTTGGCCTTATAACTATCAACTGTTCCATCAGATTTATGCTTCAGCTTGTATACCCACTTAGTGCCAATGGACTTCTTGCCAGGAGACGTCACATAAAGATGAGATACCATTCTTCATTATAGCATCATATTCAGATTGCATAGTAGTCATCCAATTTTTTGAATTTGGTGCTTCATCAAACAAAACACGCTCGTTCTCATCATAAAGCCTAGAGGCATCCATAGCATAGCAATCTGATGCAAAAGAAGCACTATGAGATCCAAAACGAGTACGATATGATAGAGGTGCATCTAATTTGTTGTCACGCAAAGTTTGCACCAGCCATTTTGGCATAATTTTTGCCTCCTCAATATCTGCTCTGTCATCAACATGTGCATCATGTGAATCTCCATCAAAAATGGAATGATCTGCATCATCATATGAAACGTGTAAAAGTTGAGAAGTTGCCTCATTAGGACCAACACTAGACTATCCACCTGTAAAAAGAGGCAACAAAGTATTATAAATGTCTTTGGAGCTAACTGATGTCTCCTTAGTACATGAAAGTAATGGCTGAATAGCATCTTCCACAAAAACAAGATCACGGCTAACCAAAATGTGTTTAGTCTGTGGATGATATAGACGATAGCCTTTGCTTTCAAAATTGTACCCAACAAAAATACATTTGAATGCTTTATCATCCAATTTCATGTGTTGTTGTTCAGGCACTAAGGCATATGCTAGACAACCAAAATCATGAGCAAGAGATGGCTTACGACCATGCCAAGCCTCATATGGGGTGATAATTTGCAATGCTTTAGTGGGACAGCTGTTAAGTACATATGTTGCACACATAACAGCCTCAAGCCAAAAACTATGTGGTAAAGCCTGACTATTGACCATATAGCTCGCCATCTCCATGAGTGACCTATTCTTTTGTTTAGCAACTCCATTCAATTGAGGTTTATACGGCACTGTACACTGATGTTTATCCCATGTTTAACCAGAAATGCATTAAAATCAGAAGACATATACCTCCCCCCCATTAGAACGGACGGTGCCCATTTTACATGCTGACATATTTTTAGCCAAAACCAAAAAGTGTTTGAATCACATAAACACTTTGGACTTTGCTTTCAATGGATATACTTATGCATGCCTGGAAAAATCATCAATGAAAATCACAAAGTAAAGATAGTTTCCAAAAGAGTGTGTCTACATATGACCACAGACATCACTGTGAACAAGTTGCAATTTCTAAGTAGCTCAAACTGAACCATCTTTTGGGAATGAGGAACACTACAATACAGCCATCACAGGCATGTTTACCAGGTGCCTCAAGTTTGGGCAAAGAAGACACCATTTTAGATTTTTGTTGGCATAGCAAACTAGCAAAATTCAGATGATCAAAGTGTGCATGTCAAAGCTTTGAATCTCACATAGCCTAAGAATAATGTAGTGTACATGCTAAATCATTCACAGATTTTTCATGGTCTATGAGCTTATACAGCCCACGACATAAAATGCCATAAGCAATAATAACATCACCATTTGATAGATCATGAACTATACATCTGTCATGAACAAATTTCACAACCAAGCCAATCTTGGCTAATGCTTAAACCGATAATAGATTTTTCTTGATCCCTAGCATAAATAAAGCATTTGACAATGTAAAAGAACTACCATCAGCAGTAGTCAGAATGATCTTACCAACTCCCGTGATAGGATAAGAGGATTTATTGGTGCATGTGATAGTATTCCCTGTAGGGGTAGGCTCAAGTGAAGTGAAGAAATTGCACTGGGAGGTAATATGTTTGGTTGCCCCACTATCAAAGTACCACACATTTGAGTCTACTGCAGACACACACTGCTCATGAGAAGATGGGTCAAAACTACAAATAGTAGTAAATGTCTATTCTTCATTCTGCAGAAGATTATCAAACCCTATTTTTAGTGTAGAGGCCTCTACAACAACCATTCGAGCCTCTTTTTTCTTTGCCTTTTTTGCAGCCAATTTTGGACAGTTCTTTACGACATCATCATTTCCTTTACAGTACTTGTAAAATAATTTTTTCTTTTTCGTTTTCTTCTCCTCTCTATCATCCTTCTTTGATTGTGCAAGATTAGTAGATTTTTGTTTACTAGTAGAAGAGCTCCATTTACCTTTGCCCTTCTGACTAGCCAGAAAATCTTGATTTGCAACATGCATATATTGATATATTTAGGTAGTGATGTGTGTGAACACACTAGGACTGCCAGGGCACGTTTTTCCCTCTTTAGGAGGTTTTTTTTCCTCGGCTTGAATATATGCCCATTGCCCTAATGGGCTACTTATCTTTGTACATTCTTTCTTAATACATTCAGTATTGTGTGTTTGTGCTCCAAGCTTCTTCCCCTTCCTTGTGCTGTTCACGTGCTTCCGCAGACGTCTATCTCCAACAATTGGTATCAGAGCAGGTCGTCGCTTCATCTAGGGTGTCGTCGACAATCCTTCGTTCGCAGTCTCAGATTCGCAGGAAATTTGATAAGCATACTCAGGGTGTTTTAGAGATCAAAACTGCTTCGCTTTGTAGTGTCAAAATCGCGATATGAGCTCGTTTCGGCCTTCGAACACACTATCACAATGCTTGTGCAGGCTATTTTGTCTTTTTGTGCCAAAGGTATATACTTGTTTCTGTTCGCCAGTATAAGCGTCTCGAAGTCTTCTACAGGTTTAGGAGAACTCATCTGGGCAGTTCCGTTCAACTTTTTGAGATACAATCAATTTTCTGCATCAAGGTATTTTAGTCACTGGCCATGGCTGAAAGCAGTGATGTATTCCATATGTTGGTTGTTGAGGATAAGTTGGATGGTACCAACTACCCGTTATGGGCTTATATGATGCGACATGTGATGGTACCAACTACCCATTATGGGCTTATATGATCCGACATGTGTTGGTTGCAAAAGGATTGTGGAACATTGTGCAGGGTGCTGAAAGACGTCTTGTTACACCTCTAACTATAGGTACTGCAAATACAGGTGTTGGAGCTGATGAAGATGGTGTCGAAATGATATTCCACAGATTCCTGTTTGTGCTGCTATTTCTGCTGCACCTACTGCAGAGCAGATTCGCTAGGATGGCAGAGATGCCCAGGCACATGCATTGATAGCTTTGTCTATCAAACGTGCCATTATTCCTCACATTCGCTCTTGCAAAACAACTAAGGATGCTTGGGATACACTTACCACATTGTACCAAGATAGGAATGAGGCTCGTATTGCTTACCTCCGGAAACAGTTGGAGAGTGAGCACGTGAATGAAGGTGATTCTATGGACAGTTTCCTAACGAAGATCAAAGATTTGAAGGAACAATTGATTTCTGCTGATGAGGTTATACCAGATAGCTCACTTGTGCAAACTGTTCTGAATGGTCTTCCTGACTCATATTAGAGTTTTGCTTCTACTCTTCGGTTGATGATGAAAGGAAATCTGAATGCCTTATCATTTGAGGAGTTAGTCTTTGTTTTATTGCAGGAAGATCAGTCCAGGCAGAACAGGTCCATTATGTGAGTTGCAGATCAAGCTTTCCTGGCTAGTCAGAAGGGCAAAGGAAAATGGAGCTCTTCTACTAGTAAGCAGAAATCTACAAATGCTGCACATTGAAAGAACCAAGACAAATATGAGAAAAAATCAGAAAAGCAGAAATTGTTTTGTAAGTACTGTAAAGGGAATGATCATATCATAAAGAACTGTCCAAAACTGGCTGCTAAAGAGGCAAAGAAGAAAGAGGCTGGAATGGTTGTTGCAGAGGCCTTTACACCAAAAACAGAGTCCGCAAATCTTGTGCAGGAAGAAGAATGGGCGTTTACTACTGTCTGCAGTTTTGACACATCTTCTCATGATCAGTGCATGTCTGCAGTAGACTCAGATGTTTGGTATTTTGACAGTGGGGCAACCAAACATATTACCTCGCAGCGTAGTTTCTTCTCTTCACTCGAGCTTGCCCCTATAGGGAATACTGTTACATGCGCCAACAACTCCTCTTATCCTGTTATGGGAGTTGGTAAGATCATTTTGACTATTGCTGATGGTAGTTCTTTCACTTTGTCAGATGCTTTATTTGTTCCAGGGATCAAAAAGAACCTGTTATCAATTTCTGCATTAGCCAAGATTGGCTTGGTTGTGAAATTTGTTGATGACAGGTGCACAGTTCATGATCTGTCAAATGGCGATGTGATTATTGCTTCTGGCATTTTATGTCGTGGGTTGTATAAGCTCATAGACTATGAAAGATCTGTAAATGATTTAGCATGTGCAGTAAATGATTCTCAGGCTATGTCAGATGCAAAGCTTTGGCATGCACGCTTTGGTCATCTGAATTTTGCTTGTTTGCTATGCCTACAGAAATCTGAAATGGTGTCCTCTTTGCCCAAAATTGAGGCACCTAGAAAACATGTTTGTGAAGGCTATATTTTGGGCAAAATGCAGCGTTCCTCCTTTCCAAAAGATGGTTCAGTCAGGGCTACACAAAAAGTGCAACTTGTACATAGTGATGTCTGTGGTCCTATGCAGACACCCTCTTTTGGAAATTACCTTTACTTGGTGACTTTCATTGATGATTTTTCCAGGCATGCATGGGTTTATCCACTCAAAGCAAAGTCCGAAGTGTTCATGTGCTTTAAGCAGTTTTTGGTTTTGGCTGAAAATATGTCAACTTCCAGTTGTGAGGCTGAGTATAGGGTAGCTTTCACAGCTACTACTGAGTGTGTGTGGCTCAGACGCCTTATGGCTGATTTGGGTGTTGGCTAGTCTTCTGCCACCACCATCTTTACTGACAGTCAAAGTGCATTGGCAATTGCGAGGAACCCTGTGTTCCATGCTCATAGTAAGCACATTGAGGTGCATTATCACTATGTCAGGAAGAGGTTCTCTGCTAGGGAGATCAGCTTGGCATATGTGCCCATGCAGGAGAACATAACAAACCTTTTCACAAAGGCTCTGCCTAGGGGGAAGTTTGAAGCTTTCCGCAAAGCTTTGGGCTTACTTCCTTTTGTGGAGTGATTTCCACATAGCTTGGCACCTCCTTATACATGAGTGCCAGCTCCTTGTTCACCGCATCACTCCCAGGGGGGATTTATTGATATATTTAGGTAGTGATGTGTGTGAACACACTAGGACCGTCGGGGCACTTTTTTCCCTCTTTAGGAGGTTTTTTTCCCCCGGCTTGTATATGCCTATTGCCCTAATGGGCTTCTTATCTTTGTACATTCTGTGTTAATACATTGAGTATTGTGTGTTTTTGTTCCAAGCTTCTTCCCCTTCCTTGTGCTGTTCGCGTGCTTCTGCAAACGTCTATCTCCAACAGCATAATGGACCTGTTCTGCCTAGACTAATCTTCCTGCAATAGAATAGAGACTAATTGCTCAAATGTTAAGGCATTCAGATTGCCTTTCATCATCAAACGAAGAATAGAAGCAAAACTCTGATATGAATCAGGAAGACCATTCAGAACAGTCTGCACAAGTGAACTGCCAGGCAAGACTTCATCAGCAGAAATTAACTATTCCTTCAAGTCTTTGAACTTTTTCAGAAAATTGTCCATAGAGTCACTTTCATTCATGTGCTCACTCTCCAACTGCTTTCAGAGGTAAGCAACACGAGCTTCATTCCTAGCTTGGTATAAAGTTGTAAGAGTATCCCAAGCATCCTTTACTATTCTACAAGAGCAAATGTGAGGGACAATGGCACGTTTGACAGACAAAGATAGCAATGCATGTGCCTGAGAGTCTCTACCATCCCAACAAATTTTCTCTAAAGTAGCTGCAGTAGGAACATCAGCATGAATAGGAATCTGCAAAATATCATCATCTTCCATACCATCTACATCAGCTTCAGTATCTATATTTGCAAGTGTAATAGGAAATTTTTCATCACCCTTCACAATATTCCATAGTCCTTTTGTGACCAATACATGATGCATCATATAATCCCATAATGGGTAATCCATACCATCCAACTTATCCTCAACCACCAACTTATGAAATACATCACAGCTTTCAACCATGGCCACTGACTAATATACCCTGATGCAGAAAAATGACTATATCTGAAAAGTTGAACAGAACTATTCTGACGAGTTCTGCTAAACCTGTAGCAGATCTCAAGACACTTATACTAGTGAACTGAAGCATGTATATATCTTTGGCACAAAAAGAAAAAATTGCTTACACAAGCACTGTGATAGTGCATTTAGAGGCAAAAACGAGCTCAGATCGCGATTTTGACACACATAGTGAAGCTATTTTAACCTCCTTATCACCCTGAGTATGCTCACTAATTTTCCTGCGATTCTGAGAATGTGACAAGAAGGGTGTTGACGACGCCCTAGATGAAGTGGCGACCTGTTTTGATACCAATAATTGGAGTTTGAGGTCTGCAGAAGCACGTAAACATCGCAAGGAAGAGGAAGAAGCTTGGAGCACAACACACAATATTGAATGTATTACCACTAGAATGTACAAAGATAAGTGACCCATTATGGTTATAGGTGTATATACAAGTCGGGGGGAAAAAACCTCCTAAAGAGGGAAAAAAGTGCCCTAGCAGTCCTAGTGTGTTCACACACATCACTACCAAAATACATCAGCAGAGACTTTATTGCCTTCAAGCTCTATTGGGAACAAAGTACTTTCTTCTTCTGTTACTAATATTGATTTTTGAGGTTTGTGAATAGACTTGTTGTTATAAGATAGGTTCAATAATGGATTCACTTGAGGATTCTGACTTATCAATTCAAGTAATGGTGCAAGAAATCTTGACATCTTCACTCACCTTGGTATCCATTTTAATTGCACATCCAATTGAGAATTTTCCTTTTTTTGGTTGATTATGATTTTCTCTTATTTTTGGAAAAGGAGGGACATCGTTTTGATATGATTCCACCTTCTTTTCCCTTGAACCCTTCCATATTCTCTCATCTAGGTTTTTCTATGTTTGTCTTTGGTAGATCCTAGTGTCTAATTGTTGAGGTACTTAATTATTTGGGCTAACTCTATCATCTTTTTGCACATATTTCATTCTATCGATTTCCAAGTACGGCATAGAATAAACCACCCCTTCTTGTTCATTGGGTTTTGAGTTAATTCTTTAGTAGATGGTATTATACTCTCTCCATTGGCACTTTGCTCATATACCATGAGATCTATTCCTCTATTATTGTCCATATCAATGGCTTCTCTAATACAAGAATCTTGGTCCTTGCATCTTCTACAATATACCATGGTTCTTAACTGAGCATTTATTCACCCTTCAATAAAGAGTGCTACCCTCTTTGGAATTGATGGTTTCTTATCATTTAAACATCTATACAAGTACTGTTTAAATCTCCTAGCAGCAATTCTCACACTCTCATTAGGTTCCTAGCAGCAATTCTCACACTCTCATTAGGTTTTTGCTTGTTGTATGGACCAAGGTAGTTGTGCTATGCTTTATTCCTCTTTTCAATAATTCACCAATGAATTCTTTAGAAAATCTCTCTATGTCGAGGAACATTTTTTAATACTTTAATTATATAATTCATTCATATGTGTGTACCTAAGTATATATGTATGTGTGTGCATGTGTATGTGTGTGCATGTGTATGTGTGTGTATATGTATGTATGTGCATGTGCATGTGCATGTGTAAGTGTATATGTGTGTATGAGTATGTGCATGTGCATGTGTATGTGTGTGTATATGTATATGCATGTATATGTATAACTCTATGTGTATATGTGTGTATGTGCATGTATATGTGTATATGTAGGTATGTGCATGTGTGTGTGCATGGGTATATGTGTTTTAATACTTTAAATATATAATTCATTCATATATGTGTACCTAAGTGTATATGTATGTGTGTGTATATGTATGTCTGTGTATATGTATGTATGTGCTTTGTGTCAAACGAAATATATTGACACATTATTGCAGCATTTTGGCCTTCAAGACTGTAAGCCTATTGCCACTCCTATGGAGACATGTTTACGATTGAGTCTTCATGATGCTGGAGATGCATTTGATGTTGTTCTCTATCAGCAGGCTATTGGATGCTTGATTTACTTATGCATTACTCGGCCAGATATTCAGTTTGTTGTCTGACAGATGAGCAGGATTATGCATTGCCCAAAAGTCAAGTATTGGCAGGCAGTTAAGCGTATCTTTCGCTACTTGAGTGGTACTCGGCTACTTGGGTTGTTTTATCCCAAGGGGGGATCACTACTGCCAGATTTGCATGCTTTTCCTAACTCTGATTGGGCTGGTTGCTATGACACTCGTGTGTCCACTAGTGGCTTTTGCTTCATGCTTGGTAGCTCATGTATATCTTGGTGGAGCAAGAAGCAACCTACTATGGCCACTTCCAATTGTGAGGTTGAGTATAGGGCAACTTTCACAGCAACTATTGAGTGTGTGTGGCTCAGACGCCTTATGGCTGATTTGGGTTTTGGTCAGTCTTCTGCCACCACCATCTTCACTGACAGTCAGAGCGCATTGGCAATTGCGAGGAACCCTGTGTTCCATGCTCGCACTAAGCACATTGAGGTGCATTATCATTATGTTAGGGAGAGGTTCTCTACTGGGGAGATCAGCTTGGCATATGTGCCCACGCAGGAGAACATTGCATACCTTTTCATGAAGGCTCTGCCTAGGGAGAAGTTTGAAGCTTTTTGCAAAGCTTTGGGCTTACTTCCTATTGTGGAGTGATTTCCACATAGCTTCGCACTTCCTTATACATGAGTGCCCGCTACTTGTTCACCGCATCACTCCTAGGGGGGATTTGTTGATATATTTAGGCAGTGATGTGTGTGAACACTCTAGGACTGCCGGGGCACTTTTTTCCCTCTTTAGGAGGTTTTTTCCCCAGGCTTGTATATACGCCTATTGTCCTAATGGGCTACTTATCTTTGTACATTCTCTAGTTATACATTTAGTATTGTGTGTTGTGCCCTGTTAGACGATAATAACTCAATCCAACTTTCGGACGAGTATTATCGGGTCCTCGGGTTCTTGGGAGTGGTAGGGGTCTGTTAGACAGAGGCCCTGTACTATTTTCCCAATCCTTTACACAATCACAAGTAATTTCTCACTTCTTAACACAGGAGTTGAGTTTGAATACTGACTACTCCTCGGTATGATAAGCGTTAGAATGTTCGGCCATGAATATACTATGGTAATAGCACAGTGATTCTGCCGAAACTTACAACTACGAGAATACGTTCTTCTCAAACTACTCCGCAATAAGACGATTTCATGTGACAACTAAATACACCGAACGAAATGCACAGACAACTCGGATCGAGATTATATTAAACTTTTCGTATGCTGACTCAGATCATAGATTTCTACCGCAATTAATGACTTACTAAGACTTCTGTCCACACACAGATCCTTGTCGAATACTTAATGATCGCCGATTACCATATAAAATCCTGGTTGCTTAACCGAAAAGGTACTAAACTCTGTTCTTACTGGCAGTTTCACGCAGGACAATCAACACACAATCTCACAGTCGAGAACTACAGAATCATATATAACTGCTCATCAAATAGACTCACAACATCACAAACTACCCAATGAGATTCGCTTCAACCAAAGAATAGCAGAATAATTAAATATGAATAGAATGAAACAGTATTCAATGTCCTCAGCAATATCTCATACACAGTCTTTTAAAATATGTTACTCGTGGTCTCCGAATACTTCAGTTTTGATGTGATAAACCCTATTCACTACAGTGCGCAACAGAACAGAGACGTATCGATCCCTCTGTCTCTCTCAAATACATTCCTGTTAACTATCAATCCAAGAGTCTATTTAACACAACAAACTCTGCTTCACCCGTCTAACGAAGTGGCGATGCGACGATCGAACTCTTTTCTCTTCCTGTCTTCCACTTTTTATTGCTTTCGCATTCTTCATCTACCGACTCTTGCGAAATTTCCTACATCTCCGTCATTTCAGCCACAAGTCTTGTTTATCCTTCTTCTGCGGTTGCGGTTGTTTCGCTCCATCAGCCTTGTAACACTGGCACGCACGGTGGACTCGAACCGGCAAGTGTAATACTGTAGATGATATCCTTTTGCCTGGGGCTATCCTCCTGTTGGACTTCTTCGTCTTGTTCGACGGAATCTGCATTCTTACTTTCAGAAGAACTGATTCTGATCCGTTTTCTTTTCTTCTTCATCTTCGTCGTCTTCATCTAAGGGTTGCGCTGATTCTTCAATTTGTAACACTGGTCCTCTTGGTGGTGGTTGTTCTTGCATTATGGTTGGAAACAGAAATGATAAAATGTGTGGTAGTCGAGACCTCGGGGTTTTACCTTTGTTAACTTGCTTCATAATTGAGACGCACTCCTTATGAATACGTTGAAAGAAGAATGACGCAAAGTTAACAGGTTCTCGGGCAGCTATATCTATGGCAGAATAAAACGGTCGAGAAATACCATAGGTACGTTTCTGAAAGTTGAGTATAGCAACGAGGAATTGTAGTGCAGTTCTTTCAGGTTCTGGTCGACAGAGAATGGCGTATTCATTAGATGAAAATCGCGGGAACAATTCTGCCATTCGGGTTGCTGAGATCATGGGAACATTCTCGCGGCCTTGTGGTGTCAAATGGTAAACTTCTGCAAACACTTGGAATGTGATCACAGTTCTAGATGGTAAGGAAAGGAAAACCCATCGTTTCTCAGTAGGAGATACCCGAGCGATAGCGGAAATAATCTGTGCGAAGAAGGGGTAAGCTTCTACTGAGTGCCAGGGCAACTCGGCGAAACTACCCAATCCTCGTATATGCAGATAATTTCCTACTTCAGTAGGGATACCCTCGGCAAAAGCTGTATAGTTCGCTAGGGATTCCATTACACAGAGATGCAAGATGCAGAACACAAGTATTCAGAAACTATGGCTGTGGTCGCAAAAGACTAAATTACCTATCCGGCGAGTTTAAGTGAGTTATATAAGAAATTTGTACAAAGAATATTTTAAACGGTACTAATTATAAAAAACGGACAGTAATGTCTATATCTGTCGTGCATGCATGCAAAGATAGAAAAAAAAAAAAGGAGCGGGCGGCTGGACATAAATAGATATTAAAGTACGGCGATTGCACTTATTTTATTGATTACACCGAATTAAAACAAAAAGATAAAAAGAAAATTTAAAAAATTTGTGGTACGCTGTGTACCCTTGTTATAGCCGAGGTGGCGCTACTTGATACGGCCGTAGCTTTGAACCGTTTATCGCTTTTGGAAGTGGTTGTCCAGTCAATGTAGTCAATCGAAAAGTAGCCGGACCAACTTGTTCTGAAATCTTGAATGGACCGAACCAACGTAATTTGAATTTTCCTGCTGATCTATTGGACTTTGCATTGTAAAAGAGAACAAGCTGTCCTACCGAAAATACTGGAGTCTTTAAATTTCGGTCGTGTGTCCTGGCCTGTCTTAATTGAATTTCTTTCATAGTTAAGAGACTGAGCCATCGGTGTTCATCTAATTCTCTAAGTGTTTCCAACCGAAATACCAATGACTCTTCGGGTAAAAGCTTCTGAGACGTTGCTACTCTTAAACTTGGTATTACAATTTCCATCGGAGCTATTGCTTCTATTCCATAGGCTAACTTAAATGGTGTCAAGCCGATGGTTACCTTATATGTAGTGCGATAGGCCCATAAGACTGCAGGTAGCAACTGATCCCATCTTTCCGGTGTTTCTCTAGTCAATTTCTGAAGCATATTTAGCAAAGATTTGTTAGTACTTTCTGCCAATCCATTTGCACGAGGATAATATGGTGAGCTGAATTTATGACTGATCTGGAATGACTGTGTTAATGCTTTCATCAGCTTGTTCATAAAATGAGTACCCTGATCTGAAACAAGCTCTAGTGGCAATCCAAATCTGGGAAAGACATCTGTTAATAGACATCTCGCTACTTCATCTGCTGTAGCTGAGCGTAAAGGCCATGCTTCTGCCCACCTGGTTGCGTAATCTGTGCAAGTCAATATATACCTGTTATTGCTGAATACTGCGGGAGGTGTGATTGGACCAATGAAATCAAGGCCCCATTTCTGAAATGGTTCTAAAGGAAGTACTGGATGAAGTGGAAAGTAATGGCGTTGTAGTGGTTGTCCAGTTCTTTGACAGCTATCACAAGTTTTTATAAATTCCAATATATCTCTATACATAGTTGGCCACCAAAGTCCACTTTGCAGAATTTTCCGGTGAGTAAGATCTGCTCCAAAATGTCCACCGGAAGGAATTGAGTGAGCCAAAGTGATAACTGAGTTAACTTCATGTGGTGGAATACAGCGAAGTAGGATTCCGGTATGATCTGTATAATATAATTCTCCAGCAACTAACCGGAATCGTCGACTAAAACCTACAATTTTTCGACGTGTAGCTGTGGGGACTTCAGAAGGTAGATATCCACTTGAAAGGAAGGTCAATAACTGATCATAATACGTAGTTGGCACTGGTTGGTTTGACAATTCTTCAGTAGTTGGTTCTGAAGTATAAATGGCTGGCGTTGTATCATTTATACCAACCGGAGGTTCACCTGAATCTAAACGTGATAAAAAGTCTGCTAAAGCATGTGAACTACCTGGCTGATGAACGACATCATAGTCGAATTCTTGCAATAGTAGAACCCAACGTGCTAGGCGGCCACCAATATGTTGCTGTCGAACCAAGTAAACCAGTGCAACGTGATCGACATGAAATGTAAATTTTCGGCCCAATAAATAATGCCTGAATTTTTTTACCGAATATACTAATCCTAAGCATTCCCTCTCAGTTACCGAGTAGTTCTTCTCTGCAGGTGCTAATCTTCTGCTAGCATAGTATACTGGTCTAAACCATTTATCTGTTTGTTGCATCAGTACACTTCCTACTGCTATATCAGATGCATCAACAAATACGTGAAATGGGTTATCCCAATCTGGTGGCTGTAAAATGGGAACCTGTGTTAATAGCTGTTTCAATCGATCAAATGCTATCTGACATTCCTCAGTCCATTCAAATTGCCTTGCAGTTTTGGAAATTAATTTGTTCAGTGGTATTGCCACATGAGCAAGCCACCGTAAATGCCTTCCATGCCATCTCACTTGTCCCATAAATCGCATTACTTCCTTAGGTGTATTAGGCACCGGAGCTTCTAATACTGCTGCAATTTTATCGGGATCAACTTGAATACCCTGTGCTGATATGATGTGACCAAGTAATTTACCACATGAAACCGCAAACACAGATTTGTTTGGGTTTAAACACAATCTATATTCTCTACATCTCTGAAAGCAACATCGTAAATGTACTAGATGTGCGATCATTTTACCGAAAATTGAAAAATCGTCAAGGTATACTTGCATGAATGAGGTAAGATAAGGAGAAAATATTTCCTGCATACATCTTTGAAATGTGCTTGGTGCATTTCTCAATCCAAACCACATTACGGTACAAGCAAAAACACCCCAATTTGTAATAAATGCAGTTTTCGGTATATCTTCTTCAGCCATTCTTACTTGGTTATATCCACTGTATCCATCTAAAAATGAATACATCTCATGACCTGCTACTTTATCAAGCATCGTATCCAAAAAAGGAATCGGAAAAGGATCTGGTATTGTTGCAGCATTTAATTTCCGATAATCTACGCAAATTCTCAATTGCTTGTTTTTCTTTGGTACAATTACAATTGGTGAAATCCATTCTGCATGTTCTATTGGTACTATGAATCCCACTTTTAATAACTTATCAAGTTCAGCTTTTACCTGAGATGCATAATGTGGGTTCATCCGGTAGCTGGTTTGCCTTATCGGTTTTGCTTCTGGTTTTAGCATAACTCTGTGTTGATAGATACGAGGATCCAGGCCCTTCATGTCTTTGTAATCCCACGCAAAGACGTCAGTAAACTCTTGGAGTAGCTTGATTAAATCTGCTTGAAAAGCTTCAGGTAAGTTTTGCTTTATCTTTACATGACGAGGGTGGTCTTCATCTCCAAGATTATAAGTAATTAGCTGATCTTCCGGAACATAAAATTGTTGATGTTTCTCTGTATCAGCGGAAGGTTCGAGAAGCTGCTGTAATTCATTACCTTGAATCAAAATGGTATTTTCCTCCTTAATTTCTTCGACAATGGGTATTACTGTACATACTGAAGCATTCCAAGTATCTACCACAGACTGTAGATCAATAGTTCCTACTGTCATCAAATCAACATTATTCTTCAGAAATTCTTCTTCTTCGTCATCCGACAATCCATCTAACATATGAACTGGTTCGGCAAAATATGGTCGAGCATGTAACTCACAGGGTTGTATAGCATCTAATTTTACAACACATTTGCGATTTTTATCTTTGAACGTAAGTTCCTGGGCTGACCAGTCTTGAATTACCTTGGCTTGTTTTAACCAAGGACGACCAAAAAGTAGATTGTAGTCTAGGGTGGATTCCGGCAATTCAAGAACAACAAAAGTCATCTTGAATGTTGTGTCTTGTACAGTGATAGGTATATCTCGGACCAGTCCTACTGGATGAACTCTAGATTGATCAGCCATCCTAACAAAGAATTGAACTGGTTCTATCTTAGTCCATCCTAGCTTTTTACAAAGTGACGCAGTGGCAATATTCACGCCGGACCCCCCGTCAATTAAAACTTGTGGAATTTGATGTTTATGAAACCATACCGTAATCAGAGGAACTGAGTGATCTACCGTAGAGTCTGGCTCTGGATGTATTGTTGCAGTAGCCGGAATGCAAGCAGATTTTGTAGTCGACTGTTGTTGAAATTGTTGGCGTATTCCTGGTACTAATGCCAGTAATTGCCCGAAAGGCAAGGTGATGGATGCTTTTGACAATATATCCCAAGTTGTTTGCACTTGATTTGCATCTTCCTTAACTGTTGAAGACGAAGCTTGGTCTGAAGGTGGTAATTCTACTGCAGATGATGTTCCTGCTTTTGTACTGTCATCATGAACTTGTGTGGTATCTGGGGACTGGATCACTGGAGTAGGTTCTGGAAAAACAGGTGGTTCTACGGTAGTCCACTGGCTAGCCTTATGATACATTCTGTGTTGTTCACGTATCCCTGGCTCAAATAATTCTGCTGCTGGTTGCACTTGTTTACCGGAACGCGTTTGAACTGCTGCTGTCTGCGTCTCTACGGGTGTAATTGTTACCACATTGGCCATTGGGTTTTGACGTTCCTTTTTCCTTTGATCATATTCCGCTGCATCTCTACAGAATCTTCTAATATGGCCCAATTGTCCACAGAAATGACATCGAGGTGGTGGTAAATTTTGATTTTCCGGTGGTGGTCCATTCTGCCAGCGTGGTGTGTTATAGTTGTTGTTCCTCTGTCCTCGATAATGTCGATACCCTTGTTGATTGTGTCTCAAATGTGGGGGTACATATTGATTGGATGACTGCCCTTGCTCTTGAATAATTGCATTAACTGTTGCTGCTCCTTGTCTTCTAGCATTGTATGCACAATTTTCCGTGGTGTGTCCCACAATGTTACAGATGGCGCAATAAGTCTGATTTAACGCACACTGGGCACTTGTATGTCCTGAATTCTTGCAGGTGGTGCAATATACTTGCCTAGTTATATCTTCAGCCACATGTTTGTTTGTTTTAATCCATTCCAAATCCTCTGAAAATCCACCGACTTTGTTTTCTAGTTGAAGGGTCATTGCTATCACTGCATCGAGGGTCATGGCTCCTACACATCTTATAATCATGATTTGCCTAAGTTGAGGAAGCAAACCATTGATAAACCACTGTGTAATAACATCATCTGGTAAATTAGCATGAGCCTGGGGTAACTGCCTTAAATTAGTCCACAAAAGGGTAGCATACTCTTGTACAGTTTGATTTGGTTTCTGTCTATTATTCTGTAAATACTCAAAGATCTCTGCAGGATTCTTTTTCAGCCTGAATCGCTGCAGAAAAGCGTCTCGTACTGCTTCATAAGTACCGAAATGATTAATATCATATTCAGTAAGCCATCTTGCTGCTTCATTCACAAGTGTAGATTGAAAAACAATTGCTTTGTACGCCGGATCCGGTGGATGGTTGAGGACAGCATAACTGATTTCGAAGGTGCGTACGTGAGCATGTGGGTCATCTCCTGGAAACCCACTAAACTTTGTGTATGTTACTCCCGTTGAAGCCAATCTGGGTTGACCTACTTGTCGTTGTAGTTGTTCATTCATCGTAAATGTATTATACACTCCTTCTGTAATTCTGGTTGGAGTTTCTGAACTACCGGAATTTGTTTCGCCTAATGGCACACTTTCCGGTGCAATTAGCTTACTTACTATATTGCGAATTTCTGTTTCGAATAGTCTTCCTTCCTCCTTGATATCCAAGGTAGGAGGACTTGCTCCCAAACGTTGTAGTTGAGCTGAAGATTCAGCCGAAAGTGCTGAATCGTCACCGAAAAACTGTGTTTTTCTTACCGAAGTTCCACCGGAAGGATTTAAAACCGTGACTGGATACAGCGTAGATTCGCCTGTATTAATTTCCTTCCCTAAAGTGTTTCTAATCGTATCTGAATCTATTCCAAAGACTTTTGTGCTAGATTCCAACTGCGTCTTGGTCGGTTCCAAAGTTGCTGTATTTTCGACAGTCTGTACCGTAGTAACACCAGGCAATTCGAGAGATGTACTACGTTCTACCGTAATTTCACCAGAATCAGTGTTATCGTTTGTCACTTTTTCGACAACTGGGTCAGGTCTAATTGTACTAGTACCTCCCAAAGTTGTTCTTAATATCCCTAACTGATGATTCTTGCGATACTTTTCTCCTGATCGAGTAATCGGCATATAGCATTTCCGTACTGATCATATAGTATTACGAACACACAGTATCGCAACAATCTGATTCTGTTGCTACTGTCCTTCCAACAAAATTTTAATTTGAACAAAATACCAGGCAATATCAATGCCACATCCCCAGCAGGATCGCCAAATGTTAGACGATAATAACTCAATCCAACTTTCGGACGAGTATTATCGGGTCCTCGGGTTCTTGGGAGTGGTAGGGGTCTGTTAGACAGAGGCCCTGTACTATTTTCCCAATCCTTTACACAATCACAAGTAATTTCTCACTTCTTAACACAGGAGTTGAGTTTGAATACTGACTACTCCTCGGTATGATAAGCGTTAGAATGTTCGGCCATGAATATACTATGGTAATAGCACAGTGATTCTGCCGAAACTTACAACTACGAGAATACGTTCTTCTCAAACTACTCCGCAATAAGACAATTTCATGTGACAACTAAATACACCGAACGAAATGCACAGACAACTCGGATCGAGATTATATTAAACTTTTCGTATGCTGACTCAGATCATAGATTTCTACCGCAATTAATGACTTACTAAGACTTCTGTCCACACACAGATCCTTGTCGAATACTTAATGATCGCCGATTACCATATAAAATCCTGGTTGCTTAACCGAAAAGGTACTAAACTCTGTTCTTACACAGTTTCACGCAGGACAATCAACACACAATCTCACAGTCGAGAACTACAGAATCATATATAACTGCTCATCAAATAGACTCACAACATCACAAACTACCCAATGAGATTCGCTTCAACCAAAGAATAGCAGAATAATTAAATATGAATAGAATGAAACAGTATTCAATGTCCTCAGCAATATCTCATACACAGTCTTTTAAAATATGTTACTCGTGGTCTCCGAATACTTCAGTTTCGATGTGATAAACCCTATTCACTACAGTGCGCAACAGAACAGAGACGTATCGATCCCTCTGTCTCTCTCAAATACATTCCTGTTAACTATCAATCCAAGAGTCTGTTTAACACAACAAACTCTGCTTCACCCGTCTAACGAAGTGGCGATGCGACGATCGAACTCTTTTCTCTTCCTGTCTTCCACTTTTTATTGCTTTCGCATTCTTCATCTACCGACTCTTGCGAAATTTCCTACATCTCCGTCATTTCAGCCACAAGTCTTGTTTATCCTTCTTCTGCGGTTGCGGTTGTTTCGCTCCATCAGCCTTGTAACAGCCCCAAGCTTCTTCTTCTTCCTTGTGCTGTTTGCGTGCTTCTACAGACGTCTAACTCCAACATTCCCGAAAATAGCATGGAATCTTTTCATTTTTCATGCAAGAGAAGAGACTCCATCTTCATCCTACCTTGCCCTCCATGGATCTCTCTAGCATGCTCTAATACCAAATGTGAGAAGTGGAGAATGACATGCATGCCTAGCACTCACCTCCTAGCCTATTTATAGACCTTTCCTAGTCACCATCTAGAGTCCTCTCTAAGGTCCCTCTACTCATCTATCCATCATGAGTAGATGCCTCATATGAACCCTCTGGCTTTTGGCCTTGGCTATCCCCTGAGCAAGGAACTTCTCATTCCTCTAGGAACATACATCTCTGGAATATAACATGCATTTGCAATCTCCACCATTCCTTTAATATCTTCCACTAGAGTCTACTAGGGGTTGAACTAATCTTGACTACTGATTTAGTACCTTCCACTAGAGTCCACTAGTGGTTGGTCTACTGGCCACTCAAGCTAAGTCTTTGTGAACTCAAATTAACTCATGTTAACCTAAGTTAGAAGGCTCTTTGGGCAAAACTCTCTCCCTATGCTCCCCATGGGGGTTGAACCGAAGACCTCCTCTTTCATAACCTTGAGCCGTAACCACTAAGCTAAGCAAATCACTTGTTTAACAACACATGAACTTATGCTTAAGTCTAATCTCTAGATCTTTGGCCATACACATGAGTGACCAAACGATGTCTGATTTCCATATGTCTGAATCGACCGGACCCTTAGATCTTAGACTTACTTTATTACATATGATCTCAACACCACACTTTCCATTCGAACAATGTACACATGGCATGCTCGCATAAAGTACTGTTGAGCTTGCTATAAGCAAAATTTGGAAGATATGTTCATAATAGGATTTTGTGAGTATCACTCAAAAATGTTTATTTCAAAGCAAACCCACATGCTCCAACTCTTTGCATTTGAACAGGCCATGTACTCTAAGCATTATGGAATGACACATCCTGAAGTCCTAGGTGCCATCAATTGGGAATATCTAAAGTTAGATCTCGCAAAGGGACTTCGATTGAAAGAACATGAATTAGCTGCAAATGCACTTTAGTATTATAGTACTCATCCCGCACCACAAAGGTCTATCAAGGATGATAGAATCGAGAAGGGGGGTGTTAGTGGTAGAGGGAGCCAAGGTGTATTGAGTAGACAAGGGAGACTCAGAGAAGAGGGGCCAGAGAGAAGGACAAGGATAAGAGGCAAGACTCATTAGACAAGGAAGTCGACAAAGATCAGGTAGAGATTAGACCCAAAAAATTCAATCTTTATTCTCACAAAACAATTATCTTTATCACTACACCTCATTGTAAATACTCGTTTTTGGTCAATGCGATTCCATTTTGTGCAAGCCAAGGAGTCCTCAAGCTTGAGGAGTATTAGGATAGCGTATGTTCGAAATTTCAAATTTGGAGCTTGTTTGAGCCATCAAAATAGCTTAGGAACCCAAACTTTAACTAGACAACACTAGGTCTGAACTAGACCACTAGCTAGTGAAAAACTATAAAAAAAGCTAGAGAGCTCACTTTGGGGGTTAGCTAGTTGGAGATTGAACTTGTTTATGAACATTGTAATCATTTCTTGAGTTCGTAACAAGAAGATTCCATAATTCCACTCTTTGATCTTACCTTATGTGCATGTGTAGATGTGTGTGTTTTCTCTAGAGCTTCTCACCCACATACTTGTGCATTCCTATTGCTTGCGGTCGTCATACCATCGTCGCATCTCCACGGATTGACATTTACGAAGTGGATCTTCACCACGATGGTATTTCCAATGTGGTAGAGTGACAACTTTTCAAGCAATTGTTTTTGTGCATCAATGACAATTTTTCTAATGATAGCTTTCAATGAAGTACACATGAAATTGAATAGTATAAAGAAGATGCTATCATACCTTTGGGTTGTGTTTTCAGACTCATCAAAGTTGATATCAAACACTCATCTTCACGAGGTCTGCGGGGTAGAAAAATCTTTCAATTTCAAAATCTCTGTTTTTTCTTTGGATGCTACTTCAACCATCCAGACCGGATCCGAAGGCAAAAGCCATTGGAAAACGATTAGGATTGTGTCATTTGTGCAAACATGAGAAAACTGTAACGTATCTTTCCGTTCTTTGTCTGAATGGTACCAAACAATGTAAATTCATTCATAGTTCTCGCCTTATTTTACATTTTTGAATCTTGATCGGCCGAAATTCTCAGGTATCATATAGGAGTAGACTTTCGTTTTGGAATTTTTCAAGAGTTCTCTCTTTGAGGGATACGAGAAGGAAGAAACTACAAGATTTATGGAGGGAATGTGCTGGGGGAGGAGGTACATTTCACGGACTTATAGCCTTTTTGTATTCATTCGAATAGGCAGGTCTAGAGAGCTGCTGATTGCAAGCATATCCAGGAAAGAAACAGGCTAAAGCAGAATATTATCAGGTCCAAAAGATTGAAGTACAGCATGAAAACTTCTTTTGTCTGCACATTGATGATGGGATGCTGAAGTAACACTCATCAAGAAATGATATGGATGTTCTGTTGCAATGGAAGGTCAATCAGCTAAAGAAATGGATGGTTTGATATTGAAGAGTCAATATTTAATTCCTTGCTAGGTCTCCTTCTTGTGATGCTGACTGTTGTCTGCGCTGATGCTTCTACTTCAACCAGTCCAGTTGAAGTTTATTTCCCGTCGAAATACTTTGTGATTTCTCCTCTTTATTTTCTATGTTTCTTTCATTCTCCCAGAAAACTACTCTTTTTGTTTGAACATAATTAAAAGAAACGTTTGAACTGGAGCAAAAGAAGCAACGCATACCTCACAAAAATTGAGCGGAATTATCACGGCATGCATTTTAAATCATTGATTACAAACTTGAATTAATGGACAAAGTATACATGAAAATTATGCTTTAATGATTGCTGTGACCCTGCAATTTTCAAGGCTACATGAAACTTGTATAACTGGTGATCTTACTGAATTTCTGCAAAAATTAATTTACAGTTTCAAATATGAATACAGTGAAGATCAACTTTAAGCAATACATAGAGATCAGTGTGCCCATTCATGCATGCACATTTCAATCCTTGTTTTATGTACGTGCACCTATCCATGGAGAAGGAAAGTACCACAAGTCTGCACATTTCTATGTTCTTACATGAATCAAGGGGCATTTTATAGATCTCCGTCTTGTTTTTCTGTGGGGAAGGAGGAACATATTCTCTTTAAATAACTGTTTCCAGAAGAAAAGAGTCCCTGAGAAATGAAGTGGTCTAAGCAAAGGGTTAAAGAATGTAGTTAGCTGAAGTACATATTTCTTATGTCAGTGGAGTGTCAGTAGTGTTCATGATACAGGTCTTTTATGGCTTCTTAGGGAGTGCTTTCCATAAAACTCTCCTCTTATAGAAAAGAAATATACTGCAGTTGGCACATGTACCATAATATCCAGAAATAGAGCTGGTCTATCAACGAAATTAGGTCTACCTCAGCATGAGAATATATTCCAAAATGATGGTACTCCAAAAGTGATGGTAAAAGGGTTGATCTGTGGTAGCCAGTTACACACACACACACACGCGTGCGCACAGAGAGAGAGAGAGAGAGAGAGAGAGAGAGAGAGAGAGAGGTGTCACATGGCAAGCCTTGAGGATTGTTATCACATTGGGTGGAAGAGAAGAGAGAAAATGGGAACTAGTGGAGATCTTTATACGTCTGAGAAAACTTGAGTTTGAGTTATGACCATGGTAGACCTTTGTGTGTCCTTTGTTCACATGTTGAGCTTTTGTGTGTGAGCTTTTGTGTGTGCTGTGGCACAAGATTGGTCACGACACTGGTATCAGAGCAGGGGATGAGATTCTTGTGCCGGTCTGTAGAACTCATGGATCGAACGCATAACAACCAGTTGGCAGGCACATGGCGTAACGAAGGCACCACTCATATGAGATGATATATTGCTTTTCAGCTTTCTTCCAATTTTAAGATGCAAGCAGTATTTTCCCCCCAAGTCCATCCATGCAAGCTACATGCCTGCCATGAACGCCTCTATGTGTGAATAGAGAGAAGCATGCTCACTTCTCTCTCATGTGAGCGTGTGAGGAGTTGACTTTCTCCTCTCTTTCTCGTCCAACTTGCAAAGGGGCCACCATACACAAGTATACAAGTGTTACTCTTCTCCCCTCTTGCTTGTTGAAGGAGAGGAACTTGGAAAAGCTTATCCAAGGAGCGCTACCAGCAAAAGCAATGGACCTATGGAATAAATTATATCCATGCAAAGATTGCAAGGCTCTTAGCCCCTTCCAAGGTGGTTAGCAACGTTTTTGCAACGTCCAAGGCAACGTGTTGCTAATGCATTAGCAACATAGCAATGTTTTGCCCTAGATGTTGTGAACATTTCTTTTTTTGCATTTTTTTTTTCAAATTTTGGCACCCTAAGTTACTTATAGTTAATATATGATGATTTAGATACATAAATCAATATACATATGTAGTATATATTACACACACACACACACACATATATATATATATATATATATATATATATATATATATATATATATATATATATATATATATATATATATATATATATATATATATATATATATATATATATATATATATATATATATATAATTGACTGAACAATGTAGTTACAACTTACTATTAACTAACTAGTATGTACACAATGCACATGTCAAACTTGCCACTTCAAAGTTGAAAAGTTCAAAGTTCAAACTTATCATGATTCATTCTAAATTCACAAAGCACATTGCACAAATAATCATTGCCATGCTAAGATTTAAATTTACATTGCACATGCAACATTCAATCAATTAAATTTTAAAGATTTAGGACCTAAGTCATGACCAATCATCAATGTCTAGACTCCGTCAAGATACAAGATTCAAAGCATGACAAATACAAGTCATTGAGTCACAAATCATATATAAATTATGTCAAAAAGTCAACTCAAAATTGTGACACTATCATAAATGATACATCATGCCATTAAATAGTCAAACAATAAATTGTCAATTGATCTACATAGTCATTCCAGGCTTTCACAAGCTCCATATCCAATGATTGTTCTGTAGATCTCCATAAAGGGTGTAGTAGATTGGCCATCCCATGTATAGGGCGATGGAACCAATCCCACCTCTTCCTCCATACTCCTTTTATTTCTTCTATCCTATGGATAGAAAACAAATCAAGTCAACAAAACAACAAAAATGTTGAAATCTTGAATGGACATGTAGCATGCCACATAGACATGTCACACACACAAATGTGACATACACAATGTGAATGCACAATGCACATATGTCATACACAATGTGACATACACAATGTGAATGCACAATGCACATATGTCAACAGTCATACACAATGCACATACTACATATGTCATGAGTCATACACAATGCACATATGTATTATGTGACATACACATGTGACATATATGAGATATCTAACATGATATGTCATGACTCATACACACATGTCATGTGACGTGATGCATGTGACGTGATGTACACAATGCATAGTGATATATAGAGTGCACACATTAAAAAATTAAAAAATAGTTACCAAGTTCCAACTTACCTCTCCAATATCAAATAAGGACATCTCTGAATAGACTCTCCGACACAGTCCATGAACTCGTATACAAGTCCAAGCGTTCAGCCCTCTCTATCTACAATGCATATGAGTGAATATAAGAGCTGTAAAGCCCGCACTAATCCCTCCACATCCCTACAGAAATTGTCATCCAAATATATCTATCGTACAAGCTCTACCTTTGGATGAGTATGTCCAGCCCAAGCTGTCCAATCAGGTGATACAATTGTTTGCATCAATGCTTGCCTCATGCTTGCTAATCTATCTATGACTATGCACATGTATGCGGATCTCGTCTTAGCAGGCTTTACCAAGTCAATATCAAGACCTAAATAAAGCAAGCAACTTTGGTCTCTTTGTTCACTTTTAAGCAAGTGTTAAAAATGGTATAAATTCATGGTATCTTCCCCATATTCTCTATCAACAAATCAATGCAATGGGGAGCACATGGTATCCACACAATAGAGGGGAATTCTTCTTCCAAAAGCTTGCCCATAGCCACAAAATTACTTCCATTATCTATGATCACGTGGACTATTTTTTCTGCACTAATGTCCATGATAGCTTGATGGATATGGTCATAAATGAAACGACCTGTATACGTATAACAAAATGAATCATTAATCAATTGATAATTTATCTTGAAAGCTAGCACATTGCACATGCACATGCACATTGCATATGCACATGCACATTGCATATGCACATGCACATTGCATATGCACATGCACATTGCATATGCACATTGCATATGCACATGCACATTGCATATGCACATGCACATTGCATATGCACATGCACATTGCATATGCACATGCACATGCACATGTGACATGTAACATGCCACATGCACATTGCACATGTGACATGTGACATGCCACATGCACATTGCACATGTGACATGTGACATGCCACATGCACATTGCACATGCACAAGTTGCAAGTGCACATGCACATGGCCAAACATGGCACATGCACATTGCACATGCACATGCAAATGGCGTGTGGCACAGGCACATGGCATGTGGCATAGGCACATGGCGCGTGGCACAGGCACATGGCGCATGGCACAAGCACATGGCGCGTGGCACAGGCACATGGCGCGTGGCACAGGCACATGGCGCGTGGCACAGTCACATGGCGTGTGGTGCATGGCACATGGCACATGGCGCGTGGCACATGCACATGCACATGCACGATTGCACAATCAATGATGAAGTAAAATTTCAGAAATTAGAAATTAGAAGAGATTATAAATATTAAAGTGTAAAGTTCAAACTCATATGTGACTTTAGTAGTAGCAAGTGATGCATCTATGGCTCAAAGGAACATGCTCCCTTTGCGAAAATGCACCAAAATGTTGTACATATTACTCTTTCTCATGTCCGTCCATCTGTCACACATGATTGTGCATCCATACTTTGTCCATGTCTCCTTCATGGGCTCAAGCTCTCTCTCTAATGCTTCCTTTGTTCTTTTGAGCTCCGTTGTCCTCAACTCTTCATAGGTAGGCTCTTGCCACTCATACCCTAAGGCTTGTGTGGCTTCTTTTTTACGTTGTTTTTGCAAGCTAGCATGTATAGAGGCTCCTCCAAGAGAGCCATGTGGGTGCCCTTGATAATCATGCTTTACTCTTGTACTTTCGTGGTGGCTTATGCTCTATGTCAATGCCTATGGGAGCCTCATAAGCTTGAGATCCTTGAGTTTGGGGATCACATGAGCCATGTGAACCACTTGCATGTGATCTACCTTCGGGCATTGGCTCTTTGGAAGATGCAACCCCTATGCCACTAAATTTTGCAAGGTGTGCCTTGATCCTATTGGCTCCACTATAGCCACAAAGCTTGCAAGTCCATCTCTCACTACCCCGTGAGCCCATCTTGCCTTGGCTTGTGGCATATTGCGAACAAGCTTGCTTTGCTTTGGGCATGGTGATAGGAGGGGATAAGAAGGAAATCGGAGAGCTCGGAGGGGATAGCTTCAGCTTTGGAAGTTGGGAGGGGTGTGTGTGTAAGCTTCAACTCTAAGCTTTTTACCTCTTCTTCCACCTTTGCACAGTCCAAACGCTTGCGATATGCTCTTTGCCTCTTTTCACAAAATGCCTCAATGAGACCATTTCAGCGAAACGGCCTCATTTGAGACCAAAAAAATTGAATTTTATCACAAAGCATTGCGAATGTTGCAATGTTGCGACGTTGCATTGCGAACGCATTGCAACGAGTTGCAATGCAAAACAGACCCAATCTCCAAAGATACACCATATCAAAGGTAATTACATTGGAAGAGAAGCAATTGTCTTCTCTAAAACCTCCCCTCTGCCACCTTTATTCAAATTCCAGGTTTGCTTGTTTTTAGAGTTTTTGCAAAATCTCCAATTTTGAGAGAGAGAGAAAAGAGAGAGTTCCATAGTATTTTCTTGAGGGAAAATGGTGTAAATAAGGAATACTGTAGATGGACACCAATGAGCAATTAAAACACCTCAAAAAAATCTATAGTAGGTAGGGATATTGGGCCCTCCAAAATCCATCGTCCATCATTTTCACTCAGCCTCATTCTTAGAGAATATGTAGGTATATGCCAATATATTTTTGCCATATCTCTCTCATCCGAACTCCGTTTTGGATATATGATGGCCCGTTCCGAAGAAGACGAAGTCTATTTTGCATCTACGCAAAAATATTTAGATTTGAAGAAGACTAGAATTTTTTTGCAACACTTTGAAAGTTTTGCAAGGTCTCCACCTAACCTTCCGAGAGAGTTGACCCCATGGTAAACGATGGATAAGGGAAAACGGATGAAGAATTAAACATTATGCACAGGAGAGTTCCGAGCTTGTAGCTTTACTAAATCTGAGAAAGGAACTCCTTCGCAACACGAACATGGTAGATTCAGATGGCGCGCGCATCACGTGAGAGTGCTGTAACGACCTTTCTCTTCTCTTCAAGAGGTGCTCTCTCGTCTTCATCTTCTTCACGGCAATGGATAGACTACAACAGCGACCTGCTCATTCGTCTGCATCATCTTCTTAGAACGTACCTTGCCAGTGACCGAAGGCTCGCTTCATTCGATCGCGACTGATAGGTTTCAGTCGGTCGCGCGACTGTTCGCGACTTATAGGCTGTTGGTTTCAGTCGATCATGACTGATAGGTTTCAGTCGATCGCTGATCGTCCCTCGCGCGAAAGATAGGATTCGCGACTGATAGGCTATTGGCTTCAGTCGATCGCGACTGATTGGTTCAGTCGATCGTCCGAGTGTGGAGTGTTAAAAAGATTTTCATCACTGAGTCGATTAAACCTTCCACCACCATCTTTTTTATTCCTGATTTTATGTGATTTGACGCCTATCACCAGAAGTTCATCGTGGAAACATCTATGCCAAATCTTTTATTCTGTGAAGGTTGTATCTCGCTCATTTCTAAGGGATATGCTTCAGTTATTCATTATCGTTGGTAGGAGGAGCTTAGGTGTGAGAGCTCATTTCTTCATTCCCGATCAGATAGTTTTTATTGAATCCACAATGGCTCATTTCTAGTTCGAGAACAGATAGTTCTGAATCATCTTATCGATAAGGTATCCCGCCTCTAGAGTTTTTTGTCTAGTTTGTCTTTTTTGCCTCAGCTCTCTTGTTTCGATAACGGAAAAAAAAAGCTTATAGCGAACGAGAATTTGAAAAATGAATTAAGAAATCCTTTTAGTTAGCTTTTGCTTGTTCTCGCCTCAATGTCGATCTTTTTTTCCTTGTTGGTCTTGAGCAATGTGGCTCCCCGAGTCCCAGTGCCCCCTCGAGATGGATTCCGTCCCATCGGACGTAGCACCTCCAGTGGTCTCTTTGTGCAAGGAGTCTGTGGCGGCAAAGCAAGAAGAACTCATGAAAACTTGTCGGATCGGTCAAGTATTTGGCCCTAGGCCCCCTCTAGAAAATGTGAGAATTTGGCTACACAAGGAGTGGTTTTCACGTGGTTTAATTGTATGCAAATGTCAATTCCTGTCAGCGAATCACTTGCTTCTAGTGTTTGAAAATGAAGAGATGTCCTTCCAAGCCCTACAAGCTGGTTCTTGGCAAGTGGACCGGTCCACCTTATGTCTATTTAAGTGGACGCCAGACTTTGTTCCGAACAAGTGAAAGCCTCTTCGTTACCCGCTATGGGTGGAGCTTTCCAATATGCCATATTTTCTGTATGGATTTCTTCGAGAAATTGTTTCACCGATCGGCCGCCCGATGGCCTCAAGAGAGGATGTTGGGGGGTTAATCTATGATGGAGCTCCACATTCTTTCAATGCACGATGGAACCCACAAATCTATGTTGAAACGGACTTGAATCAGGTCCTCCCCTCGAAGATCTCCATAAACTGTCGTGATGGTAAGATTTGGGTGCAAGAGGTTACTTACAAGAATTTGCCCAATGCGTGCTTCCATTGTGGGCACCAAGGTCATAGGATCAAAGATTTTCCCTTGAAGCAAAACAAGCTTAAACCTGAGGGGGCCCCGGATCCGTTCCCTCAAGTTGACACTCGAGGTCATCCCCCTCCGACGGAGGAAGAAGAGGGCACTTGTGTTGTAGAGACGGATTCAGAAGGATTCATCGAAGTAAGGCGCAAGAGGAAAGTTAGCCCTCGAAGATCAGTAGCAAGGAACGTTACGACTATTGCTCCTTCGAATAACATGTATAGTAACCTAGAAAAGGAGATTAATGAGGTCGACCTTCCATGGGATAACCATTTTGAGGAAGACCCTACTGATAATACCCTCGGGTGCTCTACTAGCAAAGAAGACAACCAGGAAGGTTACACCACGAGTAAAGAGGAAGGCTTCACTACTAGCAATGAAGATAACCCAAACAGTGAAAGCTCCTTCCTTGGTCCTACTCTTCCGGTTCGCATGCCAAACTTATCGCAACAAAAGTCAAAGCTTAAAGGGAAACAACCGTCGGGCATGCCTTGGAAGAGCCCCCTCAAGAGTAGGATCCTAAGTAAAGAAGCTGGCAAGAAAAAAGAAGATCAAAAGAAAAAAAGGGATCGGGTCCCTCCCCTCAAAGAGGGCAACCTTCAATAATGAAAATCACATCCCTAAACGTCAGGGGTTTGTTTGACCCCTCAAGAGCGGCGATTCTTGGTTAGTGGTTCAAAGACAAGTCCCTCAACCCCGACTTTACATGCTTACAAGAGATTAAAATCGACGCAGAGGATCCCCAGAAACGGCTTAAATGCGTTTCTCCGAACCACCTTTGGCTCTCCACTTCACAGCCTAGGGGGGCAAGGGGCGCTGCGGTTGGTATTAGTCACTCCTGGTCCGGCAGATTGACCTCCATTTGTGAAGATCAGAATCATCGTTGGATTGCTTCCTCTATTGGGTTCCCTAATCAGTTCACAGTGGTCTCAATTTATGCCCCTAATGAAGAGGCGGATAGAATCGATACGTGGGCTTCCCTCGACTCCCTCTCATACAGTGTTTTGATTTGTGGGGACTTCAACATGGTTGAGTTTCCTGAGGACATATGGAATAACAAGGGAAAAATTATTGACGGTGTGGAGGTGATCGCAATCCGGGTGGATCGGGTCCGGTCGTGGCACACACAGGGTGTATGAAGCTAATGAATGTTGGATGGTTTAAGGACATGAAAGTGAAATTAATGTTGAGTATGGAGAAGAGAGAGATGTTGAAATGATTATGGGAATGGGAAAGTAGGAGTGCAATTTAGATTTATGAACATGAATGATAAGAATGAAAGAGAACCATACACACGAATCAAATTTGGAAGGAAGAATGGTCCATTGAAGGAGCTTCTTAAACACTTCCTAATTCTAATTCATATGCATAGTCTTCTTTGGATGATATGTATGCATGACGTGAATAGATGGAATCCTTACACATAAACCAGTTTCGAAAGGAAGAATGGTCCAATATTGGAGCTTCTTATACACTTTCAGAAACTAATCAATATGTATGGGTATGTATGGTTTATATGCATGCAAGTGAATTATAATAATAGAGTTTACTCACAAGCTCAAAGAAACATCCTCACTGGTTCAACGCAATACTACGGAGCCTTCTCACACATAGAAGAAATGGAAGACATGTAAAAATACTTAAGAGACTGAGAGAGGAGACAAGAGACAAGTGACAAGTGACATGAATTAAAAGGATTGGAATTAAGATACATGTATAAGATCGTCGTGGTACGTCAAGCTAGGCAGTCTACTGATCAAAGGTGGTTCCGACCCTCAAACCATGACAGTTCAACCGAATGTCACACGTAAGAAGGTGAGTTCCACTCCAGTGACCCTATGTCTGTCTAGGCTCGTAACGTCTAACTAAAGAAGTCTAAGACTCATTAAAATCAGCTCTAACTCACTCACACGCTCCACCGAGGGTGAGTCAAGATAGAGATGCTGGTTTCAAGAGCCTATCCTAGATTGGAATTCTAACTTAAATTTGAAACTAGGTTCTATACTCATACTAGCTCACCTTGGATCCTCACTCGCTCAACCGAGGGTGATCGTCTCAAGGAAACCGTAAGCTAGCATGAGCCCTATGGATGCCTAACAATGATGCTCTAGGAGTTTGGAGGCGGGTTTATATAGTTTTTTGAATGAATTTGGGCCCTTAGATCTACAGAAATCAACTCTCAACTCTAGGATCACTACTTTTGATTACAACCATTTGATTAATCAAATCAATGGCTTGGAATTGTTCTTTCTATCAAATCTAGTGTAAAGGAGTGAAATTTAGGCGCCCTCATTCTCCACCATTGGATCTGGGGATGATCTGGACCGTCGGATTAGTGCTGACATCAACTCGGATAAGATAAGCCACTATTTTTGGAGAAAAGCTGCATTATTGATCTTTGATTGTCAAAAATTATCTTCTTTTATGGAAAAACTCGTGGATCCTCCTTGCTTTAAGCATAAGTGCATCTCCACCCTTGAATATGAGCTCATCTTGATCGTACAACATGGCTCAATCAACTTTCGCCATGTGGTGGCCCTTCAACCCTTAAATTTGCTTAAACTAGAAAACTGCGGTGATCCTGAAAACTGGACTTTGTACACTTTGACCCTCCAAATAGGCTTTGATGAAGATGAAACTTTGTAGGACTATATTTCCAAAGATCTCCTTCAGGAATATGTAGAAAAAACTCCCATCTGAATCTCCCTTGTACAAGTTTGACTACATTTGGAAGCTTGCAAGGTGGCATTAAGGTTTCTAGGAAGCTCTGATAGCCTTGAAAATTTGTACAAATATGTAGCCACATATGATCTTTATACATGCCAAACCATATGGCTAACATAAATTTCTATACAAGAATTTGTAGGGTCAAACTAGAAAAATTACATTTTTACAAAATGAACATAGCATATCAATGTGCTACAAAATCCATTTTCTGCTGAAATTTGGGCTATAGACTGCCTTTGACAATCTTTACAAGTATATGAATTTTAATCTAATTTGGTGACAATGAAATTTTTGCCCTAATTTCCCAACTTTGACCAGCTTTGACCGCTACTATGGACTTTCTTGATTTCTTTGAAACTTTGTATGTGAGCTTCCTTTGACATCCTTGATGCATCCTGGACTTCTCGGGGAATTCTAGCTACCTTCACCAAATATGTTTTTTGTAGGCCTTCACAAGTGAGAGAGGAGAGAAAATCTCGACGACATTCACCCCCACTAAATCTGCAATTCCTCCGGAAGCGCCACTCTAGCATCTGTGAAAAACAAAATGTTCCAGGCATCAAATTCTTTTATAGGCAACATAAGAAACATGGAAGGAAAAGGGATTATATGCATGAATAAGTAGGTAACATGACATGAAGCAAAATTTGCATGAAAGAAAGAATTGAAACATGCAACATGAATATGCATGAACAAATAGGCAACATATATGCAAATGAACAAGCAACATTGGCAACAAGAAAGAAAAAAAACAAGCATCAATATGAAGTGGAAGTGGATGTATTGAGTCGTTTTAAGCATCAGTTCCTCTCATATTGAAGAAAATTTTGTACCTTTTTCATAAAGCAATCTACCTTAAATATGATTATAAACAAAGATTTAGGATATTTTCAAGAGACATCTTTCATCTTTAGCTTATTTTAGATCAACTCCTTTCCTACATAAATATGAATATGCTCTTTCTCTAATAACATGCAAGGAAATCTAACTAAACTCCACTAATGCATAAATCTACCTATATAGCCCGTGATTTATTCTACTATGCCTCTTTATCCTCCTTTGGCTTGCTCTCTTTTTTTTTTTTTTGATGATGATGATGATTCGGCAACTTTATGGTTACGATCACTTTTTTGGGGTGGAAGAAAGTGTAAACTTCTTGGTAACATGTAGCTTTTTTTTTTTTTTTGACAAGGAAAAATTAAACCCCGATACAAGGTACAACCATTTTTGATGACGCAGAACAGTCGTTTAAACTCCGATGTAAGTGTTGTGAGGTGGACTAAAGATGTAGAAACATGCAATAGCAGGAGCTAGGATTTCAACAATTATGCTTTCGATACAGGATACGTATGCATGTTTATATATGAAAGTCATGTCACCAGAATAAACCTCCAAATCTACATGCCCTATCTTTCCACAATCCTAGATTATAACCAATTTCTTAGTAGATAAGTTACTACTTAAGATACAATTTTACACAAGTAGAGAAATCATCATTTGCCTTTTTTGACTCAAGTGATGTGGATATGCAATGCAATGCAAAGACTGAAAAAAAACATGCATGAAACAAGCATGGAAAAAAAAAATAGAATGAACTTGAAAAAAAACAAAGCAACATGAACTTGAAAAATTAATGATATTTTTATATGTTTTTTTTTTAATTTTTTTTCCTTTTTTTATTTATTTTTTTATTTTTTATAACATGGATACTCCTGTTTATGAATCGGCCTCATTGTTGTCATCTTCTTCAATGTCCTCATCCAAAATGTACTCGTCATTATCACGTTTCTTGAATAGCTTTATCCTTTTACCTGCAATCAAAGTTTTTAGTGCAACACCATTTAATTCACAAAGAGCATACGTACCATTGTTGTTGACTTTTGATACAATGTATGGCCCAAACCACCGTTGAGTGAGCTTTTTGCGTGCATCATATTGAGAGTCAAATGTACTGTCATAAATGAGCACCCAATCTCCTACTTCAATTGGCTTAGGACGCAATCGATGAGTTTTATCAAAATAATGCTTGTTCTTCATTCTAGATTCTCTTAATTTTTCAACAGCATCATCAAGTCTTAATTTACCTTGTTCTAACTGTTTAATATGCAAACTCAAAAAATCATCAGTAGACATGTTTTCAGACCAAGGCAAATTTGACCATGCAGAAATATGAGACTGAATTGGAAACAATGGTTTTTGACAGTACATGAGTTCAGCAGGCATATATCCAGTAGTACGTGTGCATGTCATTCTATCTGCCCAAAGTGCAAAAGGTAAGAATTTAGGCCATTGTTTGATGTCACCGTTACATGCTTTAGATATGGCTTTCACAATAGGTGGATGCCCTCTCTCTATTTTACCATTGGCCTCTGGATTATATGCAGTAGTGAGAGACAAACGAATACCGTGACGCTCAAAGAACTCTTTAGCTTCTCTCGCATTTAACTCTCCACGATCGGCAACTACTTTCTCTATGTACCCAAAGCGACTTATGACATCTTCAAGCAAGAATTTGCAAACATTGTAAGTGGTCTTAGATCGTAATGCACGTCCCTCTACATGATTAGTTAAATCTTCTCTTGCAAGTACAATGTAACGCATTTTGTCAATACCTTTAGGCATAGTTACAAGATCTACTACCCACTTGTAGTGAATACACGGTGGATAAGTAGGATGCAACGGATCTCTATGTTTGACTGATGAATGAAGTTGACAAGTAGAACATGTAGAAACATAGCTACTAATGTCAACATACATCCTAGGCCAATAATAGGTACTTCTTATTTTTTCATATGTTCCAAAAAATCCTTTATGACCTGCCCATAATGTCTCATGCATTTCCTTCATTACTTGCAATTGAAGCCCTCGTTTTCCTAGGACTCGTTGTGGATTCGTAACCTTACCCTTAGCATGTCTCCAAAGATAACCATTACATAGGAAAAAGTTATAAGCTCGTTTTCCTAGGACTCGTTGTGGATTCGTAACCTTACCCTTAGCATGTCTCCAAAGATAACCATTACATAGGAAAAAGTTATAAGCTCGTTATAAGATTATCATGGGTGCAACTAGCTTAGGATCTACACAACCAATCTCATGAGGATACATAGTAAAGGCTTTTCCATGGCTACGTATGACTCTCTCAAATTTATCTCTCTCTGCTGGCAAAAGAAAGTCATCATCTCTACCAATTTTCACTTGTTTGATTGTCTCATCCGTGATTGTATGTCCTATGTTTTTCTTATCCCGAAGAATTGGATCATTTTTCACATCAATAATTTTTTCATTACTTCCTTGAGGTAATGGTTGAGCTATGGGTTTGATTTTTTTGTCTGCAGTTTTGTACTTTGTTTCAACTAAGGCATCATGTGTTTGGTTAAATTTCGAGCACTTGTCAACATTGAGAGCATACTCTTGGATTAGAGCATACTCATCAAGGGAAGAAAGAAGAATAATATGGGAATTAGAATTTTGTTGAAGACATAACTCTAACTCCTCAAGAGTAGAGAAACAATGAGATGTTTCAATCACATGCTCAATGTTCTCATCATGTTCCATGATTTTGTTGTTTTTATAATTTTTTTGGGTTTTTTGGATAAAAGACTTGGACAATTGACTCTTATGAAGAAAATCTAATCTAGAATGTGGAAAACAAAGTGACAAACTATTGAACAGGTTGGTTGGCTGCGAGATGTCAAACCAATATCCACTGTTGTCCCGCTCAACAATGGATTCTATCTGAAATTTTGATCATATGTAGCTCCAAACATGAATCGAGGTGCACAATCACTACAAGCATGCTCATGACCCTGAGTAACAATAGGTTTCTTTCTAATTGACAAACGATTCCTAGGATGATTCACTCCTACTGTCATGACTTGAAGTGATTGCATTCCATCCTTAGACTTCAATCTAGCATAGGTAGACCCATCATCCATGGCTTTAGTTTCCATACGACTCTCACAAATAAAGGGTTGACCTAAGAGAACTTCATAGGAGCAATTATCTTGAATAAAAAAGTGAAATTCTTCTGTGATTCCTCCAATGGATATGGGCACACTAGCACAAGCTCCATACAGGGTACCTACACCATTATCTGCAGTTCTCATACGCCATCCACAATCTTTATCTATGGGCCATCGAAACTTATCACAGACTTCTCTTGAAATCACATTGATTTCAGAGCCGGAATCTACTAATGCATTTACAGTGATAGTGTTCTTATCATTTCCTATTTTAACATGCATCTCTGATGTACCTCTAGACCAAAATGTTATTTTAAAGTGACTTTCAGGATTGTTTTCATGATTTTCATGGTCAGGTTGAATAGGTCCTAAGAAATTTTTATTAACATTTACTTCATCATCATCAAAGTCCTCTTCATCAGATTCATCAAAGTTTAAGGCTTCATTCATAGCTTGATCTTGATCTAGAGAATCTTGCATCTCAGTATCTAGATTAAGCGAAAACCTCTTCCTTTTAATTAGGCCGATAAAGTTCTTTAAAAACAGGCTTTGCAATAGAGAAAACTTGTTCTAAAGACATAGTCACTTGACTCTTAAGCAAAATGTCATCTAAAATCTCCATAGGATCTATTTTTCTCTCAATTTCTAAAATCAAGATGGCTTTTGGTTTTCTCTTTGGTTTCTTTTGTTTTTGCTCAGGGTCTTGTTTTTGTTCATGTTCTCGTGTTTGGTCTTCAGTTTGTTTTGATTGTTCTTGTTTATCTAAAGGCTTTGGTTCTGTTTTTCTTTGCTTTGTCTTCTTCCCTTTTTGTTTCTCCTCTTGTTTTTGTTCATTGGGTTCTGATTCTTGTTTTTTATCTTTGGATTGTGATGTTTCTCCTTGCTCTATGATTGTTTCTATTCCCTCTAAGGTTTGTTTTCGAGTCACTCTTCTTTCACTAGGCTCAGCTTCATCTCTTTTTCGTTTTTCTTCTACATTGGATATGTGAGAAATAAGAGATTGATCTTCTATCGGTGACTCCCAAGCCGTTATTCTCCTAATCTCATCCTGTGCTCTTACTAAAGCCTCTATGGAAAAATCACCTTCCTTTGTGGGTTTACTTGATTCTACTTGTTGTTCATCAAGAGCTTCTAGTTTCACTCCTCTAGTTCCTACGTCCATTATGGTTATATTTTCATAATGTTTCTTCATTCCTCCCTTACCATAATTTCCTTGCAAAGGTAGCCTAGATCGATAGTCACAGATTTTCTTGTCTATGTCTATTACTAGTCGTTGCTCCTTAGCAGCCTTCAATAATTCACAATCTCTCAAAAAGTGCTCTAACGAATCACACCAAGGACACCTACGAGGGCCACGCACAAAACCATTTTGACTTTGAGGATTTTGATTAACTTGTGGTGGGAAATTTTGAAATTGAGGATTTTGTTGATAAGGTATTGCTTGAACAGGATAAATAGGATTTTGAAAATGCAATTGATGTCTTTGAGGAGCTTGGGGAGCAACATGTGGTACTTGAGGTGCAAGAGGAGCTTCCATATTATATGGTTGATTATTTTGAAAATTTTGATTTTGAGGATTTTGAAAAGCTATTTGAGAAGCTTGAGGATACAGATTTTGATACATTTGAGGATTTTGCACATGAGGATGAGGATTTTGCATTGAAGGATTATGCATTGGAGGAACTTGATATGCTTGAGTAGGAGCTACTTGTGGATTTTGATTGGTAGCTATAACATGTTGATTAGGCTCTTGAAAAGTCATTGGGTTCATTTGATTTTGGAAAGTTTTGGTGTAATTAGATTGTAAAGCATCTATAGTCTTGGCCAAATTGGATTGTGTAGCAATAAGACTTTCCATTTGCTTAGTGAGAATATCCACTTGAGATTGTTCAACTACACTTTTTTTTGGCTCTACTTTAAAACCTTGATTAGGCTCCATCATTTGAGGAATAGGAGTAGAGTCAAAAAGCATAGCATGGGATTGCTCTCTAACTTGCTCCTTAGTTTGTGGAAGGCTAGCTTGAGGAAGACTAGTTTGCTCATAAAGCATGGATTGTCTTTGATGTCTATGGGCTACAGCCTCTACTACTTTACGCACTTTTTGCCAATTGTCAGTAAGACCATAGCGCTTATCTGGTTCTTCTAATCGCCGTTCAACTTCCCTATGAGTTTCAGGATGAAGAAGCTTAAGAAAATTGATCACAAGATCAGGTTCCAAAGTTATCTTATCCTCATCAGGAAGTTGTTCATAGCATCTAATATACTCATTTTTTAAGTGAGTAATAGAGCTACTAGGCTTTGGAGAATTGACCCATCGTAAGAATCCATCTCGATTATGTTGGCTATAATCTTCAAGATAGAATTCTTTGAGCATCTCCTTTCTAAAATCACTCCAAGGAAGACTATCATATTGAGTGACACGGTTTATGATAGAGCTATCAACAATTCGTTCAAAGAATGATATCAAAAGATCTTCGGGAAGACCAAAAATCATAGCTTGCTCTTCAAACAAATCTAAGTAGCTTGTGATGTTGATGCCATTGAATTTTCCCTTCTCTCTCAACATAGAAGAGACTATTCTTTGGCCTTGTTTCTCAACAATAAGGGATTTGAATCCTTCCTCCATCTTATGTGAATAAGCAAGTGATGCACGATGCTCTAGATCTCTCACAAATGCGTTTACTTCACGACGAAGATGTGCACGATACTGTGAGAAATCCAGTGCAACACTCAAGACTGATGATGATGATATGAGGATGAAAAATATGCAACAAAGGATATGGATCACAACCTCCCAACAAGATCAGAAGCAAATGCCACGAAGCGTCTCACGTCGGGTTCAAATGTGGAGGTGATCGCAATCCGGGTGGATCGGGCCTGGTCGTGGCACACACAGGGTGTATGAAGCTAATGAATGTTGGATGGTTTAAGGACATGAAAGTGAAATTAATGTTGAATATGGAGAGAGATGTTGAAATGATTATGGGAATGGGAAAGTAGGAGTGCAATTTAGATTTATGAACATGAATGATAAGAATGAAAGAGAACCATACACACGAATCAAATTTGGAAGGAAGAATGGTCCATTGAAGGAGCTTCTTAAACACTTCCTAATTCTAATTCATATGCATAGTCTTCTTTGGATGATATGTATGCATGACGTGAATAGATGGAATCCTTACACATAAACCAGTTTCGAAAGGAAGAATGGTCCAATATTGGAGCTTCTTATACACTTTCAGAAACTAATCAATATGTATGGGTATGTATGATTTATATGCATGCAAGTGAATTATGATAATAGAGTTTACTCACAAGCTCAAAGAAACATCCTCACTGGTTCAACGCAATACTGCGGAGCCTTCTCACACATAGAAGAAATAGAAGACATGTAAAAATACTTAAGAGACTGAGAGAGGAGACAAGAGACAAGTGACAAGTGACATGAATTAAAAGGATTGGAATTAAGATACATGTATAAGATCGTCGTGGTACGTCAAGCTAGGCAGTCTACTGATCAAAGGTGGTTCCGACCCTCAAACCATGACAGTTCAACCGAATGTCACACGTAAGAAGGTGAGTTTCACTCCAGTGACCCTATGTCTGTCTAGGCTCGTAACGTCTAACTAAAGAAGTCTAAGACTCATTAAAATCAGCTCTAACTCACTCACACGCTCCACCGAGGGTGAGTCAAGATAGAGATGCTGGTTTCAAGAGCCTATCCTAGATTGGAATTCTAACTTAAATTTGAAACTAGGTTCTATACTCATACTAGCTCACCTTGGATCCTCACTCGCTCAACCGAGGGTGATCGTCTCAAGGAAACCGTAAGCTAGCATGAGCCCTATGGATGCCTAACAATGATGCTCTAGGAGTTTGGAGGCGGGTTTATTTAGTTTTTTGAATGAATTTGGGCGCTTAGACCTAGAGAAATCAACTCTCAACTCTAGGATCACTACTTTTGATTACAACCATTTGATTAATCAAATCAATGGCTTGGAATTTTTCTTTCTATCAAATCTAGTGTAAAGGAGTGAAATTTAGGCGCCCTCATTCTCCACCATTGGATCTGGGGATGATCTGGACCGTCGGATCAGTGCTGACATCAACTCGGATAAGATAAGCCACTATTTTTGGAGAAAAGCTGCATTATTGATCTTTGATTGTCAAAAATTATCTTCTTTTATGGAAAAACTCGTGGATCCTCCTTGCTTTAAGCATAAGTGCATCTCCACCCTTGAATATGAGCTCATCTTGATCGTACAACATGGCTCAATCAACTTTCGCCATGTGGTGGCCCTTCAACCCTTAAATTTGCTTAAACTAGAAAACTGCGGTGATCCTGAAAACTGGACTTTGTACTCTTTGACCCTCCAAATAGGCTTTGATGAAGATGAAACTTTGTAGGACTATGTTTCCAAAGATCTCCTTCAGGAATATGCAGAAAAAACTCCCATCTGAATCTCCCTTGTACAAGTTTGACTACATTTGGAAGCTTGCAAGGTGGCATTAAGGTTTCTAGGAAGCTCTGATAGCCTTGAAAATTTGTACAAATATGTAGCCACATATGATCTTTATACATGCCAAACCATATGGCTAACATAAATTTCTATACAAGAATTTGTAGGGTCAAACTAGAAAAATTACATTTTTACAAAATGAACATAGCATATCAATGTGCTACAAAATCCATTTTCTGCTGAAATTTGGGTTATAGACTGCCTTTGACAATCTTTACAAGTATATGAATTTTCATCTAATTTGGTGACAATGAAATTTTTGCCCTAATTTCCCAACTTTGACCAGCTTTGACCAGCTTTGACCGCTACCATGGACTTTCTTGATTTCTTTGAAACTTTGTATGTGAGCTTCCTTTGACATCCTTGATGCATCCTGGACTTCTCGGGGAATTCCGGATACCTTCACCAAATATGATTTTGTAGGCCTTCACAAGTGAGAGAGGAGAGAAAATCTCGACAACAACGGTCGGGAGAAAGAGATATGGGATAAAATCAAGCTTCATCTCGACCTGGTCGAGGTGAAAGACATGAAGGGGTTCTCCTGGTCTAATCTCTAATTGGGGGACTCTCTCAGGAAAGAAAGACTCTCTGATCAGGACTCATAAGGCTATAAGAGATATCCGAGAAAAAAGAAGAGAAACAGTATATCGGAGGCCCTCATAGCTTGAAGAAGAAGTGAACAAAGGTAACTTGCAATGTTGACAAGGGCTTCTGAAAATCAGGGGAAGACTAAGACTCGAGGAAGAGGTTCAAAGGAAAATCTACAAATATTCTTCAAAGAATGGTGGGCGGGGAAGGTTGACAAACCATCGAAAGAGATGTGTAACATCCTCAAAAGGAAACAAGCAAGGGAAGCCATCCCCTTCTTAGTCCATAACAATGGGATCGAATGTAGCACGGAAGTTGAGGACAAATCTATCATCGTCGAGCACTTTACCCATCTTCTCGAGGTCTCAACTCCCCTTTCCCCGCACAGGTGTGATTGCATGGCAACCATCTCAAGGGTTGCTCAATCTAGAATCCCTAAGAACATGAATTCTCATGAATTCTCTACTAGATACTAACATTTCCGAGGACGAAATTATCGATGTTATTGATGCTCTTCCTAATGGAAAAAGTCTGGGTCCTGATGGCCTCACCAATGAATTTTTCAAGTCCTTCAAGCACGTGGTGGCCACCCTGCTACATCTAGTGTGGCAAGAGGCTCTCTCCTTCGGTGCCCTCCGTGAGTGTCTTAATAATGGTGTCATCAATTTAATTCACAAAAGGGGAGATAAGAACAAAATTGAAAACTGGCAGCCGATTACCATGCTCCAAACTAGATACAAGATAATTGCCAAAGTTATCGCCAACAAAATCTTTTGTCATTTAAAATCATGGCTTTGTAAGGACCAGAAAGGTTTTATCAAAGATAGATCTATACTTGAAGCAATTGTCGATATTTGGGAAGGCCTTGCGTTTGCTCAGGAGTCTGCACAAGATCTGGTATTCATTAAGATCGACTTCGACAAAGCATATGACAGATTGGAATGGGACTTTATTCTTCAATCACTGAAAGACCTTGGTTGCAGCCAAAAGTTCACGAAGATGGTTTCCACTCTACTCGGAAATACTTCAACGAGAATAAATATCAACGGTAAGCTCTCAGATCCCATACGTTTAAAAAGATCTATCAGGCAAGGCTGCCCACTAGCCTTGCTACTCTTTGCTATCGCCTCAGGTGGCCTCAGTCGCCTATTAAAGCATCACATGGATGTTGGCAATCTCAAGGGTCTTTCCCTACCTTTAGACCACGGCCAAATGATTGCGAGACTCTTTGCCGATGACATGAATGCCTTTGTACATAATGATATGAATAGCATTGAGGTGTTCTGGAGTTGCCTCAATACCTTTTGTGTGGCGTCAGGTTCAAAAATCAACCATGCTAAAACTGCTGGACCTCCACCCCAACTGTTGTTAGATCAGGGGTGTAAAGTTATCCCTAGAGATCAAGTCTTCCGTCTCCTTGGTATTCCGATGGGCTTCGACATCTCAATGGACCAATGGTGGAACTAGGTGCTATCCAAACTGGATAGCAAACTAAATCATTGGAAAGGTATGCAAGTTAACTTGGCAGGGTGTGCAATGGTTATTAACACATTTATGCTTTCTACGACTATTTACTTTATCTCATGTTGGAGACCTAAGGAGAAAGAGTTTGCCAAAGTGGAAAGAATATGCAAAAACTTCCTATGGATTGGGGACCCAAATAGGAGGGGGATTCCCAAAATCAAATGGAAAAGTTGCATTCACTTGGAAAGACTCGGGGGGCTTTCGTATTTTGGATATCACTAGGTTGGTTGACAAGTTAGCGGTAAAGTGGTTTATCAAGGCTTGGAGCAATCGTGAGTCCTCTTGGGCTAAATTGATCTTCAGAAACATGAAAGACCTTACCTTAGTTGGCCTTCCTGGTTGTAAGGACATAGGGATCCTCTCGCTTTTGTTCTCTCCCCACCTGGTGTCCCCTAAAAGCTCTAGCCTTGTGTGTTCCTTATGGAAGAGTTGGAACAAGACCAAACAACTCATCAGAATTAGTGATGAGTGGAAGTGGGCAGCTGGGATAAGACAAAATGACTCTATCTAGTTCCCAATCATCGGCATTAGGGGGTGGAGTCTTGGAACCTCCAAACTGCTAAGCAGTTATGGAACAAGGGGTTCAAACAGTGGAAACAGCTATGGAAACAAGAGACTGGCTAGTGGATCAGGTTCGAAGATTTAGACCCGAGTCACAGAGTTACCCTCGAGGAATGGACTCTTCTTCAAAGCAGGTGTTTAGCATGGGACCGCTCAACTACCCGCCTTCTCTACGGACAAGATCTTCCTTGCCTGGAGGGCCTCAAATGGAGCAACGGTAAGAAACTATCCAGAATCCCCAACTTCAAAGAGAACTTAGATGTTCATCACACCCTTAACAAGATGTGGTGCCTTTCTTGGACCAAACTTCGATGGGAACTAAAGTTCATGTCTATTTGGCACCCCCTAATTGAGATAAAAAAGTCCGTTCTCATGTGGAAGATCTTGCATAAGGGTATCTGGTCCAACGCAAGGGAAAAAAAAATTTGTGGTGTGCCTCCATGGTGTAAGCATTGCTATCGACGCATCGAAGATTTAGTTCACCTTTTCTTCAATTGCCCCAAGTCACATGTTATTTGGGATCGCGCAACGCGAGTATTGAGACTCACAAACCAAATCAATTGGCAACAGGCACTGTTGGGTGAGGCGGTTGGCTGCTCATCAAGGCTGTGGAATGCCATCAGGGGTGAGACTCTTTGGAAGCTTTGGAGGGAGCGATGTGCTGTCAATTTTGGCCAAACTCCAAAGGAATGGTCGATTGAGAAATCCTTGTTTCTTCTAGGTAAAAGAATCTCCTGAGATAAGAGATCTCCACCGTTTAGACATCACTACATTTATCTCCTCGAAAATAACAAGTTGAAACCCAGATGGGTCCCACATGAGGGAGATAATAGATTTGTCCGCCTCATTTGTAATGCTCTCTAGCTTACCGAACTTGTCCCCTGCATTGTGGGATTTGGGGGGTCCCATGGGCACTAGTCCCATTCACTTGTAAGTTTTCTCCTTTATTTTAATTAAAGTTCGGGAGACTAGGCCAAGGCCGAACTTCCTTTATTAAAAAAAAAAACCTTCCGAGATGCATAACTTTGCCACTGAGCGTCCAAACGATATCATTCCACTTTCTACTAATCGATCTACTTGAGAAGCATGCTTTTCAGTTGTCTGCAGGTTTGGCGAGGACTGGCGAGGATTCAACTAAAGTTTGCAAAATTCAATGGTTGGTTGGTTGGCTTCCAACCGTGGACCGCTTGTCTTGAGGAGGGTGTATCTTTCTATCTGATTGCCGGATTTGGATGATTTTTATTTTTTTTGGAAACTTGCAAATAGAGTTTTCCAATGACTATAAGATCATTGGTTTTGGCTTCATAGCCATTTTCTTGCACACCGATTTAGTTTTCAACTAGTTTATGGGATGTCGATTGAAGATAGTTGGAGATTCTCCACACCTCAAAATTAGCTGATTTCACTTGTAAAATGATTATAAATATTTATAGAATCTTTATAGAGCTATTAAGAGCCTTTATATATGGCTGAAAGTTGTATAGTTTATTTAAGGAAATTTTGAGCGCTTATATGTGCACATATTATATATGAACACTTACAAGCAATTCAAAATGAACATGCCATGGATTCAGTCTTGGTGAGAAAGCGAGAAGTGGGTTATGGACGATGTTCAAGAGTTCAAGGACTTCGAGGCTTAATCGAGAACGAGTCAGGGAAGTAACTTAACTCTTCTTTACATTCGTTGGCGTTCTAAATATGTAGATGACATATATGGATGTGTCTAAAGACTATGTATGCACATGGCTAGGAAACAATCATATAGCATTTGACTTGGTTTATCTTTCATTATGTTGTCTGATTTAGAAAGTATGGATGCATAATTGAAATGCAAAGGAAAGAAGGGATGAATGTGCAAAGTATATATATGTATTTGATGTTTGTAGAAAATCTTATTGCAACTTGCAAGAAGTCAAAAGGATATGCAACAAAGACATTGTTGCAAATATATTGTGTTCTTTGCAAGTTTTGGAGCATGAAAGTACAATTTATGGCTTGCATGTCATGGGCTTATAGAGTCCTATGTTATTGTTGATGGCATGTTTTCCATAGGCTTGCAAAGCCTTTATGTTTTATGACATGGTTAAATTTTTCTGACATCCATTGTCTTGGAGAAATGTTACATAAATTTTTCCATTCTGATGGCGTTATATACACACATAGCTTTAAGTAACAAAAAGAATGCATGCTCAGGATAATATGCATTTATAGACTATGCTATTTACAACTTGAGAGCATGCCATGCATTTGTATTTTGAGCATGAAGAGCATAGGTGTGAGCCTTAGCTCATATCACCGAAACTTCATTTCAAAACCTCCACTTTAATACACATAATAAAGTAAGCAAAGACCTTAATGCCTTTGATTTTAAGGAAGAATTAGTAAAGTATTTGAGTCATAGTTAAGGCAACTTCATTAATGATTGGATCCAAAAGAACAATCCTTATGGATTTAGACTATATGATTGCTAAGGAGAAGGATGTAGCTCTTCACATCAAGATTGTACATAAACAGTCCTATAGATTTTAAAAAGTTAGCGTAAAGGATTATGGGAGATATATATGATCATCTCCAACGTACTGAAGGTTTATACACCTTCAAGAGAGTCTACACCTTCAAGAGAGTCCCAGGATATGATCAAGAGACTAAGGAGCATTATGGTGTATACCCAAAGAGTGACTACTTTCACTCTTGGATCTCACTTTGAGCAAAGTAGTGAAATATCTCTTGCGAAACTACTAAGGAAACCATTCGAGGGGATCAGAAGATGGGTTTCATGAGACTGCAATGATGGGTACTACTGAGATACAAATGATGGTTGGGAAACCCATAGTCATGGAAGCTCTATGATTTAGAGCATAAGTCCCATTTTGAGGAGTATTTCGGGTACCCAATATATATATTTGGGGATCTAAAAAGAGGTATTTAGACTCAATCTTGGTACCTAGAAACTAATTAGTTAATAAAAGAGGGATATCCAATCTCTTGACATGGTATCATAGCTAGTGTGGCTATAGAGAGCTTGTGAATAAGGTAGATAACGAAGAGTCAGCGAGAAGGCGTGGAGAACGTGTGCTTCACAAACAATCTCAGATTGCCATGAAATTTGGTGTGCAGGTAAAAGGTGCCATAATATCTCCATGAATTATCTCTTTAGGGTCACTTGTTTTGCTCAGATTTCAGTTTTGGAGCTATTTTGGCATCCGTTTTGAGTCCGCAAATTGGGACCCATGAAAAAAACCTGTAAGTTTGCAAAACTATAACTTGCGTTTTGTTCCGCATCTCCCAAATATTTTAGGTCCACAATTTCAAGCGATTTTGTGTAGTGTTCATACATGAAAACTGTGTTTTTATGAGATCAAACTATCTAAGTCATATTGTGACAGTGTTTAAGAAGATGAACTGCATCTTGTGTATTTGTAGTTTGTACATTGCTATAGAAATGGAAAACGCTAATGGAATGATTTAATTATGAGCAATAAGTTGATCAACTATAACTTACATGCTTGGAGATTCAAAATGATAAATTTCTTGATGGGAAAAGGCTATTGGAAGTACATCGAAGGAGACAATGAAACTCTGTAGTTAGTAGAGAGGAATCAGATTGCCGATCAATTAAACACATATGAAGATTGGAACCAAGGAGCATGGAAGGTAATGTATTGGTTGTATGTTAGCATACAAGATAACATGATGATTGGGCATATATAGAATGCCAAATCTCCGAAAAAGGTTGGAACAATTGGGTCACATTGTATGAGACCAATGCAAATGCAAGGAAATTGCAACTCAAAAATGAGCTACATACACTGGAGAAAAAGAACATGTCGGTAAGTGACTCCATATTAAAAATCAAAAGCATATGTGAGTCACTCACATCTATTGATGTCAATGTAGAGGATGAAGATAATGTTGAAGTATGCCTTCATGGTTTAGGAGCTTCATTTAAGGAGTTCAGAACTAGGGAGAATATTCCAAATTTGTTGATCTTGTGGCCATGCTAATATTGACGAAAAGAACCTTGATGAAGGCTCTCTTGGAAGTGGGGTGGGCCTCAATAACAATTAATCACAGGTTTATAGGATCTTCCAACACATGACCCTTAGCATACACACCTTAAGACTCAATATGAGATGAGTTAGAGATAGAGAGAGAGAGTAGACAATATTTTCAAGTGTAACGGTAAGCATATAGTCCACCTACACTATTTTATATATCAGTGTCAATTACAATGTGGGTAGATGATTACAAACTCTGAATCTAGGCAGAAATTGGAAACTAGATACAATAATTTGTGTGTAGAGTCCCTAAGAGGTATGAAGAGTGTGTGTATGTGTCATTTGAGTATGTGGAGAATATGAACAATTTAGAACTGTTTTACAACAAACCCTATTTCTGAAATTAGGGTTTCACAAACCCTAAATCACCTAGTGACCTAACAAGTAAGGAACTGACATAGACTTGTTACTCATAGTTCATCAATGTGCATATGGTTGGAACTTGGCTGATACAAACTACACAGATTCACCAAGTGTAGGGCATACCTCCTTCTCCTAGCTTGATCACCAACGATGGCTGAATGATGCTTGATCCTCAAGTGATCGATGATGTGATGCTCAACAATGAGCCAATGATGTTCTTATATAGGACTTAAAGCCGCTACGATTGTTTTTAGATAAAACGTGCGCCCAAAAACAAAAGCAACTACGATCCATGCTGAAAAGCATGTTTTTCGTAAAAATTAGCATAGATCCTTTTCCATTGCAATTATTAGGCTTTAAGCACTTAATCAGCTGCGATCATGTTATTGTGAGTATCAGCTGAATGTTCAAAGTTGTTTTTCCTTGACCTATGGACTCAGAGGGTTCAAATGAGGTGAAAACATTTTTATGATAGAAATTAGGGTTAGGGTTTTCTTCTGATTTGGACATCTGATGATTGAATGCTATATATCAAATGAAAGCTCTCTTCAAACTCTATCTATTAAGCTAATAATAATTTATGACCTTCTATGACCCAAAAATTAGGATTTCTGGAAATTAGGATTTTGTGCTATTCTGATATTGTTTCCAACAATCCCCCTTTCAATGTCATAGTGGTACAAGGTTTAATAACCCACAAAATTTTTTATGATTGTCTCTGGATAATGCTTTGGTAAAACTAATTACAACATTTTGACTTGTAGGTATGTAGACTAGATCAATGTGCTTCTTAAATACCTATTCTCGAATGTAGTGGTAATAGACCTCAATATGCTTTGTCCTAGCATGATGAACAATGTTCTTTGCAATAGTAATAGCACTCTGACTGTCTGAAAATATCTGGACTGGAAGATGAACTTGAACATCAAGATAATTGAGAATTTTCTGCAACCAAACTGATTCAAGTGTAGTTGTAAAGGCCTCCCTATACTTTGCTTCACTTGAAGATGTAGCAGTTGAAGGTTGTTTCTTTGAAATCCAAGAGATAAGACAATCTCTTAGAAAGAGACAATATCCACTTGTGCTTCTTCTTGACTCTTTATCACTTGCCCAATCAGAATCTGAAAAACCTCATAAGTAAAATATGTGGCAGCTATCACTTTTGATTACACTCAAAGTTAGGAATACCTAGAGTGACATGAAGGCAAATATGTAATCTTAGGTCTAGAAGAATTTGAGTTCACTTTCTTATGGGACTTTGTTCTATATTATAAAGGACTTTATGGCTTATTATCTTCATTGTGTAATGGTCAAACCTATATAGCTCTCCATCCTACACTTGTCTTACACATTATTATTCCTCAAAGGAGACGTTACATGGTCTTATGTCACTTTGATGATGTTAGAGGACTTGAGAGTTATAGTTAGAAGCTAAGTGTATATCGGAGATAATAGACAATGAGGGTTTCCCACCTTTGAGATGATCTCGTATGAGTCTTCTCAAAGGGAAGGATATAGGGAACCAACACACAGAGATGACCATGTACTAGTAGAACATGGGGTTCAAGAGAGTTCGGACACTTTCTTCTACCATTATGGACATTTCATTATATTCTTGAATATAAAAATATTCTCAAACAGAAGGAAACATCACTTATATACTAGTGGGAACCATCACTTACGATAGTGTGAAAAGACTCAAGAGTGCCAAATGGGAACTCATGGAGATTTTCTCATCTAAGAAAACTTGAGTTTGGCTCGATGGCGAGGAGGTACGACCATGGTAGACATGTGTGTTTCCTTCATTCACATGTTAAGTTTCTATGTGTGTTGTGGCAAAAGATTGGTATATGAGAGAGAGAGAGAGAAAGAGAGAGAGAGAAAGAGAGAGAGAGATACTAACGTCTTCTGAAGGCTAAATTTGGCCTATGAGACAAAACCATGTACAACTATAGTAACCTTTGTGTAGAAATAAAATAAAATGGAAAAGTACTCGCTACACAAAATTGCGTAGGCTGAACATGGAAACAACCATAGGATAGTGTATCGAGTGACGGAGAGGTAGTGGGGATAATGTAGTGGTGCATGGGGAGATGGCTTCTTACTCTGCAGATAATGGCCATCTAGTACATGGGGGGCCCGATGATGGGAGTGAATATGTATAGCTACAGGTAACGGGTGGAGGTGGGTGGAGTATGTGGTACATCGGCGGTTGTCTTAGTGCCTCCTGAAGAAAGGCTATCTAGGTGGTGGTGTTGCACCTATGCTCCATCATGTGGTCATGGGCTATCTTGATGCGTGAGATATCCTCTTGGTGTAGTTGTGGTCATCTGTCCCTAGCTCTATGTGGTCGACGTCACACTCTCCGTGCCACTGGCTATTGGAGCGTTAGCCCTATGCCTCTGGAAGGTGGGCTCGTCTAATGTAGGCCATCTCGCTGAAAGAATTGAGTAATGGTCCGCTGTGTACTCATCCATGTATGATGTGTGGGCTGCAACAACCGCTCTCGACTCTCATAGGCGCTGTGAGGAATCGTCCCAACCTCCGCTGGTCTCCAATGGTCATGCACAAGTGTAGTAACTCCTCTATATGGAACAATGTTCGTAGATTTGAGTATGCTCGACATCTAGTAACAAAGTGCTCCTCGCTCTCTATCTTTGTATGGCATACTGGGCACCACCTCTCCTCTCTAGGTACTCCCTTGGTCAGACCCCTCTCGATCTCGAGCCGGTGTGATGAAACTCGAAGCTTCCCGATGACAACTCGGAGGTGGTGTGGTAAGCATGCATGTCTGCATGTATCGCAGGGTCTCAATAAAGCCTTGATCTAAGATATGTAGAAAATGCTCATGGTAGTAGAGCATTTTTGATGGCAGTGGATCCCTGGGGCTAATCCATGTCCTCTATATATATGTATCCCATATCACTTGGCGAATGGCCTTGTTCCTCTCCTGGTGGGAGATCATCATACTGGAGTGGTGGTAGTCTGTCCATGTCAAATCCATAATGGGCCAACCAATCTTGTGTTTGTGCGTACCATGAGGAGGTGTCACCTACTAGTGCCAAGTCGCGTGATGCCTGGAAAGCTCGATAATTGATGCTCTTTGTGTCCATGCTCTGTATCCTGTGTAATAGGCATACTGTCTGGAACAATGCCTCTACTAGAATCGGTGGTGCAACAAGCTCTGCTTTGATGATATCATGTGGTACTGAAGGCTTGCTCGGATGAGTTTGGCAATCATGAGAATCTGTGGCCTCTCCAATGCTGTCCATGCTGATGTAGCTAATCCCGACCCCCATATGGCTGCTCCATACATGAGCGCTTGCATAACTAGAGTGTTAAAGAGCGATCCCTTTGTGCGGGGCTCCTGAAAATGTGCTTGGTGGCACTGTCTCTCCATCAAGGCTAGTGCTACATATCCACGTGTGATGCGATCCCGGGCTGCCCGAGACATAGAGGAAACCCTAAAGGCTGATGTGAATGTCACTCCGAGATAGACATATGACCCGACTACCTCGATCGGTCCGCTTGCTACTGTGAAAGAACTATGTCTCCTCACCTCTGCTGATGTATGAAAAATCATAACCTTGGTTTTACCAAGGTTCACAGATAGTCCTTTATGTATGCAGAAGTCGTCTAAGCCACGCAGGTGGCGTTGTAGACCTTGTGTAGATTCTGAAACTAGCACAATATCATCAGCATATAAAAGAATATGAAGAGTATCCCTCATACCTCAATGCCCTCCCCTCCCTGGTGGTGAATTATATATCTGGCAAATGCAATGTGTGTCATATGTATGCATGTATGTGTCACATAGCATGTATGATCAAAATTAAGTACATATGCATGTGTGTCATATTATATATATGTGTATTTATGCATGTGTGTGTCATATTATCCATATGTATTACATATATGTATTATATGTGATAATGGGCTGAATTATGAAATATGAGGCAATTAAAAAAAAGAAGGGAACACCTTGCAAACGCTAATTGGAACGCACATTCCGTACGAAACGTTCCAAACATTCCAATCCCATTTGGAACGCATTTCGATCCAACTATGAGAGAGAGAGAGATGTCTTCTAAAGGCCAAAATTGGCCTATGAGATAAAACCACATAAAACTGTGATTATACCAAACTTCTGTAGACAATATAATAATAATAAGAAAGAAAACATCTAAAGTGAACTGAAATCAAAGCTTAACAATGCGCTGAAGATGATGTGGTTCTGGCACCGCAAAAAAGGACTACCATGATACCGTGTGTGTGGGCTGCAAAGGAAGCAACTAAAATGAATAGACCTAGGATGGTAGTATGGGGTGGAGTGAATGAAGGATTTGATACATGGGTGTCGGATGAAGTAACCTCGGGAAAATGACATGCCAAGGTGTGGATAGGAGTCTCCGCTCCATGTGTTGCTCATGAGGTAATTGTATTCTCAATATCTCATGTTGGTAGAGACACGGTCTCCTATATCCATGGACATGTGGTCGTCTCCTAGCTCTTTGAGTCTCTGCCTCGGCGAGAGTGAGCCCTTGACCATTGGGGATAGGCGGTGGCTCGATCCTTAGAAAGAAATCAATAGCCCTCTACTGCATACCCTCACCCATGGCTTGTGTAGACTGTATCAGAGTCGTGCATCTATGGTTTGCAGCAATGGGAGATTGTCCGAAACGACATTGACCCTCTCTCATCGTGCATCGCTGTAAGGATCCCTCTATCTGGAATTGTACCCTAAGCTCAGCATATACATGGCATCACATAACGAAAATACTCCTCACTCTCCACCTCTATTCGGCAAATCAGACATATGCGGTCCTTTGGGTGTCCTGCTAACCTGACCTCTCTCGATCTCCAATGGGTGTAAAGATACTCGAAGTTTCCTGATAGCAACTTGTATGTGATGTGGCATATAGATCTGCATGTATGCATGTACTGAGGCATCTCAATAAACCCTTGGTCTAAAATTTGTAAAAACAGCTCATGCTAATGGAGTTTTTCCATTGGTAGTGTCTCCCTAGGTAGGATCCATGTCCTATGTATATATATGTGCCATAGCTCCTTACGTATGATCCTATCCCTCTCATGTAGAGAGAGTGAATAGGTGGGAGCATGTGTATCATACTCTAGGGGCAGTAGTCGGTCCATGTCAAATCCATAACTGGCCAACAAATCTCTAGTCTAGGCATACCAACATGAAGTATCCCCTACTAGAGCAAGATCACGTGATGCCTCAAAAGCCCTGTGTGTGATGCGGCCACCATCCATATTTTGGAGTCTATGGAGCAAACATACGGCCTTGAACAAAGCCTTGACTATCATCTGGGGCATAGAAAGCTCTGCTCCAATGATGTCATGTGGTACTGATGGCTTGCTACGTATAAGCCTAGAAATCATGAGTATCTGTGGTCTCTCCACCAGTGTCCATATAAGGGTGCAAGTCTTGGCCCCCAAATAGATGATCCATACTTCAGTGAGGGTGTAACTAGTGTATAAAAAAGCGAGCCCTTCTTGTGAGGCTCCTGAAAGTGTGCTTGATGACATTACCTCTCCATCAATGCTAGTGCTGCATATCCATGAGTGACCCGATCATGGGCTGCCTGGGCCATTGAAAATGTACCTGACCTCGATGTAAAGGTAACTCCAAGATAAGCATATGAATCAATGAACTCAATGTGACCATCCCCCACTATGAATATACTCTATCTCCGTATATGTGCTGATGTGCCAAAAGGACCTTGGTTTTACCAAGGTTGATTGAGAGTCCTCTTTGTGAGCAAAAATAATCTAGCGCATGTAAGTGACTCTGTAATCCTCAGTTGACTCTGTAATCCTCAATTGACTCTGAGATCAAGACAATTTCATCAGCATATATTAAAATATGGACAACGGTCTCCAATCCCCCCCAACTCCACTCTTGGACCGCCACATTGCATGATAAAGTCAACAATCTCATTAATGTATATCCGAAATAAAGTAGGGGATAATGGGCACCCTTGTTTCACACCTAAAATGCTAATAACGGGATTGGAGAGCCCTCTCAGGCATGAGACCCTACTAGATAGCTGCTTGTATGAAGCAATAGATCCCCCAAATAAGATCATCTGTAATCCCAAGATCAAGGAGTCATCTAAAGAGTCTCTCTCTAGGTACTGTATCAAATGCTTTGCGAAAGTCCACAAACAAGCAATGCAATCTCCTCTTCCTCACCCATGCTTGATCAATCGGACATCTGAGAGTGAAGATGTGGTCAATGGTGGAAAAGGCACGTCGAAAACCAGCCTGCTCGGCATAGCAGTCAGGTGCATTAGGTGCGTTCAATTCGGTGTGCGTAAGGTGCGTGAACCGAATGGTATGGGGAGGTAAGGTGCGTAAGGTGCATCATATCTATATCTATATCTATCTCTCTCTCTCTCTCTCTCTCTCTATATATATATATATATATATATATATATATATATATATATATATATATATAGCGTACCAAACCTCCTTGCCACGTACTGTACACGAACCGTTCACGTATCGTATCAAACGTACTGAACCACCTTGCTCTGTATCTCTAGTAAGAATCACCCGATTTGTCGCTTGTCTCTAGAGTCCATGATCTCTCGGAGGGTGGGGTCACCTCGGGGTCCTGGAGACTCTCTTGCTCAGCACTCTAGCAAGAGTGCTTAGCTCCTCCTCAAGAATCGCTCCATAGATTTTGGCCAAGATGGGGCCAATCATGATAGTTCGGTAAGTGTTAGGGTCCATCATATCCCCATATTTGTGAATAGGCATAATAGTGTGCTCTATCCATGAGGCCAGGAACCCCTTGACCAATGCTCGATTGAAGAGGTGTGTAATGAATGGTGCCAATACCGCCATGCCATACGTAAGATGCTCAGCTTGTAAATCGAATTGGTCTCTGGCTCTCCCATGCTATAGATGGAAATAACTCTTCTCACCTTCTTCTTTGTGAATAAAGTGGAAGTAGTTGGACGTGAGCTCAAAGGTGTAGGTATTGGTGGTTGACATGAGATCTTATATAAACTCTTTGCATAGCGATGCCATCTCCTTGGGTCCTCCATGAGGGTGGGTTATCTCCTCTCTCGTAAATGATGCCATGCAACTGAACAATCTTTGCTCATAAGTAAGTGGTATATATCCCAATACTGGTGCTCTTCACACTCTCACTTTTTATGATGGGTAAGCGATTGAATGCGGCGCTGTGCCTATCTGTGTGCAATCTCTCCTAGAGCCTCATAGACTCTGAAGCATCATCTTAGCAACACTCCTTATCATACAAGCTCTTGTGGGGCATGGTTCCAATGCATGGAAGAAAGGTATGTGTATGCTGGGGAAAGCTCTATATGTTACCCCCCCCAGGTTTTCTCCAAGGCTTTCGACTAAGGCGGCGACCAAGGCATAGACCTTGGCATACCTTGTCATCCGAGTCACCGAAGTCACCGTTGGCGCCGTTGGCTGCGCGCGAGGGAGGACCTCAACGATCAAGGAATATAGAGGTTCCCGGTACTTCCCGGGAGGTCACCCATCCCAGTACTGTTCCCCCCAGAGCTCGCTTAACCGCGGCAATCTCTTGCCACTAAGCTACACTCTTGTGGTGTTTGAAGAAGGGGAAAGACTAAGGTTGGCATTACCTTGAACAAGTTTTGGTCCCTCAAAGCTTCATTTTTGCTTTTAAAGCCTATTTCTGAAGCAATTTTGGGGTGTTTTTGGAGCCATTTTGGAGTACTTTCGCACGTAGTTCTCTTCACACAGGTCCAAGAACATCAAGAAGAGTGTTCCTTGTACTTCTCAGACAATAAATATCAACCTTTGGGGCTGTATTTTCAGCCACACTCGTAAAACTACAGGTTTCTCGAGGGGTTTTCAGTTTTGGTGGGAGCAGTCGCTGCAAATTTATGCAGGTTTTTAAAGCCTAAAACATCAGAGTTGACAGACACTTGCAGGTGTTATTGGCCAGTTTTTTGGGCTGTGTATTCAGCCTTTCAGTGTCATTTTACTGCATATATTGAGCACATACACACCATGTACGCTTCTGTGGATACCGCTTATGTACGTCCATGTGGGCATTGATATAGCGGTTACGTTCTTTGCATAAAGCCTTTTACGTTTGATAAAGAGGGTCGTGGTGAGGTTTTCTTAACTGGGAGACACCCAGATGTCGGGGTCTCTTCGGTGATGCAGGTGGAAGACTTACCCAGCCTCGCCATAGGAGATGTATGATAGTTGTTCATAGGTGCTCGATAAGCCTAGTTGGCTTCTATTGGGTAACTGATTATATGCAGTGGAGTCAGTGATTCACTATGCAGGTAGACATGTTAGTACTTGCAGTTTTATGATACTTTGACACTGGTCATATGCTAATTTTGCAGAGGATACTCTGGCAAAATTTTTCTAGATTTCTGGTTTAGTCAACTATATAGTGGTCGATTTACTCCTTGATACACTTATTTGTTGGTGTTTGGACTCTTCTAGCTCCATTATCATTCTATTCAGTTCTCTACGATCATGGCATCAGAGGTCTCAGGCACATCCGGTGGATCAGGGTCTAGTGCTAGCGTTCCGAGGAGGAGCTATAACTTGCAGGGAAAAGACCATTTTGAGATCCGAAAATTTGATGGCACAAACTTTGCTCTATGGAAGAATCAGATTAAAGATGTGCTGATTCAAAGAAGGCAATGGAAGCCAGTAAATGGGATTTCAAAGAAGCCTGCTGACATGGATGAAGATGATTGGGATGAGTTAGATGAAATGGCCAGGTCTACCATTCGCTTGCACCTAGCAGATAATGTTTACTTTACAGTATTAGACTGTGAAAGTGCAGAGGAGCTTTGGAAGAAGTTATGCAATACATATGAAAAAGAGACGGCATCAAATAAAGTATATCTGATGAGAAAATTATACGACCTTCGTATGAAGGACACAGATAGTGTTGCTGCTCATCTAAATGAGTTTGATGCCATATTCTCCCAGTTACAGGCTCAGAAAATGGATATGGACAATGAAATGAAAGCAGTATTGCTGTTATGCACCCTGCCATCATCATGGGATACATTTTGCACAGCTATTAGCAATAGTGCACCAGGTGGTAAACTCGTCTATGATGACATATGTGGAGCACTCTTGAGTGAGGAGATTCGTAGAAAATCTATGGTTGGCACTCAGAGTGGAGATGCATATAATGTTCGTGATTCTTACCAAGGAAAGAATCAACAACGTGGCAGGAGCAAGAACAAGGAAAAGAATGGTCAACGGAATAAGAGCAGAAGTAAATCAAGGAAGAGGGATATTGAATGCCATTATTGTCATAAGAAAGGACACATGAAGAAAGACTGTTATGCATTAAAGAATGCTAAAGGTAAAGGACAGAATGTTGATGGGCATGTTAAACAGTTACCTGCACCATCTACTTTGATTGTGAAGATTGAAGAAATTAATGCTATTTCTGATGATGCTGATGTGTTGACACTTGATAGTACTGTGCCATCTGAGGCACTTATGGCTGATTCTCTTTCCCACACCTGGCTGCTAGATTCTGGTGCTTCTTTCCATGTGACACCACATAGAGAATGGTTCTCTAATTATGTAGCAAAGTCTCTTGGTACCGTGAGACTTGGTGACTCTTACCAGTGTGATGTTGTGGGGATTGGAGATGTGGTTGTGCAGTTCATTGACGGTTCAAAATTTACTATGCATAATGTACGCCATGTACCTAAGTTATCACGCAGTTTGATGTCAGTTGGTCAACTTGATGACCTTGGTTACAAGGTGGTCTTCTATGCTCAGTCCTTTCGTATATCAAAGGGCAATATGGTTATTGCAAAAGGAAGGAAAGTTGGCTCACTTTACCCTTTATTTGTATCACAGAAAGAACACTTGTTAGCTGTTACTGAACAGCCTATGGCTTGTATTTGGCATGGTCGTTTGGGCCATATATCTTGTAGTGGAATGGAAAATCTTTCTCGTTCTGGCTACTTACCTGTGTTATCTTTCTCTGATTTTTCATTTTGTGAGCATTGTCAATATGGAAAGCAAACCAGAAATGTGCATAAAACGCACATTGACTCTTCAATTCAGCCTTTAGATCTTGTTCATACAGATGTGTGTGGTCCTATGCCCACTAGGTCCTTAGGTGGTTCTCTTTACTTTGTTACTTTCATAGATGATGCTACTAGAAAAGTCTGGGTATATCCTATCAAATCGAAGGATGATGTATTCCCTACTTTCAGAAAATGGCTTGCTTCAGTTGAGACTGAAAAAGGAACTAAGCTTAAGGCTTTACGTTCAGATAATGGGGGTGAGTATACCTCACATGAATTCAGCCTTTTCTGTCAGTGTAGAGGGATTCGTAGAGAGTTTACAGCTCCTTATACCCCAGTACAGAATGGTGTAGCTGAGAGGATGAATAGAACTATTCAAGATAGAGTAGTCTCTATGTTGCATCATGCAAACCTCTCACAAGGTTTTTGGGCAGAAGCAGTATTGACTGCAGTTCATGTGATTAACCTTTCACCTAGTACTGCCAAAGGTCTGAAAGTGGCACAAGAGTTATGGATAGGGAAACCACCATATTATGATCATCTTCGAGTATTTGGGTGTGAAGCATATGTTCATATACCCAAGAATCTTAGACAGAAGTTGGACCATAAGTCAAAGAACTGCATTTTTCTTGGATATGGTCGAGAAGGACAATTTGGATATCGCTTATGGGATCCTGAAACACGGTCAGTGATCAGAAGTAGTGATGTCATTTTTAATGAGTCTAAGATGCATAAACAGCCGATTAAGGAGGTTGAAGTGAGAAGAGTGGTGTTTGAGGATACTAGTCCTCCGGTTAGCATGCATAAAAATGCTGCACATAGGGATGTTCAAGAGAATGTCCATTCAGATCAGTCTGCACATGTTCCTGTTCAGCAACCATTGAGACGTTCTGCACGCATATCCACCTGATAGATATGTTCCAGGTTTAGATTTTGTTATGCTAACAGATGCCGGTGAGCCCTCTTGCTACAAAGAGGCTATGCAGACAGAGGATCATGTCAAGTGGGAGCGTGCCATGAAGAGTGAGTTGGATTCTATTCACAAGAATGGTACTTGGGACTTAGTACCTTTGCCAAAGGGAAGGAAAGCTTTACCATGTAAATGGGTATATAAGCTGAAATTCACATCAGATAGTGCTTCTCCAAAATATAAAGCACGACTTGTTGCAAAGGGTTTTAAGCAACAACATGGTGTTGATTTTGAGGAAATCTTCTCCCCAGTGGTCAAGATGACTACTTTGCGCATGTTGCTTGGATTCGTTGCAATGGAGGACTTAGAGCTAGTCCAAATGGATGTGAAAACAGCTTTCTTGCATGGAGATCTTACAGATGAGATCTATATGGAACAACCAGAGGGTTATGTAGTTCCTGGCAAGGAAAGTCTAGTTTGTAAGCTCAAGAAGAGCTTGTATGGACTTAAACAGTCTCCTAGACAATGGTACCAAAAGTTTGATGCTTTTATGAAGTCCCAAGGCTATTCTCGGAGCAATGAGGATCATTGTCTCTACACAAAGAGATGTTCTGATGGCAGCTTGATATGCTTGATACTTTACGTCGATGATATGTTGATTGCTGGGAAGTCCTCTTATGATTTGTCAATTCTCAAAAAGAAGTTGAGTCAGACATTTGATATGAAGGATTTGGGGGATGCCAAACATATTCTTGGCATGCGCATTACTCGTGATAGGAGTAAAAGATGCATATACTTGTCTCAAAGTGAGTACATATCCAAAGTACTTCATCGATTCAATATGCAGGGTGGAAAGGCATTGAGTACACCTTTACCCACATATGTGAAATTGAGCAAGGATGACTACCCCAAATCAGATGAGGAAAAGGAATTCATGACCAAAATTCCCTATCAGTCTGCTGTTGGTAGTCTCATGTATGCTATGGTAGCTACGAGACCAGACATTGCATTTGCAGTGGGAGTTGTGAGCAGATATATGTCTAATCCTGGCAAGAAACATTGGGAAGCGGTCAAAATGATTTTGAGATATCTGAGTGGCACTAAGGACAAGTGTCTATGCTTAGGTAGAGGGAAAGCATCCATTATTGGTTACACAGATTCTGACTATGCTGGTTGTGTAGACAATCGTAAGTCTACATCAAGGTACATTTTTCATTTTGCTGGAGGTGCTATCTCTTGGAGATCTCGTCTTCAAGAATGTACAGCTGTTTCCACCACAGAAGCAGAGTATGTTGCAGCAAGTGAGGCATGTAAGGAAGCATTGTGGCTTTCTCGTCTTGCTTGTGATATGGGTTTGCCTCAGCATGTACCTCACTTGCTCAGTGATAGTCAGAGTGCCATTGCTTTGGCTAAGAATCCGGTCTATCATGCAAAGACCAAGCACATTGAGGTGAGGTATCACTTCATTAGAGATTGCTTAGCCACTGAGAGCATTATTCTTGAGAAGGTTCACACTCGAGATAATGCTGCAGATGCTTTGACTAAAGCTCTACCACAGGATAGCTTTCGACACTGTTGTCACTTGATGGGGGTTACTTGATTCTTGATCTTACACAGTCACTTGTATACTGTGTAACATGCCCATCAGGTGGGAGGTATAGTTTGTATACTTACACTCAGGTATTCTTTATCATTCTTTCTTTTTTCTCCCATAGTTACTCTGGCCATATTGGCCTTTAGTGGGAGATTGTTACCGTTAGTGTCCATGTGAAAGGCCAAATGGCCACTGGACACTTCTTTGTATATGTTCTTTAATAAAACATATAGTGGCCTGGTCAGTCACAGACTGTAAGTTCGACCGCATTTGTAAAACCTAAGAAGTCTGTCTTCGTGCTCCCTGTGTACTGCGTTTTCTGCGTATTCTACAACATCTGTGCGTAGTACTGTGTGTGGCGACCAGAGCTCGGTTTTCTACTTTGAGCATATCGTCGTGGAGCTCTCGAGAAGGAGAGTCCAGTGTGGTGCACGCCATCGAATTACTTCACTGTATAGCTGAGTCGTGCATGATAGATGTGATCTCTGAACTAAGCGTGTCGAGAGGATCATGTGGATCAAGTGAGAGTATCTGTGAGTGAAGATGGTGTGCGTAAACATGCCAAAGTTCATGTGTAGAGTGTATGGTGGTATGTAGATGTCAAGGTGGCGGGGTTTAGGTGATAAAGGGGAGAGAAGAGTAAAGCTAATGTATGTGTGATCTGCCCCTAGTGGATGTCGACCAATGGAGAGAGAAGGGATAAGGGATACTCCAGAAAGGGGCCCAATAATATAATCCACGGTGCTCTATCCACCACTGTGCAAAAAACAAGTGAAAGCACCTGACCCTGGCCATTGATGCATCATGTTATAGATAACGAGATCATGGAGACTCCCAAAATCAAGAAGATGCCTACCATAACATGTGGTGTCTTGCCCCTTATCAATCGATGATCTACTAGTTCCAATCTCAACTGGGTCTAAACGTTGCAAGATATTTGGTTGCTCCATATTATATAACTCACACTGTCGAGACTATGTACGTGCATTGAAGTCCCCAAGGAGGAAGACCTCACCCAATGTAGAGTAATGAACTATGTTCTCAAATAGTGGAGTATATGGTGAATCATCTCGAGCGTGACCCTCCATCTTGTGTCTAGCATATGCTGAATCTCGTGGAGGAAAATAGCATATGGTGATGTATATCCATCTCTCCCTGTTCAATTCAATGCGAACCCACATATATCGTGCCTCCTCGTCTCTCCTAAATATCAAAATATGTCTTTGTATGCCCAGTTTGAATAAAATCACCACGCCGCTAGATCCACGTGAAGTACTGTGTCTAGTAGTCGTCATGAAAGTAGACTCCCCTTGAAATCCCACTATATGGGGTAAACCTCTCTTTAGGCTCTCATGTGTCTTTGTGATACAAACAAAGTCATGTGTATCCAGTACAGGTCGTGTCCACAATGCTCCATTGTAGTTCTAAACTAAGAGATATATCCTAATATGGTGATGTCTCATAGGCTACGAACCCCTTTTTAGTAGCGTTTCCATCTATGGAAACCTTTCCATTAGGGTAGAAAGCTTTCCTTCCTTCTCTCCTAGCTTGTAAGATCTGAGGCATACATGCCCTTCTTTGCCCTATCCGCGTTTTTGTGAGGTCCTTGTCCATGAATTAAGATTCATTGAGAAGTCTTCTTAGTATGGATCACTTTCTGAAGAAAGCGATTCTCTTTGTTGCTGACCTCATGTGTAATATAAGGGCCCGAGGTTTTGTGTTATCTTTTTGAGCTCTCCATGCACGGGTGAATGGCATATCGTTATATCCTAGATGACGACATATCTGTGATGCATCAGCCTTGGCAGATGTTCCTTCAGAGAAGCCTATGATCCTCATATGTAGTCCACGGACCTATCTGTCTCCAAGTGTGTCTTGCACCCTGATGTATTCATCTCTTATTGCCTCTTCCTTTACCTCTTTTTTAATGTTTTTGCCTACGACTTCAACCTAGCTGGTTTAGGTTGATTTCACTTCTGATTTGACTTGCTCTTGGATGTTTGTCCTCCACACACACACACACACACACACACACACAGAGAAAGAAAGTGTTTTTATGTCTATTAGAAGGCCGAACTCGGCCTATGAGACAAATCGATGTACATGGGTGTATCTTTTGTCAATCAGAAAAGATAAAGGTAAGAGTGCTGAAAAAAAAACTGGTAAAGCTGATATAGATCTCTGTAGTATGCATGTGGAGATACCCATGAAAGTGGGGGGGTGTATGGAGTGCAATATCTAATGATAGTCTATATGCAAAAGGGTAGTACAACAAGCATGAGAATGCATCTAAAACAACTAACTAGCTCCATCCTGTGCTAGTGGGTGGGTGTAAGATGTGATACATAGGTGGAGATGGAGTCAGGGCCACCCTGATGACTGCAGCAGGATCAACCATCGTATGGGATCGTCTCTCCTCCATGGCGCGATGGTCACGAGCCTGGATCTCCGCAATCTGGTGTCGGTGAAGTCTCGGGGCCCGATACCCTATAGCATGGGGTTGTCTCCTAACTCGAGAAGTCTGAGCTTGCTGAAGAGTCACCCCTCTCGGTGTGTGGGCTGAGGGGGGAGGGTTGCAACACGTCGTGGATAAAGAAGTCAATGAGCTGACTCTGTCTCCCTCCTATATGGGGTGCTATAGTAGGGTGGAGTAGGGAATCTCTGTGACTCTGTATCTCGAGTAAGAATCGCCCGAGCTGTCGCTGGTCTCTAGAGTCCATGATCTCTCGAAGGGTGGTCTTCCTTGTAAACAGAGTCTCGTATCTACCTCTGATGCCATCATACGCACTTAGGGTGTGGTTCAACCATCTCCTATTTGTCACTTTATTACATTCTTCCCCCCTTGGTCAATCATTGTCCTCAATGATCTGCTCTTGTATCCCTCTAGCCTCGGTGATCAACCCCTTGAACTCCCTAGGTGCCCTTGAATCGATGTCCTCAACCTCGCACAGTTTCTTGAACCTTGTTTGCAACCTCGGTCTCTTGAACCCTTGCTCTCAACCTTGGTGTCTTGAACCTTCTTGTTCGCAACCTTGGTGTCTTGGGACCAACTTGTTCTCACCCATGTTTGGTATCTTGAACCCTCAATCAAGTACTACCCATGGTTTCCCAAGAGCTTCACACTTTCTAGGTATCTCATTAGATTTGGAAAGTTCGTTTCGAGAGCTTTCCAACGGTATATTATATGCCTCAATCTGACCTACCGATTGAGGGATACACTTGATTCTTTGTTGGGTCCAATTTTCAAAGCGCCACCTCGACAATTCCTACGTTTTCACATGATAGAGTGCCCAAGCGCCCTTTTAAGAGGCCATTGGATCATTCCAAATGATTTTGAAGATGAAACTATTGAAAATAGAGTCATTACGAAGATTGTGAAGCAAAAGCTACTATAACTTTTTGCTCCATACCCTCTTTCTTATAGGTTCATACCTATACAAACTATTTTTGAAAGCATGGAACAAATAGGACTTGAGCCCAATTCGATGTGTGATGTAACTCCTGAACAAACTGCACATATCTCACTTTAGAAGATTAAATAGGATAACCTAGAATGGATGCATAAATTCATCACAAAGCATTATTTGCTCAAGGTACCTGGGATTGTGAGTCAAAGCATGTAAAGTGTAGCCCTACTTATGCACTAGTTCCTCATCGATGCACCCACAACAAGATGAAATAAAACGAGCCCCTTTTCTAGAAAATACAAACTAGTTCAACTTTCTAGCCGTGGTTGCCCCTCCAAATGATAGTCCACCCACATTGGAATATATGTTGGATACTATCAATATTGGTTGAAGATCTTTTGAAAAGTCATAGATGCCACTTGTAGATTATTTATCAAAATTTTGGAAATGTTGTCTGCCTCAACGCTTTCAACAAAGTTGAGGTACCACATCTCAATGATTCCATCATAGGGTGAAACCAATCTTGTATGATATGAGTCAGATGCTTAACCTAGAAACCCTAACCACCACTTTGAGTCATGTTATTTACTTACCTAACCCATATCTATAGATGTTTGAAGAAGCTTGTTTCATTGATTTTGGGACTACCACACAAAGCTCTTTTTGAAAGTGAACTCAAAATTTTCTACGTGACTCATATTTCTTGAGGTCTATCAAAAGCAATCAAACATGGTACCATCCTTTATCACACTGTCTACCACTAGATGGAACAAACTATGTAAAATTTTTTACAAGCACATCGCAAACGAGATGTTGCACACGAACATGCCCTTCAACTCTAAACTTGGATAGGCCAATCACGTGCTTGTCGAGGACAACAAAATCTTTGAGAGGGGGAGTTTTTGGATGAAGAAGTTGTGGCAAATGGTCCCACAAAAATTTCAATTGGACTCTTAGTGTGGAAATGCATGTCAGATCACTTGATAAAGAGCCAAGTGATAAAACTTGGAAGTAACTGATAAAATCTTAACGCAACCAAGGGGAAACTTATTTCATATTCACCCAATTCCTAGGCCTTCTAAATCCATTTGATGTATCTAAGTTCCATTTTTTAAAGGACAGGGAGTCCTTGAAGCCTAAGGAGCATTTTCCATAATTATTTGATAAATTATCTTCATTTTTAGAACTTCATTCGAAGTATAAATTAACTATGGGAGTAGTTTTTTAACTTTTTTTCCACTTTCAAGTGGGAAATGGGCCATTTGTCTTGGTAGATAGGATATTGGAACCCTAATGTACTAAGATTTTTATGATTCATTTGGATGAAATTCGTCACTTTTGCTTCTAGCCTCTCTCCTCTTCATCTCAATCTTCATTGTGAGCTCCCACGGTGTTCTTGAGGTGCCATAACCCATAATCTATCCAAGGAGAGTGTCTTGGCACCATTTTGATGCATGCCTCTCCTCTTTTGGTGCATATTCCTCATGACGTCCTTCCTCAACAAAATCTTTTGGTCTCAAGATTTGTGTGAAGACATATCTATGTTGATATATTTCAGTAGTGATGTGTGTGAACACACTAGGACCTTCAAGCCACTTTTTTCCCTATTTAGGAGGTTTTTCCCCCGGCTCATATATACGCATATAACCCTAATGGGTCACTTATCTTTGTACATTCTCTTCGTAATACATTCGGTATTGTTTGTTGTTCTCCAAGCTTCTTCTTCTTCCTTGTGCTATTCGCGTGCTTCCGCAGACCTCAAACTCCAACAATTGGCGTCAGAGCAGGTTGCAGCTTCATCTAGGGTGTCTTCGACACCCCTTTGGTCACAGTCTCAAAATTGCACAAACATTGGTGAGCATACTCAATGCAATTAGGAGTTCAAAATAGCTTTGTTGTGTGGTGCCAAAATCGTGATATGAGCTCGTTTCTGCCTTCAAATGCACTATCATAGCGCCTATATAGGCAACTTTGTCCTCTTGTGCCAAAGATATATGTAGGTTTCGATTTACTAATATAAGCAGCATGAAGTTTGCTACCGGTTTAGTAGAACTCGATAGGGTAGTTCTGTTCAACTTTTTGAGGTACAATCATTTTTTTGCATCAGGGTATTTTAGTTAGTGGCCATGGCTAAAAGTAGTGATGTATTTCGTATGTTGGCTATTGAGGATAAGTTGGATGGTACCAACTACCCATTATGGGCTTATATGATGTGTCATGTATTGGTTGCAAAAAGGAGTACAAATTATTGTGCAATGTGTTGAAAAACATCCTATTATACCTGCAAATATAGTTATTGAAGGTGATGCAGATGGCATTGAAGATGATGATATTCTTCAGGTTCCTATTTGTGCTTCGGTTCCTGTTGCGCCTATTGTAGATCAACTTCCTTCGATGTCAAAGATGCTCAAGCACATGCATTGATAGCCTTGTATGTCAAACATGCCATTATTCCTCACATTCACTCTTGGAAAATAGCAAAAGGATTCTTGGGATACACTTACCACTTTATACTAGGCAATGAATGAGGCTCGTGTTGCTTACCTCCGAAAATAGTTGGAGAGTGAGCACATGAATGAAGGAGATTCCATGGATAGGTTTCTGAATGGTCTTCCAGATTCATAGAAGAGCTTTGCTTCTACTCTTTGATTGATAATGAAAGACAATCCAAATGTGTTAACATTTGAGGAGTTAGTCTTTGTTTTGTTGTAAGAAGGTCAATCTAAGGAGAATGGGTCCATTATGCAGGTTGTAGATCAAGCTTTCTTGGCTAGTCAGAAGGGCAAAGGTAAATGGAGCTCATCTACTAGTAATGTAGAAATCTGCTAATTTTGCACAATCAAAGAAGGATGACAAAGACGAGAAGAAAATAGAAAAGCACAATTTTTTTTTCAAATACTATAAAGGAAATGATCATGTCATAAAGAGTTTCCCAAAATTGGCTGCAAAAGGGGCAAAGAAGAAAGAGGTTAGAATGGTTGTTACAGAGGCCAAAAAAAGTAAAAAACAACACAACAAGAGGCTTAGTGCATGAAAATTTGGGCATCCGAATCCTAGATTCAGCCCTTAGAAAATGCTAAATACATCTAGATGCCCAACCAGTCAAACCTAGCCAAGAAGAAGCAACCATGGGCTCACATGACAAGAACTCAAACCACATGACAACAACCAAGGCATACACATTGCCAAAGGGGTAGTTGATAAAAAGAAGACAAGGTAAGCTCAAGGTTTGGGTAATGTAATTTATAAGAAAATAATTGAAGTTGATGAATTTTTTTGAGTTTCTTATGAAAATTATGATTCTCATCTCAAAATCATGATTTCAACACAACTACATATTTTATGCAAGATTGTGAAAAGCATGATTCTCTTTTAGGAATCATCATTTTTCTTGGCAATTAAAGATCACATTTTTGTGCAAGAAATCACATTTTTCTTCATGATCTTGGGAGGATTCAATTCAGTAATTATAAAAAACATGATTTTGTGAACTCAATATGAAAAGATTTGGCTTGATAATTAACTGTTGACTTTCGTTTTTTTCTCTTCTAGAATCAAAATTATGACTTGAGAATCATGATTTTTGTCAAAAGTTGGATTTGATTGAGGGAAATTTTGCGAACTCTTTATCTAAAGGGGTTGTGGAGGGTTGACTAAGTCCTGCTGGGATAGAAGCCCAAAAAATCAAATTGTAGCGTGAAAAGCTATTTTTTTAGAGTGGTTGAGGAGAAGCAAGTCAAAAGAATTGAAAATTAAGGAGTGGTTTGTAACTTGAGAAGAGGTAAAAGAGAAACCATAAATATAAGCTTAAACAAAATTGGAAAAATAAGAAAAGCAGAAAGAAATCATAAATCACTTAGAAAAAGCATCTATAAACTAATGAGCAATGGATTGATAAAAGAGAATATATAAATTTAAAGGAAGATAGAAGATATCAAAACTACCTAAATGAAACTTTTGAGGAGTGTGATATATCAAAACCTCAAGTCAACGTGGAAGACCACCACAATTTAGAGCCTGAAACCTCTACCCAAGGAGATTACAGGAATATCCTCAAGCACTTGTACACAAATTGTTTTGGGGCCTATGTGTATCAAGATGGAATGAATAAGGAACCCATTCTACTAAGAAACTTAGATTTCCCTCTAGGTTTGATTCGAGTGGCACAATTGAAAGATGGTAGATATCAGGATATGCAAGGATGTGTGTATATCTTTGTCAATAATCTTGATGATACCAATGATCTATTTTAGTGTGCTAATAAGCATATAAGGGATAAAAACTTAGAAAACCTTAATGAGATTCATAATCATCAAAGGGGTGATACGTTGTGGAGGTGATCGCAATCCGGGTGGATCGGGTCCGGTCGTGGCACACACAGGGTGTATGAAGCTAATGAATGTTGGATGGTTTAAGGACATGAAAGTGAAATTAATGTTGAGTATGGAGAGGAGAGAGATGTTGAAATGATTATGGGAATGGGAAAGTAGGAGTGCAATTTAGATTTATGAACATGAATGATAAGAATGAAAGAGAACCATACACACAAATCAAATTTGGAAGGAAGAATGGTCCATTGAAGGAGCTTCTTAAACACTTCCTAATTCTAATTCATATGCATAGTCTTCTTTGGATGATATGTATGCATGACGTGAATAGATGGAATCCTTACACATAAACCAGTTTCGAAAGGAAGAATGGTCCAATATTGGAGCTTCTTATACACTTTCAGAAACTAATCAATATGTATGGGTATGTATGGATTATATGCATGCAAGTGAATTATGATAATAGAGTTTACTCACAAGCTCAAAGAAACATCCTCACTGGTTCAACGCAATACTGCGGAGCCTTCTCACACATAGAAGAAATAGAAGACATGTAAAAATACTTAAGAGACTGAGAGAGGAGACAAGAGACAAGTGACAAGTGACATGAATTAAAAGGATTTGAATTAAGATACATGTATAAGATCGTCGTGGTACGTCAAGCTAGGCAGTCTACTGATCAAAGGTGGTTCCGACCCTCAAACCATGACAGTTCAACCGAATGTCACACGTAAGAAGATGAGTTCCACTCCAGTGATCCTATGTCTGTCTAGGCTCGTAACGTCTAACTAAAGAAGTCTAAGACTCATTAAAATCAGCTCTAACTCACTCACACGCTCCACCGAGGGTGAGTCAAGATAGAGATGCTGGTTTCAAGAGCCTATCCTAGATTGGAATTCTAACTTAAATTTGAAACTAGGTTCTATACTCATACTAGCTCACCTTGGATCCTCACTCGCTCAACCGAGGGTGATCGTCTCAAGGAAACCGTAAGCTAGCATGATCCCTATGGATGCCTAACAATGATGCTCTAGGAGTTTGGAGGGGGGTTTATATAGTTTTTTGAGTGAATTTGGGCCCTTGGATCTAGAGAAATCAACTCTCAACTCTAGGATCACTACTTTCGATTACAACCATTTGATTAATCAAATCAATGGCTTGGAATTGTTCTTTCTATCAAATCTAGTGTAAAGGAGGGAAATTTAGGCGCCCTCATTCTCCACCATTGGATCTGGGGATGATCTGGACCGTCGGATCAGTGCTGACATCAGTTTGGATAAGATAAGCCACTATTTTTGGAGAAACACTGCATTATTGATCTTTGATTGTAAAAAAAAGTCTTCTTTTATGGAAAAACTCGTGGATCCTCCTTGCTTTAAGCATAAGTGCATCTCCACCCTTGAATTTGAGCTCATCTTGATCGTACAACATGGCTCAATCAGCTTTCGCCATGTGGTGGCCCTTCAACCCTTCAATTTGCTTAAACTAGAAAACTGCGGTGATCCTGAAAACTGGACTTTGTACTCTTTGACCCTCCAAATAGGCTTTGATGAAGATGAAACTTTGTAGGACTATGTTTCCAAAGATCTCCTTCAGGAATATGCAGAAAAAACTCCCATCTGAATCTCCCTTGTATAAGTTTGACTACATTTGGAAGCTTGCAAGGTGGCATTAAGGTGTCTAGGAAGCTCTGATAGCCTTGAAAATTTGTACAAATATGTAAACATATATGATCTTTATACATGCCAAACCATATGGCTAACATAAATTTCTATACAAGAATTTGTAGGGTCAAACTAGAAAAATTACTTTTTTACAAAATGAACATAGCATATCAATGTGCTACAAAATCCATTTTCTGCTAAAATTGGGGCTATAGACTGCCTTCGACAATCTTTACAAGTATATGAATTTTCATCTAATTTGGTGATAATGAAATTTTTGCCCTAATTTCCTAACTTTGACCAGCTTTGACCGCTACCATGGACTTTCTTGATTTCTTTGAAACTTTGTATGTGAGCTTCCTTTGACATCCTTGATGCATCTTGGACTTCTCGGGGGATTCCGGCTACCTTCACCAAATATGTTTTTTGTAGGCCTTCACAAGTGAGAGAGGAGAGAAAATCTCGACGACATTCGCCCCCACTAAACCTGCGATTCCTCCGGAAGCGCCACTCTAGCATTTGTGAAAAACAAAATGTTCCAGGCATCAAATTCTTTTATAGGCAACATAAGAAACATGGAAGGAAAATTGATTATATGCATGAATCAGTAGGTAACGTGACATGAAGCAAAATTTGCATGAAAGAAAGAATTGAAACAGGCAACATGAATATGCATGAACAAATAGGCAACATATATGCAAATGAACAAGCAACATTGGCAACAAGAAAGAAAAAAAACAAGCATCAATATGAAGTGGAAGTGGATGTATTGAGTCGTTTTAAGCATCAGTTCCTCTCATCTTGAAGAAAATTTTGTACCTTTTTCATAAAGCAATCTACCTTAAATATGATTATAAACAAAGATTTAGGATTTTCAAGAGACATCTTTCATCTTTAGCTTATTTTAGATCAACTCCTTTCCTACATAAATATGAATATGCTCTTTCTCTAATAACATGCAAGGAAATCTAACTAAACTCCACTAATGCATAAATCTGCCTATATAGCCCGTGATTTATTCTACTATGCCTCTTTATCCTCCTTTGGCTTGCTCTCTTTTTTTTTTTTTTTTATGATGATGATGATGATTCGGCAACTTTATGGTTACGATCACTTTTTTGGGGTGGAAGAAAGTGTAAACTTCTTGGTAACATGTAGCAATTTTTATTTTTTTTTTGACGAGGAAAAATTAAACCCCGATACAAGGTACAACCATTTTTAATGACGGAGAACAGTCGTTTAAACTCCGATACAACTGCTGTGAGATGGACTAAGGATGTAGAAACATGCAATAGCAGGAGCTAGGATTTCAATAATTATGCTTTCGATACAGGATACGTATGCATGTTTATATATGAAAGTCATGTCACCAAAATAAACCTCCAAATCTACATGCCCTATCTTTCCACAATCCTAGATTATAATCAATTTCTTAGTAGATAAGTTACTACTTAAGATACAATTTTACACAAGTAGAGAAATCATCATTTGCCCTTTTTGACTCAAGTGATGTGGATATGCAATGCAATGCAAAGACTGAAAAAAAACATGCATGAAACAAGAATGGGAAAAAAGTAGAATGAACTTGAAAAAAAACAAAGCAATATGAGCTTGAAATGATATTTTTATATGTTTTTTTTTAATATATATATATTTTCTTCCTTTTTTTTAATTTTTTTTTATTTTTATTTTTATAACATGGATACTCCTGTTTATGAATCGGCCTCATTGTTGTCATCTTCTTCAATGTCCTCATCCAAAATGTACTTATCATTATCACGTTTCTTGAATAGCTTTATCCTTTTACCTGCAATCAAAGTTTTTAGTGCAACACCATTTAATTCACAAAGAGCATACGTACCATTGTTGTTGACTTTTGATACTATGTATAGGCCAAACCACCGTTGAGTGAGCTTTTTGCGTGCATCATATTGAGAGTCAAATGTACTATCATAAATGAGCACCCAATCTCCTACTTCAATTGGCTTAGGACGCAATCGATGAGTTTTATCAAAATAATGCTTGTTCTTCATTCTAGATTCTCTTAATTTTTCAACAGCATCATCAAGTCTTAATTTACCTTGTTCTAACTGTTTAATACGCAAACTCAAAAAATCATCAGTAGACATGTTTTCAGACCAAGGCAAATTTGACCATGCAGAAATATGAGACTGAATTGGAAACAATGGTTTTTGATAGTACATGAGTTCAGCAGGCATATATCCAGTAGTACGTGTGCATGTCATTCTATCTGCCCAAAGTGCAAAAGGTAAGAATTTAGGCCATTGTTTGATGTCACCATTACATGCTTTAGATATGGCTTTCACAATAGGTGGATGCCCTCTCTCTATTTTACCATTGGCCTATGGGTTATATGCAGTAGTGAGAGACAAACGAATACCGTGACGCTCAAAGAAATCTTTAGCTTCTCTTGCATTTAACTCTCCACGATCGGCAACTACTTTCTCTATGTACCCAAAGCGACTTATGACATCTTCAAGCAAGAATTTGCAAACATTGTAAGTGGTCTTAGATCGTAGTGCACGTCCCTCTACATGCTTAGTTAAGTCTTCTCTTGCAAGTACAATGTAACGCATTTTGTTGTTACCTTTAGGCATAGTTACAAGATCTACTACCCACTTGTAGTGAATATAAGGTGGATACATAGGATGCAATGGATCTCTATATTTGACTGATGAATGAAGTTGACACGTAGAACATGTAGAAACATAGCTACTAATGCCAACATACATCCTAGGCCAATAATAGGTACTTCTAATTTTTTCATATGTTCCAAAAAATCCTTTATGACCGGCCCATAATGTCTCATGCATTTCCTTCATTACTTGCAATTGAAGACCTCGTTTTCCTAGGACTCGTTGTGGATTCTTAACCTTACCCTTAACATGTCTCCAAAGATAACCATTACATAGGAAAAAGTTATAAGCTCGTTTCCTAATGTTACGGAATCTATTCGTAGTCCAGTTAGGTAATGGTTGTAGTGTACTCAGATACTTTCCTATGTCTCTCCATTCATTTTTGTACTCAGACTCATGAAATTGCTCATACTCATATATATGTGGAACATAGTCAATTAAGTTCACATTCTTTATTAGATCACTTTCAAGATCATCATCAAATCTAGCTCTCGATAACATATCAGCAACTGAGTTTGACTTACCTGAAATATGAACTAACTCAGGATTTATGAACTTAATATATGAGATCCATCTAAGCATGGCTATATCAGGAGATGAACAATTGGCTATCATTCCAATGAGAGGCAAACAATCAGTCTCAACTTTGACATTTGCACCAATGAAATATTCTTCGTCTATTTTCAAAGCTGTTACCATACCCCATAGTTCTCGTTTGATCTGTGAATATTTTCGTTGTGTTTCATGTAGAATTTTGGCACCAAACCTAATTGCATATCTATTCCCTTCACTATCGTCTTGACTTATGACCCAACCTATACCAATAGGACTAGTATCAATAGTCAATATAATAGGTTTGTTAGCAGAATAGTCTACACGCTTAAGGATGGGAGCTTGAGTGTGTTTGTCAGTCCAAATAAATTTTCGTGTGTTCCTCAACAAGTCATAAAGACAATCAGTAACATGAGCAAAGTGTGGGATCCAAATAACATAAAAGATGCAAGCACCAAGAAATCTACGTACCTCACTCACGTTGTTACATGTTTCAAAAATCTTGCTAATGGCATCAACTTTTTGTGGGTATGGCTTTCGACCATAATGGCCACATAAATGTCCAACAATAAGCACCTCGTTGACACCAAAAACAGATTTCTCTATGGAAAATGTGAGACCTACCTCTTCAAATCGTTGAAATATTCTTTCACAATCAGAGATATGGTCAAGAACAAATTTACGACATCTCGATGAATCTAAAGTAATGTCCTTTACACGTTCCTCACTCCCTTTAATTGGAATATCATCAATGAATGGCATAGTTATATGACGGATAAAGTCATGTAAGACCATATTCATAGCACTCATCATATGAGCCACAGAATTAGTCGCTCCTTGAGGTAAAGTACACATTCTCACTAAGCCTAAAGGAGTTTTCATTGTGGTTATGTCACGACTATCAATTGCTAATTGGAATTGGTCATATCCAGAATATAGATCACCCATTGAATAGATAGAATATCCTGAAAATGATTCAGCAAACAATGGGTCCTGTTCCTACATTCCTTATGGTGACTTTATTGACGGGTTGGAGATCTTGAATAAAACGTAGTTTCCCATTCTTTTTAGGCACAATGAACCATCTGTTTGAGTAAGGTGCAAAAGATGGCTCTAAAATTCTCATTTTTATCTTCTCCTTAAGTAGTTTCATTAGCTCAGGTAAGTGAGCCTTTGGAACAGGTATAGGACGAAGATTCCATGGAATATGTGGAATAGTAAAGATTATCATGGGTGCAACTAGCTTAGGATCTACACAACCAATCTCATGAGGATACATAGTAAAGGCTTTTCCATGGCTACGTATGACTCCCTCAAATTTATCTCTCTCTGCTCGCAAAAGAAAGTCATCATCTCTACCAATTTTCACCTGTTTGATTGTCTCATCCGTGAATGTATGTCCTATGTTTTTCTTATCCCGAAGAGTTGGATCATTTTTCACATCAATAATTTTTTCATTACTTCCTTGAGGTAATGGTTGAGCTATGGGTTTGATTTTTTTTTCTACAGTTTTGTACTTTGTTTCAACTAAGGCATCATGTGTTTGGTTAAATTTTGAGCACTTGTCAACATTGAGAGCATACTCTTGGATTAGAGCATACTCATCAAGGGAAGAAAGAAGAATAATATGGGAATTAGAATTTTGTTGAAGACATAACTCTAACTCCTCAAGAGTAGAGAAACAATGATATGTTTCAATCACATGCTCAATGTTCTCATCATGTTCCATGATTTTGTTGTTTTTATAATTTTTTTGGGTTTTTTGGATAAAAGACTTGGACAATTGACTCTTATGAAGAAAATCTAATCTAGAATGTGGAGAACAAAGTGACAGACTATTGTACATGTTGGTTGGATGCGAGATGTCAAACCAATATCCACTGTTGTCCCGCTCAACAATGGATTCTATCCAAAATTTTGATCATATGTAGCTCCAAACATGAATTGAGGTGCACAATCACTACAAGCATGCTCATGATCCTGAGTAACAATAGGTTTCTTTCTAATTGAGAATCGATTCCTAGGATGATTCACTCCTACTGTCATGACTTGAAGTGATTGCATTCCATCCTTAGACTTGAATCTAGCATAGGTAGACCCATCATCCATGGCTTTAGTTTCCATACGACTCTCACAAATAAAGGGTTGACCTAAGAGAACTTCATAGGAGCAATTACCTTGAATAAAAAAGTGAAATTCTTCTGTGATTCCTCCTATGGATATGGGCACACTAGCACAAGCTCCATACAGGGTACCTACACCATTATCTACAGTTCTCATACGCCATCCACAATCTTTATCTATGGGCCATCGAAACTTATCATAGACTTCTCTTGAAATCACATTGATTTTAGAGCCGGAATCTACTAATGCATTTACAGTGATAGTGTTCTTATCATTTCCTATTTTAACATGCATCTCTGATGTACCTCTAGACCAAAATGTTCTTTTAAAGTGACTTTCAGGATTGTTTTCATTATTTTCATGGTCAGGTTGAATAGGTCCTAAGAAATTTTTATTAACATTTACTTCATCATCATCAAAGTCCTCTTCATCAGATTCATCAAAGTTTAAGGCTTCATTCATAGCTTGATCTTGATCTAGAGAATCTTGCATCTCAGTATCTAGATTAAGCGGAAACCTCTTCCTTTTAATTAGGCCGATAAAGTTATCTTTAAAAATAGGCTTTGCAATAGAGAAAACTTGTTCTAAAGACATAGTCACTTGACTCTTAAGCAAAATGTCATCTAAAATCTCCATAGGATCTATTTTTCTCTCAATTTCTGAAATCAAGATGGCTTTAGGTTTTCTCTTTGGTTTCTTTTGTTTTTGCTCAGGGTCGTGTTTTTGTTCATGTTCTCGTGTTTGGTCTTCTGTTTGTTTTGATTGTTCTTGTTTATCTAAAGGCTTTGGTTCTGTTTTTCTTTGCTTTGTCTTCTTCCCTTTTTGTTTCTCCTCTTGTTTTTGTTCATTGGGTTGTGCTTCTTGTTTTTTATCTTTGGATTGTGATGTTTCTCCCTGCTCTATGATTGTTTCTATTCCCTCTGAGGTTTGTTTTCGTGTCACTCTTCTTTCACTAGGCTCAGCTTCATCTCTTTTTCGTTTTTCTTCTACATTGGATATGTGAGAAATAAGAGATTGATCTTCTATCGGTGACTCCCAAGCCGTTATTCTCCTAATCTCATCCCGTGCTCTTACTAAAGCCTCTATGGAAAAATCACCTTCCTTTGTGGGTTTACTTGATTCCACTTGTTCATCAAGAGCTTCTAGTTTCACTCCTCTAGTTCCTACATCCGTTATGGTTATATTTTCATAGTGTTTTTTCATTCCTCCCTTACCATAATTTCCTTGCAAAGGTAGCCTAGATCGATAGTCACAGGTTTTCTTGTCTATGTCTATTACTAGTCGTTGCTCCTTAGCAACCTTCAATAGTTCACAATCTCTCAAAAAGTGCTCTAACGAATCACACCAAGGACACCTACGAGGGCCACGCACAAAACCATTTTGATTTTGAGGATTTTGATTAACTTGTGGTGGGAAATTTTGAAATTTTGAAATTGAGAATTTTGTTGATAAGGTATTGCTTGAACAGGATAATTAGGATTTTGAAAATGCAATTGATGTATTTGAAGAGCTTGGGGAGCAACATGTGGTACTTGAGGTGCAAGAGGAGCTTCCATATTATACGGTTGATGATTTTGAAAATTTTGATTTTGAGGATTTTGAAAAGCTATTTGAGAAGCTTGAGGATACATGTTTTGATACATTTGAGGATTTTGCACATGAGGATGAGGATTTTGCATTGAAGGATTATGCATTGGAGGAACTTGATATGCTTGAGTAGCAGCTACTTGTGGATTTTGATTGGTAGCTATAACATGTTGATTAGGCTCTTGAAAAGTCATTGGGTTCATTTGATTTTGGAAAGTTTTGGTGTAACTAGATTGTAAAGCATCTATAGTCTTAGCCAAATTGGATTGTGTAGTAATAAGACTTTCCATTTGCTTAGTGAGAATATCCACTTGAGATTGTTCAACTACACTTTTATTTGGCTCTACTTTAAAACCTTGAGTAGGCTCCATCATTTGAGGAATAGGAGTAGGGTCAAAAAGCATAGCATGGGATTGTTCTCTAACTTGCTCCTTAGTTTGTGGAAGGCTAGCTTGAGGAAGACTAGTTTGCTTATAAAGCATGGATTTTCTTTGATGTCTATGGGCTACAGCCTCTACTACTTTACGCACTTTTTGCCAATTGTCAGTAAGACCATAGCGCTTATCTGGTTCTTCTAATCGCCGTTCAACTTCCCTACGAGTTTCAGGATGAAGAAGCTTAAGAAAATTGATCACAAGATCAGGTTCCAAAGTTATCTTATCCTCATCAGGAAGTTGCTCATAGCGTCTAATATACTCATTTTGTAAGTGAGTAATAGAGCTACTAGGCTTTGGGGAATTGACCCATCGTAAGAATCCATCCCGATTATGTTGGCTATAATCTTCAATATAGAATTCTTTGAGCATCTCCTTTCTAAAATCACTCCAAGGAAGACTATCATATTGAGTGACATGGTTTATGATAGAGCTATCAACAATTCGTTCAAAGAATGATATCAAAAGATCTTTGGGAAGACCAAAAATCATAGCTTGCTCTTCAAACAAATCTAAGTAGCTTGATATGTTGATGCCATTGAATTTTCCCTTCTCTCTCAACATAGAAGAGACTATTCTTTGGCCTTGTTTCTCAACAATAAGGGATTTGAATCCTTCCTCCATCTTATGTGAATAAGCAAGTGATGCATGATGCTCTAGATCTCTCACAAATGCGTTTACTTCACAACGAAGATGTGCACGATATTGTGAGAAATCCAGTGTAACACTCAAGAATGGTGATAATGATATGATGAGGATAAAAAATATGAAACAAAGGATATGGATCACAACCTGCCAACAAGATCAGAAGCAAATGCCACGAAGCGTTTCACGTCGGGTTCAAATGTGGAGGTGATCGCAATCCGGGTGGATCGGGTCCGGTTGTGGCACACACAGGGTGTATGAAGGTAATGAATGTTGGATGGTTTAAGGACATGAAAGTGAAATTAATGTTGAGTATGGAGAGGAGAGAGATGTTGAAATGATTATGGGAATGGGAAAGTAGGAGTGCAATTTAGATTTATGAACATGAATGATAAGAATGAAAGAGAACCATACACATGAATCAAATTTGGAAGGAAGAATAGTCCATTGAAGGAGCTTCTTAAACACTTCCTAATTCTAATTCATATGCATAGTCTTCTTTGGATGATATGTATGCATGACGTGAATAGATGGAATCCTTACACATAAACCAGTTTCGAAAGGAAGAATGGTCTAATATTGGAGCTTCTTATACACTTTCAGAAATTAATCAATATGTATGGGTATGTATGGATTATATGCATGCAAGTGAATTATGATAATAGAGTTTACTCACAAGCTCAAAGAAACATCCTCACTAGTTCAACGCAATACTGCGGAGCCTTCTCACACATAGAGAAAATAGAAGACATGTAAAAATACTTAAGAGACTGAGAGAGGAGACAAGAGACAAGTGACAAGTGACATGAATTAAAAGGATTTGAATTAAGATACATGTATAAGATCGTCGTGGTACGTCAAGCTAGGCACTCTACTGATCAAAGGTGGTTCCGACCCTCAAACCATGACAGTTCAACCGAATGTCACACGTAAGAAGGTGAGTTCCACTCCAGTGACCGTATGTTTTTCTAGGCTCGTAACGTCTAACTAAAGAAGTCTAAGACTCATTAAAATCAGCTCTAACTCACTCACACGCTCCACCGAAGGTGAGTCAAGATAGAGATGCTGGTTTCAAGAGCTTATCCTAGATTGGAATTCTAACTTAAATTTGAAACTAGGTTCTATACTCATACTAGCTCACCTTGGATCCTCACTCGCTCAACCGAGGGTGATCGTCTCAAGGAAACCGTAAGCTAGCATGAGCCCTATGGATGCCTAACAATGATGCTCTAGGAGTTTGGAGGGGGGTTTATATAGTTTTTTGAATGAATTTGGGCCCTTGGATCTAGAGAAATCAACTCTCAACTCTAGGATCACTACTTTCGATTACAACCATTTGATTAATCAAATCAATGGCTTGGAATTGTTCTTTCTATCAAATCTAGTGTAAAGAAGTGAAATTTAGGCGCCCTCATTCTCCACCATTGGATCTGGGGATGATCTGGACCGTCGGATCAGTGCTGACATCAGTTTGGATAAGATAAGCCACTATTTTTGGAGAAACACTGCATTATTGATCTTTGATTGTAAAAAAAAGTTTTCTTTTATGGAAAAACTCGTGGATCCTCCTTGCTTTAAGCATAAGTGCATCTCCACCCTTGAATTTGAGCTCACCTTGATCGTACAACATGGCTCAATCAGCTTTCGCCATGTGGTGGCCCTTCAACCCTTCAATTTGCTTAAACTAGAAAACTACGGTGATCCTGAAAACTGGACTTTGTACTCTTTGACCCTCCAAATAGGCTTTGATGAAGATGAAACTTTGTAGGACTATGTTTCCAAAGATCTCCTTCAGGAATATGCAGAAAAAACTCCCATCTGAATCTCCCTTGTCCAAGTTTGACTACATTTGGAAGCTTGCAAGGTGGCATTAAGGTGTCTAGGAAGCTCTGATAGCCTTGAAAATTTGTACAAATATGTAGCCATATATGATCTTTATACATGCCAAACTATATGGCTAACATAAATTTCTATACAAGAATTTGTAGGGTCAAACTAGAAAAATTACTTTTTTACAAAATGAACATAGCATATCAATGTGCTACAAAATCCATTTTCTGCTGAAATTCGGGCTATAGACTGCCTTTGACAATCTTTACAAGTATATGAATTTTCATCTAATTTGGTGATAATGAAATTTTTGCCCTAATTTCCTAACTTTGACTAGCTTTGACCAGCTTTGACCAGCTTTGACCAGCTTTGACCGCTACCATGGACTTTCTTGATTTCTTTGAAACTTTGTATGTGAGCTTCCTTTGACATCCTTGATGCATCTTGGACTTCTCGGCGAATTCCGGCTACCTTCACCAAATATGTTTTTTGTAGGCCTTCACAAGTGAGAGAGGAGAGAAAATCTCGACGACAACGTCTCATAGGCAACATACTCCTATTGAGTAGTAGAGGGAAAGAACACGTTAAAATTCACCTAATCCCTCGTTGAAGGAAGGATAGGCTATGGAGGAGTTTCCCATTAGGAGAAGGGATGATTGGTACAATCAAGGGAGAAAACTTAGCCCATCACAAGTGGCTAAGTTTATAAAGAATCAATATGACTGATCCAATGATCCACATGATCATGTAGCTAAATACAAGCAGATACTAAGAGAAGAAGAGGTTAATAAATATACCAATCAGTTTGAAGCTTTTGGTCTAACCTTAATAGGAACAACTTTGTCTTGGTTTGAATTGTTGCAGAGGCCTCTACACCAAAATCAAAGTCTGCTAATCTTGTGCAGAATGAAAAATGGGCGTTTACTACTATTTGCAGTTCTGACCCATCTTCTCATGAGCAGTGTATGTCTATAGTAGACTCAGATGTTTGGTACTTTGATAGTGGGGCAACCATGCATATTACCTCGCAACATAGTTTCTTCACTTCAATTGAGCCTTCCCTTATAGGGAATATTGTCACATGTGCCAACAACTCCTCTTATCATGTCATGGGAGTTGATAAGATCGTTCTAACTATTCTTGATGGTAGTTCTTTCATCAACGTGCATAAACTGAATGCCCAAATAATGATGCAAATGCCCTAAATCAGACATCTCAAATGAGGCATGCAAATCAGCCTTAAAATCAGCAATATGCTTCTCAATAGGACTAGTGAGCAACATGTCGTCAACATAGACAACAATGATCAGAAGCACATCATTAGCACGCTTAACATATAAGGTGCTTTCAGTTGGACTGTTCTCAAAACCATGTGCAATCAGCTAGGCATGTATCTTCTCATACCAAGCACGTGGTGCTTGCTTTAAACCATATAATGCCTTCTTTAACCTGCACACCTGGTTTTCATGCCCTTTCTACACAAAGCCACGGGGTTGAAAAACATACACTTCTTCATGCAAGTCACCATTCAGAAATGTTGTTTTAATGTCCAACTGATGTACATTCCAACCATGATGGGCTGCAAGTGCACAGATACTCCGAACAGTAGTCATACGACATGTAGGTGCAAACATCTCATCAAAATCAATGCCTCTTTCCTGTGCATAACCCTTTGCAACAAGCCTAGCCTTATACCTGTCAACTGTACCATCAGGTTTACCCTTCAGCTTGTATACCCACTTAGTGCCAATGGCCTTCTTTCCAGGAGGCAAGTCACATAAAGATCAAGTACCATTCTTCATTATTGCATCATATTAAAATTGCATAATAACCATCCAATTTTTTGAATTCTATGCTTCATCAAACGAAACAGGCTCACTTTTATCACATAGACTAGATGCAGCCATAGCATAGCAATCTGATGCAAAAGAGGCACTATGAGAGCCTGATCGAGTACGATATGATAGAGGTGCATCTAATTTGCTATCACGCAAGGTCTCCACCAGCCATTTTGGCATAGTTCTTGCGTGCTCAATATTGTGGAGAATGAGTTCTCCTATGCACAACGGAAGTGTGTAGTGAAACCTTGTATGTCGAGCACTTGGACAAACAGCTGCACCTTAGATAACTTCCTGCTCTCAATACAAAACTCAAATGGACTTGAGCCTTTACTAAATCAAAGTAGACAAAGAGAGCTTCTAACAAGCTCTAAATAACTTAATTTGGACAAGTTTTGATTAAGAAACATAAATGACAAAGATGAACTACTTGTCCACACAGATATGCTGAAGAAGTAAGCTTCACTCTCGGACTGATAAATCTCTAAATATATATCCTTTGAGAAAGATATTTGATACAAAAAAATAAGACACACATAGCTTTCCAACAAGCTAAAAAACAAGTAATTTGGATGAGGTTTGGTCAGGAAACTCAACTGACCAAAATAGACCACCTACACACATAAGTACACTATAAAACTGGGCTTTACTCTCGGACAAATATCTCATAGAATATAAAACTTCTGAGTGAGATATTTGGGAAAATTAAAGTAGATGCCAAGAGCGTTCCAAAAAGACAAAAATCAAGCAATTTGGATATGTTTTGGTTGGGAAGCATAACCGACCAAAATAGAGTACTTGTTTACATAGGTATACTAAAAAACTGGACTTCACTCTTTCACTAATATCTCACAAATCATATAAGCTTTCAAAGAGATATTTGGTATGCACAAAGTAAACAAGATAAGCTTTCAAAACAATGTTTAAACGCAAGAAATGGTTACATATACATTGAGATATGAGCTCTGCAAAAGAGCTATGTACAAACTGACCTGCGGCTGGAAGGAGTCTAAGGGAAGACAAAATGACAAAATGGCTAGATCCGACTACTGGGAGCTCTTGCCTCTTTCTCTCCTTGTTTTGAATGTGCTCCCACTTCACTTTTATAACCAATGAGCATGTGAAGAAGTTTCTGCCTTCTTCTTAACTCACCACTTTCTCCACTACATGCTACTAACTACAAGGCAAGATATTGTATCTCTTACTCATCATGAACTTTGACTAGACTTTTTCTTTTATTATTTTTTCCTTTTTTCCTCTACTTTTCCTTTATCTTTATATTTGGTAAATTTATCCAAGCATGGCTCATATGAAAATGAGCTTGTATATTTATCTTCAACAAATATCATCTCTCTCATCAATAAGTGCATCATGTAAATCCCCATTAGAAATGGAATGATCTGCATCATCACATGAAACCTACAAAGGCTGAGAAGTTGCCTCATTAGGACCAGCACTAGACTGTCCACCTGTAAAAAGAGGCAGCAAAGTATCATACATGTCTTTCGAGCTAACAGATGTCTCCTTAGTACATGAAAGCAATGGCTGAATAGCATCCTCCACAAAAAAAACATCACGGCTAACCAGAATGCGTTTAGTCTGTGGATGATACAGATGATAGCCTTTACTTTCAGAACTGTACTCAACAAAAATACATTTTATTGCTTTATCATCCAATTTTCTGTGATGTTGTTCAGGCACTAATGCATATTCCAAACAACCAAAAACACATAGATGAGCAACAGATGGCTTGCGGTCATGCCAAGCCTCATATGGAGTGATAGATTGCAGTGCTTTAGTGGGACACCTGTTCAGTACATATGATGCACACATGACAGCCTCAAGCCAGAAACTATGTGGTAAAGCCTGACTCTTGACCATACACCTCGCCATCTCCATGAGTGACCTGTTCTTTTGTTCAGCAACTCCATTTTGTTGAGGTGTATACGGCACACTACACTGGTGTTTTATCCCACGTTTAGCCAGAAATGCATTAAAATCGGAAGACATATATTCCCCTCCTCGATCAGAACGGAGGGTGCCCATTTTACATGCTGATAGATTTTCAGCCACAACCAAAAACTGTTTGAAGCATATGAACACTTCAGACTTTTCCTTCAATGGATATACCCATGCATGCCTAGAAAAATCATCGATGAAAGTCTCAAAGTAAAGATAATTCCCAAAAGAAGGTGTCTGCATAGGACCACAAACATCACTATGTACAAGATGCAATTTCTGAGTAGCCCGAACTAAACCATCTTTTGGAAAGGATGAATGCTGCATTTTGCCCAAAATACAGCCTTCACAAACATGTTTTCCAGGTGCCTCAAGTTTGTGCAAGGAGGACACCATTTCAGATTTCTGTAGGTGTAGCAAACTAGCAAAATTCAGATGACCAAAGCATGCATGCCAAAGCTTTGCATCTGACATAGCCTGAGAATCATTTACTGCACATGCCAAATCATTTACTGATCTTTCATAGTCTATGAGCTTATATAGCCCACGACATAAAATGCCAGAAGCAATATCGCCATTTGACGGTACACCTGTCATCAACAAATTTCACACCAAGCCAATCTTGGCTAATGCAGAAACTGCTAACATGTTCTTCTTGATCCCTGGCATAAATAAAGCATCTGATAAAGTGAAAGAACTACCATCAGCAGTAGTCAGAATGATCTTACCAACTCCCATAACAGGATAAGAGGAGTTGTTGGCGCATGTAACAATATTCCCTATAGGGGCAGGCTCGAGTGAAGAGAAGAAACTGCGCTGCGAGGTAATATGTTTCGTTGCCCCACTGTCAAAATACCAAATATCTGAGTCTACTACAGACATGCACTGCTCATGAGAAGATGGGTCAAAATTGCAGACAGTAGTAAACGCCCATTCTTTTTCCTGCACAAGATTAGCAGACTCTGTTTTTGGTGTAGAGGCCTCTGCAACAACCATTCCAGCCTCTTTCTTCTTTGCTTCTTTAGTAGCCAATTTTGGACTGTTCTTTATGATATGATCATTCCCTTTACAGTACTTTCAAAACAATTTTTGCTTTTCTGATTTCTTCTCATCTTTATCTTCCTTCTTCAAATATGTAGAATTCGCAGATTTTGCTTACTAGTTGAAGAGCTCCATTTTCCTTTGCCCTTCTGACTAGCCAAGAAAGCTTGATCTGCAACTCACATAATGGACCTGTTCTGCCTGGACTGATCTTCCTGCAACAAAACAGAGACTATCTCCTCAAATGATAAGGCATTCGGATTGCCTTTCATCATCAACCGAATAGTAGACACAAAACTCTGATATGAATCAGGAAGACCATTCAAAACGGTCTACACAAGTGAGCTATCTGGTATAACCTCATCAGCAGAAATCAACTGTTCCTTCAAGTCTTTGATCTTCGTTAGGAAACTGTCCATGGAATCACCTTCATTCATGTGCTCACTCTCCAACTGTTTTCGAAGGTGAGCAACACGAGCCTCATTCCTAGCTTGGTACAATGTGGTAAGTATATCCCAAGCATCCTTAGCTGTTCTACAAGAGTGAATGTGAGGAATAATGGCACGTTTGATAGACAAGGCTATCAATGCATGTGCTTGGGCATCTCTGCCATCCCAACGAATCTGCTTTGTAGTAGGTGCAGCAGAAACCGTAGCAGGAACAGTAATATGTAGAATATCATCATCTTCGACACCTTCTGCATCAGCTTCAATACTTGCAATTGTAACAGTTTGCCAGTGTGATAGGACGTTTTTCGACACCCTACACAATGTTCTATAGTCCTTTTGCAACCAACACATATTGCATCATATAAGCCCATAACGGGTAGTTGGTACCATCCAACTTATCCTCAACATCCACATACGGAATACATCACTGCTTTCAGCCATGGCCGGTGACTAAAATACCTTGATGCAAAAAATTGACTGTATCTCAAAAAGTTGAACAGAATTGCCCAGATGAATTCAGCTAGACCTGTAGCAGACTTCGAGACGCTTATACTGGCAAACAAAAATTGGTATATACCTTTGGCACAAAAAGACGAAATAGCCTGCACAAGTGCTACGATAGTGCATTCGGAGGCCGAAACGAGCTTAGATCGCGATTTTGGCACCACAAAGAGAAGCTGTTTTGATCTCGAAAACACGCTGAGTATGCTCACCAAAATTCGTGCGATTCTGAGACTGCAACCGGAGGAGTGTCAACGACGCCCTAGATGAAACGACCACCTGCTCTGATACCAATTGTTGGAGTTAGACGTCTGCGGAAGCACGCAAACAGCACAAGGAAGAAGAAGAAGCTTGGAGCACAACACACAATACTAAATGTATTACTAGAGAATGTACAAAGATAAGTAGCCCATTAGGGCAATAGGCATATATACAAGCCGGGGAAAAAAAACCTCCTAAAGAGGGAAAAAAGTGCCCTGGCGGTCCTAGAGTGTTCACACACATCACTGCCTAAATATATCAACAAGGAATTCATCATCTTCGTGGGGGTTTGAGTGGAGCTTGGGAGGAATGTTTGGGAGGATCGGTATCTTCTCGAAGCATGTGCAGATCATGGAGCAACAAGAAGAAAAGTAGATGGTTCATTCAAGGCAAATCACGGTACAACCCACAAGCACAAGAGAAATATGTCTTCTTCATACATGGCCCGCGAGTAGCCGGTTTTGAACCTACAATATCTCGTAGGGAGGTAAGTGCTCTAACCAATAGGCCAATTTCACTTGATGATTATATGAAGAGCGCAAAGACAAAATATCATATGTTCTTGTTGTTGTGCATGCAATGAAGAAGGAGAATGAGAGAAGAAGGAAGGAGAGAGAGAGAGAGAGAGAGAGAGAGAGAGAGAGAGAGAGAGAGAGAGAGAGAGAGAGAGAGAGAGAGAAAGAGAAAGAGAGAGAGAGAAGAAGGAAAAAGAAAAAGAAAGAAAGAGAAGAAGGAGAAAGAGAAAGAAAGAGAGAGGAGAAAGAGAAGAATAGATAGAGGAGGAGAAAGAAATAGAGAGAGAGAGAGAAGGAGATAAGGGAAGACAGACATGTCAAGAGAGATAGAGAGAGAAAGAGAAAGAAATAAAGAGAAGGAGAAAGAGAAAGAGAAGAATGAGAAAAGAAAGAGATAGAAAGAGAGAAAGAAAGAGAAGGAGAAAGAGAAGAAGGAAAGAGAGAAGGAGAAAAGGAAGAAGGAAAGAAAAAGGATCAAAGTAGAGAAAGAAAGAAGAACAAAGAGATCTTGAGTGAGATAAAGTGAAGATTAGAGAGAGAAGGAAAAGATTAGAAAGAGAGAGAAGAGTAAAGAAAGAGAGAAAGAAAGATAAGAAGTAAGAGAAAGAGCAAGATTAGCATACCTACCTTTACTAAAATCGACATAACTCTCTCATATGATGTCTAACTTGGATGATTCCACTTATTATAGAAATTAGACTCCAAGCGCTTTCCAATGAGTGGTTGCAACCTATGAATAGGTAATTAAAAACCATCTATATAGAGCCTTTAATTCTCTGCATATCTATTCAAGGAGAGATGTTGCCCACCCACCTAACTCCATTGTTTTAGCCATAACTTCCTCATGGAAGGTCCAAATAAAAAAAATTGAATTGCTATAGATTCTACACTTCAAGCCCTTTCTTTGAGCTTTGACATGCCATATTTTGGCAATTGCAAGGCATCTCTACATAATATTTTAGATGGTTGTTGACTTGCAATAAACCCTTTCTAAATATTTTTGATGGTTGTTGACTTGCGATAACCTTTCTAAGTGAATTGAGTCCCCAATTATTGTAATTAAGAGTTATTAATCATGTTTAGCACCTTTTAGGATAGTAATGAATTTATTATTATATATTTCAATCATATTTATGATCTCAAAAACATTCATTTGGATACTTTTTACATCATAATTTATAATTTTGCATTGTTGTCTCTTCCAATCTTATGAAATTAACATTGGAATGTGCATCAAAGTTAGTTTTGATATGATTCATCTCTACACATGAAGTTAAACTAACTAATTATAGTTCATAAAAACATGCTAAAGTTGTTGTTGTGTGTTTCAAGACCATTTTGTAGGTATTGGAAGAAGAAAGAACATTGTTATGAGGGCATGTAGTGCCCAACAACACATGTTGGAAAAGTTTATTGTTTGCAGGTTTTTGGAGCTACAAAAGTGGTTTGCTTACCACTAGGCTGAGGCCTATCGTTGTATCATGTTTTCTTTGTCACACTTCATTTTCATGGGGAAGTGTTGCCAAAATTTTTGTAGCGATATGGTGTTATTGTTGGAGTTAGATGTCTGCGGAAGCACGCAAACATCACAAGGAAGAAGGAGAAGCTTGGAGCACAACACACAATATTGAATGTATTACCACTATCAAAGTACCAAGCATCTGAGTCTAGTACAGACATACACTGCTCATGAGAAGATAGGTAAAAATTGCCAACGGTAGTAAATGCTCATTCTTCATTCTGCACAAGATTAGTAGACTCTATTTTCGGTGTAGAGGCCTCTGCAACAACCATTCCAGCCTCTTTTTCCTTTGCCTCTTTAGCAACCAATTTTGGACAGCTCTTAATGACATGATTCCTTTACAATATTTACAAAACAATTTCTACTTTTCTGATTTCTTCTCATCTTTGTCTTCCTTCTTCGAATGTGCACCATTTGCATATTTCTGCTTACTAATAGATGAGCTCTATTTACCTTTGCCCTTCTGACTAGCCAAGAATGCTTGATCTGCAACACACATAATATACCTATTCTACTTAGACTGATCTTCCTGCAACAAAACAGAAACTAACTCTTCAAATGTTAAGGCATTTAGACTACCTTTCATCATCAAATGAAGAGTAGAAGAAAAACTCTGATATGAGTTGGGAAGACCATTCAGAACAGTCTGCACAAGTGAACTATCAGGAAGGACTTCATCAGCAGAATTCAAATGTTCTTTCAAATCCTTGATCTTTGTAAAAAAACTATCCATGGAATCAGCTTCATTCATATGTTCACTCTCCAATTGTTTTCGGAGCTAAGCAGCACGAGCCTCATTCTTAGCTTGGTACAATGTGGTAAGTGTATCCCAAGCATCCTTAGCTGTTTTGCAAGAGCGAATGTGAGGAATAATGGCAAGTTTGATAGACAAGGCTATCAATGCATGTGCATGAGCATCTCTGCCATCCCAACTAATTTTCTCTATAGTAGGTGTAAGAGGAACCGCATCACAAGTAGGAATCTACAAAATATCATCATCTTTGATGCCATCTGTATCAGCTTTAGTACCTATATTTGCAAGTGTAATAGGACATTTTTCAACACCCTGCACAATATTCCACAGTCCTTTTGTGACCAATACATGACGCATCATGTAAGCCCACAATGGGTAATTCGTACCATCCAACTTATCCTCAATAGCCAACATACAAAATACATCACTACTTTCAACCATGGCCACTGTCTAAAATACCCTGATGTAGAAAAATGATTGTATATGAAAAAGTTGAACAAAACTACCATGACGAGTTCTACTAAACCTGTAGTAGACTTCAAGATGCTTATACTAGCGAACCAAAATCTATACATATCTTTGGCACAAAAAGACAAAATAGCCTACACAAGCATTGTGATAGTGCATTCGGAGGCCAAAACGAGCTTAGATCACGATTTCGACACCACACAGCAAAGTTGCTTTGATCTCCTAATCAACTTGAGTATGCTCACCAAATTTCATGCGATTCTGAGATTGCAATTGGAGGGGTGTCGATGATGCCCTAGATGAAGTAGCAACTTGCTCTGATACCAATTTACAGAGTTAGACATCTACGGAAGCACGCAAACAACACAAGGAAGAAGGAGAAGCTTGAAGAAGAACACATAATACTAAATGTATTACCACTATCAAAGTACCAAACATCTGAGGATAGGATATGATGGAACACCTTTTTGAATACAAACATGTATCCAAAAATCAAGACAATCACTGAAAGTAGATTCTTCATTGACTTGTACATCAACAAATGTGAATTTTTTGAAGTTTTCTGAAAATACAGAATATGAGCTAACCTTTTCCAAACATAAAACCTCAACCTAAGTCTTCAACATCTGCTACAAAACTCTTTTATCTTAAGAGTTAGATAAAGAAGAAATATACTTCTCTGCAACTTGTCATATACCAAGTAGCTCTGTATTGACACTCCAATAATTCTTTGAGGGAACATATAAGCTGCATGCTCAAAAGCTTCAACATAAGTCATACACATATGAGTCAAAACATATATCTACTACTTTTTCTTTCTCTCAATGCAATTCTTTGTCAAATCTACTAACTCATGACCAAGTGTAATGCATAATAAGAAACTGCTTCTTCTTTAAACAAGATGTTCTTGTAGACTTGTCTTTGGATGTAGATGATAAAATAGGAAAAGTATATGGAAAATATATGAGAAAAGGAAGCCTTACTTTTCTTTTGGAAATGATGGACTTTCTTTTTTTGCATCTTTCTTCCACCTGATGATGTCAACATCTTCAAACTTCTCTTCCATACCTTTTGTTCTCTTCATCTTGACGTAGCAAGCACTCTTAACTTCTTCAAATGAATATATCTCTTTCTCTAATGCTAAGAGTAAGAGACAAAACAAACATGGTATACAAATGGAAGTGAATATAGAATCATGTTTAATCATCGCCTCGTATCTCTGAATCAAAATTTTGTTTCAAATGTCTGAAACGACTAAATTCACCAATCTTTTGTCTGAATGATGATTTTACTTTCTAGAGTTACCTCTCTAGATCACATTTGTACCTTGATATCCAACCAATTTACAACAGAAAATTGGTTGAAAACAAAAAAACGCATCCCATCTTGACATTTGTCTTCTTAGATGAGCCTTCTTGCCATGAAAGAGATCTCTTAAAACTTCTCTAGAAAAAACCTCTAGATACCTGTTTTGATGTAGCTTTTAACTTTCAAATGATGAAAGTGTATAAAAGTACTCCTTGAATCCTTCAAATCTCTTCATAACTGCTCTTCTAAGACATGACCTATAAATGATAATCTGATAGTAAAACCTGATACCTGATTTGATGTTGATCTGATTCCTTCATCTTCTCTAAACCATTGTTCTTCCTTGAATTTGAAGTAGTCTTCTCTTCATCAAGTCTGGGTCTTCAAATATTACTTTTGTAAAGTATTTGCATACTCTTCCAAAAATATTTGGCTGCTAACAGATCATCAACTTCATACTCCACACTGATGAATACACATGTAACTGAATTGTCTAATTCTCAAATCTCTACTCATCTAGATTAAGTGTGTATTTCAAATACCAAATGTTAGAAGATGCCCTTAAATCATATGTTGTAAATCTGGAAGTCTGGGAACCTGGGATTCTGAATGAGCCTTAATGCATTGATGCCAAAGACCTAAAGTTCTGAAACCAAAACCTTAGTGCTCTGATACCAGATGTTGGAAATGAGGTAGGCCCATAGCTCATATCACAGGTCCATGGTTTCATAGGTCCAGCATATACAACATAGAATCTAGCAATCTTCCAATATTGACAAAACATGAACATACCACATTCAATCATACAAATGATGAGACAAAGATAGAGAAAGAATAGACGACATGTGTAAGGTGTTACGTAAGCCATCGCTTACTCATAGTATCATATATACCAATGTTCAATGTACAATCTGGGAGCAACACTCTCAACCACTCTATGTGATGAGAAATAGATGAAAGAGTGAATGTACAAGTGTAACAAACATATTCAGATGTATGGGCAGAAATCTGAAAATACATGAGATGTGTGACCTAATAGGTTATAGAAGAGTGAATATGAGTGACTGAAAGAGGAAGGATTGATGTGAAACTGATAATCAACAAACCCTCATCTAACCTTAGGCTATGGAAGACCCTAAGTCAGATATGTGTGTGAAAAGATCACATACTTAAAAAGTAGCAAAGAATGCTAACAAGTTTGCTACCAGAAATCCTCAAACTCATGTGAACACACCTTCTCAAACACCTCATCCAAATATGCATAAAGCATATACATACCGATTCTCTTGTACCTATGCCGAATAGGACTTCTTTTGATATGGATGCCACTGCCTCCATAAACTGCAAATAGTACCTGTGTGCATAAAGAGAGTATGTACGTGAATATTTAACATAGGATGTAAATCTTATGTTAAACACCATCACCATCCAATGTCTTTGAAGTAGCCCGAAATCTTCATGTAGAAGACAATCTTCAAATACACCATGTAGATAGCCGATCCTCACCATCAAGCTGCTAATGACCAAGTCCTCTTTCTATGAAAAAGAGATAACCTCCTCTCCATGAGCAAGAGTGTGAGCACACTCTTCATCTTCTCCAAGAAGAACTCCAAGAAGAACTCCATAGCCGCTCCTCAACATGCTTCAAGTTAGCACCATGGCTGCCCCATGTGCTAGAAGAAACACCACCTCTATTGAGGTCCAAGCACCAAGGCTTGTGTTGAAAACTAGGTGAAGGATGCAAAACAATGAGCCATGCATGTGTTTATATAGTGAATTGTTCCCTTGAAAAGCTCTTGAATAAAGCATCTCCAAAGCACACGATCGTATATGAATAAAGCACTAGCGATGAAATTTCCCGTCGTCCGTTCGCGTTTTAACAAAATATTTTTTTGCTTTTCTAAAAGCTTCCTTCATCCGATCGTGCTCAACAGGATTTGAACCCGAGTGGGCAGCTTGAGAAGCTATTGAAGTAACCAGCGCGCTAGGTGCTTTTTGCTTGTGCAAGAACTCATAAAAGAGGCTACACATCCTTTGAGTTCTGGACTTTTAAGCAATAGGAACATTGTTTTCCAACATTCCTTTGATCACAAGGAGATGATATTTGTTTGGATTCAACTTTAGTTTAGTCTCCCTACATCTTTTAAAAACATTCTGGAAGTGTCTTAATTGATTATCCAAGCAATCCAAAGGGGTGTCCTTATGAGATCCTGAAAATGAAGAAAGTCATCCATGAAAATTCTTAGTGTTTCCAGTAATAAGGGTCCAAAAATGAGGTTGACAATACTGTTAAAGGTGATTGAAGCATTTTTGAGTCCAAATGGCATTTGTACATACACATTTGTGCCCTAGGCTGTGATAAAAGCAATCTTTTAATGATCTTCTAGGTGAATGGATATTTGGTTATATCCACTAAAGCCATCCATAAAGCTATATAATACATGTCCAACCACTTCTTCAATGAACTTCTCTGCAAAAGGCATGGGGAGTCCATCTGGAATGGTTACCTTGTTGAGTGCTCTAAAGTCAGCACAAATCCTGATTTTGTTGGTATTCTTCTTTGGTACTATAACCATTGGTGAAAGCCATTCTGAGTGTTTCATAGGAATCATGATTCTTGCATCCTCCATCTTCTATATTTCCAAGTAAACAACTTCAGCATATTTTGGGTTAAGTCTATAACCCTTTCCTCTTACTAGTTTAGCGCCATCAACAAGAGGAATTCTGTGCTCTCCATAAGTGTTAGACACTCCTTCTAAGTCTTTATAATACCACACAAAAACATCTATGTAGTGTGTCAAGAAAGATTTTACCTTGTCAAGCAGCTCAAGGTGGCTCCACAACCAAGTGGCCACCAAAACTGGACGATTAGTTTCCTGAGTGCCTAATTGTATTTCTTTGACTGGGTTTCTATCTACCATGGTATCTACATGCTCATCTCCAACCTTGTTTTCCTCCAATAGCTTTTCCTGCATTGTTGCATAAGCAGGAGTGTTTTGGATATCAATGTATTCCTCTTTGTCCTGCATCCATCCTGCAGGGATTTCTTGAATTGCCAAAGTACATTCCTCACTAATATGTTTTACCTTGTCTTTTACTTCAGTAACTTCCTTCCTTGTTGTTGTCGCATCCTCCTCCAAGTTGTGCTTGAAGGGTGTCTTCCTCCCCCTTATGTGGTCTGTGATGGGTTCTCTCAATCCATCAACCTAAACTTTATCCTCATTTTCATCATAACATTCATCTATGCAAGAATTATTTAGAAAAACTCCAAAACAAGAGGAAGGGTTGCGTGCTTGTAGCCAATTTATTGAACTCTAATTGTGGTTGGTCCTCCATTTCTTGTTCCATGCAAATGCCAATTGATTGCATCATGCTGGTGTTCCCTTGATGAGCTAGACCCTCCTCTAAATATATCTGTTTAAGTTCCTATCCCTTCTGTTGTACCCACATAGTGTCTTTACCCCAGTCATGCATGACACTTGCATGCCTCAACCATGGTCTTCCAATCAGGAGGGGAAATCCTCCCTCTACTATGGTATGCTCAGGCATCAAATTTATGCCAGGCCCACCATCCATAATGACTCCTTGAAGCTTTAATCCTTTAATTGTTACTATCAGTCTAGGACTCTTATAGTCAATGAGAGATGCTTCTTCTACACCCTTCCCTTGACCCAAGGCAGTAGTCTTGGCCACTAAGGTGGCTGAGGAAGCTTCATCAATAATCTGCAGTACTTCAGACCTGAATTTTGCATCCATGGCTATCAACTCAAGAATACTAACCTCTGTTTTAATCGACTTGAATAATCTTGAAGCTCTAGATTCTCTAAGATCAAAATTTTGATGTTTGATTTCTGAAGCTGCTTGTGGGCCCAACTGTATGAATTCCCAATGAAATCGTTAGTCTCTGAAAAATCTTCCTTTTGTGTTACCTCTTCACATTTTGTTGAACTTCCTTTCTCTTGTTTTGCATCTTCATATATATCTGATTTGCTTTTATGTACCCTCTGGTCTTAGTGACTCCCAAAACTATTTGATCCCTGGTTTGGTTCTTCTGGAATTTTCCCTTTGTTTCTTGTCTGCATGACCATGGAGTCGATTTCTTCTAATTGTACCACTCTAGTGGATGGTGATTGTACAACATTGGCTCCTTCCGATACTCCATGATTGTTTATCGAGATCATCTGGAGATGGGGCCCAGATGTAGATGCTTTGTCTTGTGGGCAACAATTTGTATAATGATCCTTGGCATCTGGGCAATTCCTACAAAGGGGGGCATTTTCTGGCAGGGTGCATTTACTTTGATAATGTCCACACTCTCCACAACTGAAACAGATAATGGGCCTTCTAGGCCCATTCCCATAATTACCTCTAGGTCTTTAATTATAGTTGTTACTTTGGCTGGGGGTTGCTGCCATTACATTGGCTGAGAATTGAGCACCTCCTTGTGCTCAATAAGGTTGTGCATGCATCCCTCTTGACTTACATTCATGGGTCTCATGAACAGCTTTCTTGCATAGCTGGCAAGTTACACTGAACAATGGACATTCACTTACCACATGACCCTGCTTTCTGCACATGGTACACCATAGCCCACTTTTGATGCCACCTCCCTTGAGTTCCTGTAACTCCTATCGAAGTTGAGCTAGCTCTTCTGCTTGTGCTTTCCTTCCTTTTGTAGCTTCAACGCTTCAATTCCCCTCCTCAACTGATTCATAGCACTCTCCTCCTCCTTATGGGGCTTATTCCTTTTTAAGTTCATACGCTTTCCTTAGCTGAATTACTGGGTCCTCAGGTTCTATAGGAAATGATAAATTAGAAGAGCTTGCCCCATACTGTTGTCTAATTTGTTCCAATCTTGTAGCTCTATTGATAAATTCTTCTATTGTTATTGTCGATAAAACCAACTCCTTTATTTTACATTGTGTTGATATGGGGAGTGGTTTAGCCAGCCACTTCTTGATAGAAAAATCATGGGGAGGGTCTGGTAGTTTGGCCATTAATGCCTTAGCTCTGGTAACAAATTCTAGGAAGGTCTCCCCAAGACCTAGTCTTAAATTTTCTAATTCCTTAATAATGTTTTCAGTGGTGTTCCCTTGTTGGAACTTTGTTCTAAATGCTTCCTTCATCAAATCCCATGTGGTAAAATGGTTGTAAGCGAACTGACTAAACTATTTGTCTGCTAGCCCTTCTAATGTTGCAAGGAAAAGAATAAAAAATGTGTCCTCTCTTCCCATTAGACCCCTTATTTTACATAAAGCTAATAATCTCCTAATGTGCTCATTGGGGTCTTCTTGTGATAGCCCTTTGAAGGATGGAAATTTGATATTCAATCTAGAAAGTAAAGTTTCCAAATCTACCTCGGATGCCATATTCTTTACTGATGATGTTGATGATAATGGACTGGTTGATCTTCGAATAAACTTCCTTTTTGTTGTTTTGCAAGGGACCCTCAAGCTTTGAGACTGGGTTGCGGTCATGAGCTGTTCATACTCCTCTTAATTTAAGAGAATTTCAATGTACAAGCTGAAGCATAAGGTTGATGGAACAATTGACAAGTATAAGGCTAGGCTTGTTGCGAAGGGTTATGCACAAGAAAGAGGCATTGATTTTGGCGAAAGCTTTGCTCCTACATGCCAAATGACTACTGTTTTTAGCATCTATGCACTTGCAGCTCATCATGGTTGGAATGTACATCAATTGGACATTAAAACTGCATTTCTGAATGGGTGACTTGCATGAAGAAGTGTATGCTTTTCTACCCCGTGGCTTTATAAGGGTATGCAAACCAGTTGTGCAACTTAAAGAAGGCATTATATGGTTTAAAGCAAGCACCATGTGCTTGGTATGAAAAGGTACATGCCTATCTGATTGTCAGGAAGGGGTTCTCTGCTAGAGAGATCAACTTGGCGTATGTGCCCATGCAGGAGAACATTGCAGATCTTTTCATAAAGGCTCAACCTAGGGAGAAGTTTGAAGCTTTTCACAAAGCTTTAGGTTTACATCCTTTTGTGGATTGATTCCACATAGCTTGGCACTTCCTTATACATAAGTGACAACTCCTTGTTCACTGCATCACTCCTAGGGGGGATTTGTTGATATATTTAGGTAGTGATGTGTGTGAACACACTAGGACCACCTAGGCATATTTTTCCCTCTTTAGGAGATTTTTTTCCCCCGACTTGTATATACACCTATAGCCCTAACAAGTTACTTATCTTTGTACATTCTAGTGGTAATACATTTAGTATTGTGTGTTGTGCTCCAAGCTTCTTCTTTTTCTTCCTTATGCTGTTCGCGTGATTATGCACACCTCGAACTCCAACAAGCTAATTCATTCTCCATTTTAATAGGAATGCATGTAATGAGGAATTACGTACTAGTCTATGGAAGAGAAGAGAAAATAAATTCATAAATCTCTCTTTTAAGGAAAGGAGAAAGTGGGAATCAGTTCAAAGATCCAGGAGAGATCTCATTTTAGCTTGCATATCTCACTTTAGCTCTTGTTCTTTCAAAGAGAAAAAGAAAGGAAAATATGATTTCTTCTTACGAGGAGAATAGATTCTATTTTCCTTTAGAGAGAAGAGGTGTTTAGAAAACACCTCTTAGTCCATATTTTAGAAGAAGTAATTCATTTACTCTACCTTTTAGTGTATTCCTTCACATGGGAGTTTGCTTCTCCACTATTTTTGAAGGAAAAAAACATGGAGAACTTATGTGCATGTTCTTAGCTATGGATGAGTAGAGCAATTGGATTCAATAGAATCTCTTTCAAAGGGAAAGGGAAAGTGGAATAAATTTCAAAATAAATTCCATTATTAGACCTCTTTTCTTGGATGATATTAGAGAGAGAGAGATAGTTCACTTTCTTATGTTTAGATTGTCTAGATAGGACTGGCACTCTTCTATCAAAGGCAATAGGGAGATTAGTTAATCATGCTAGTTAGATTGATTCTCACCTACAGATTTTAGAGAGAAGCATTCATGTTTATCTCTAGTGATGGTCCTTGAACTAGGTGATATGATCTAGCTATTGACATTAGTAAGACTATAAGTAGAGTTACGACTCTTCGTTTTAGGGTTTCTAGGAGATAGGGATATATCTGGCCTATTGGGTTACCAAACTCTTAGTTGATATTTTATCATGAAGATGATGTGTAAACATCAATTAGGAGGATGTGTACTTAGGGATTATCTGAATATCAAAGGGAATGTTTTTGCATTCACATGGCAAACTAAAGGGAAGAGAAAATTGTAGAGTTTGCACTAGTGCCAATAGATACTCTTCCAATAGAACTAAGTCCAAAGGTAATGTATGGATGACACAGATCACAAGGATGGTTTAGGTAAAAACTATTGCTTGTGACTACACTCAAGGTTAGGAAGACTTAGAGTGCAATGAGGGTAACTCTATCATCTTAGGTCTATATGGGTTTGAAGTCACCTTTTATGGGACTTTGCTCTATATTTTAATGGATTCTTATGGTTTATTATCTCCATTATGGTATGCTCAAACCTATAATCTTGACACCTTACATTTGTATTTCATATTATTAATCCATAGAGGATATATCATATGGACTTAGGTCATTTTGATGATGTTATATGTTAAGGGAGTAACAGTTTGAAAACTAGGTATACATGGGAGATAGTGGGCACCACTAAGATGGTTTCCCACCTTTAAGATGATCTTTTATTAGACTTCTTAAGGGGAAGGATATGGGGAAACAATACATAGAGATGATCATGTACACTTTGTACATGAACCTCGGAGGATGCCTAGAGGATATATATATATATATATATATATATATATATATATATATATATATATATATATATATATATATATATATATATATATATATATATATATATATATATATATATATATATATATATATATATATATATATATATAGCTTTATTTTCGAGGACAAAAATCTTTCCCAAGGGGGGAAGAATATAATAAAGTAAGTCTAGGATCTAAGGGTTTGGTCGGTTCAAATAGATTTGAAATCAGACATTGTTTGGTCACTCGTGTATAGCCAAAGATCTAGAGATTAGACTTAAGCATAATTTCATGTGCTCTCTTAAACAAGTGATCCACTTAGCCTAGTGGTTAAGACTCAAGGTTGTGAAAGAGGAGGTCTTGGGCTCAACCCCATGGGGAGCATGGGGAGAGAGTTTTGCCCAAAGAGCCTTCTAACTCAAGTTAATGTGAGTTAACTTGAGCTTAGTGAGACTTAACTCAAGTGGTGAGTAGACCAACCACTAGTGGATTCTACTGGAAGCTAGTAAAGCAGTAGTGGAGATTAGTTCAACTGCTAGTAGACTCTAGTGGAAAATATTAAAGGAATGGTGGAGATTGCACATGCACTTGTGGAGTCTAGTTACATTTGTGGTCCTCGTTGATTAGAGCAGCTATATATTGAGGCATATGGTTGGGAGGAAAAAGAGATTCATCTCTCTCTCTATGTCATCGTAATGTTTAATGCATCATCATACACCAAATCGAGATTGCTATTTTCAAATCTTGACATGGAAACATATGGAGCTTGTACGTTTTCGAAAGTTTTGAAAACTATGTGCATCAAATCAAAGATATTTAAGAGCATTTGGGTTGCAACTTTTGGCATTGGTTTTAGACAAGGCATCCAGTGTCTAATGGTAGCAATAATATATGAGGCTATCAGTTGTCTTTGTGATGGTGCAATATATGGTTAACCCAACCCACACAACGTGCATTGTTCTTGAATTTAATCGAAAATGTTGTCCATGATCTCCACCTTGGGACTAGTCCATAGCATAGGTTATATAAGATGTGGAGTGGAGCATTGGACAATGTTGTCGCAGAGTTTCGGGACAAGGAGGAAAGATGCAAGAAAACCAAGAGCCTGACCTAGATTGCTATTTTGTGCATAATGTAAATGCCTCACTTTAGCTTTCTATTCTTCGGAAGTCTAGGAGTGCAAACTAATAGCCGAGTCAGAATAGCATTAATGATCGAACAATTCTCAGATAACAAAGTGAATAACTCAAGTTGCTTGATTGAGAAATTTGGATAATGTTATTCTCCTTTTTCTGTCAATGATTGCATCAAAGTTTATCCTTCAAGTGATAGCCTTGGATTATTTCCAATCTAGTGTGCAAAATTTTTCCACGACACACTATTGAATTTAAACTCATTACCCGAATTATTTCTGCTTGGAGTTCGTGATTCTATCGTTTCCTTGCCTCTACCTTTTTGAGATATTCGTTCATTGTTATTATATAATCATAATGTGATCCTCTTATTTCGTAGTGTACGTCAGGCTTCCAAACAAATGACTTGCATCGAAAGTGTACAGTTTCTCAACTTAGATTCTAAATCAACTCTTCATCGTATTTATGGAGTTACCTACGTTTAACGAGCAAATCAAATAAGTTCATATTTTCTTCCTCAACTAGTGTTTTAAGGTCAAAAACAAATAAAACCTGCCACTTAATAAGTAATTATATTGTCAAAGCCAAATTATGTAAAGGATAACAGAATCACTAGAAGACTTTCAGGAAACGGTTTTTCAATATTGCACGTTATTTTTTTTTATTTTTCAGCAGTCAGATCCTCCCGTCCACACTAACGTTTAAGAGAAGGAAGACAGAGAGCGAAAATAAACACAACCACTAACATACATTTATGACAAGAAAAACTCAACAAGCCAAACGGTTAAAGCTTCGGTTTAAGAACATTATGGAAGACACATTGGTGCCAAACATTGGGTCTCTAGCGATAAGGGAAACCCAGAATCTGCTGTACATCTTAAGTCTTTTGTAGAGTTCAAATTATGTGCAAAATTTTTCTTGTCAACAAAGAAAGTAAGAAAAACATTTACTCATTCATTGGACAATGAATTACCCATATATTCATGTCACATCACACATTTATATCCTACGTTAGTTTAACAACAAATTCCCTCACCGTATGAGATCAAGGACTTCAGTTTTCCTCATTTCTTCCCAGTTAATGTTTCCTAGATTCATGTCAAAAACATTGATAGCTTGATTTCCATGGAATTAGCTCAGAACCATGCTGCACAAAGTTTAAACAAAACCCTTAAGAGGCTTCGTCGTCTTCCCTCCTTTCTTCCTGTAGATCGAGTTTCCCATGACAATGTTTCTGCTTAATTTTTCATACACCCCTATTAATCAGCTATTCAGTATAGGCAAGTCGTTCAATAAATAGGTATTAGCAACAGAAAATCAACATTCCAAATAATTTACATTGTCTCACAACATTTCTTAACTGAGTCACTTCGGACTTAAAATTTTATCAACCCATATCAGCAAATAACGTAAATAGAGTGATTCATGGGCACCGACATAGACTGAGCGCAAAAACGGACAGATAACGATGCATGGAGCATAAGTAAGGGACATACTTGGATGTTTGTTACACCTAATTGGAAAACACAGAATTCCTTTTTCTCTTTAGTGCACGCACGGAATGCCCTTCAGATTCTTTTACTCAAGCTTCACATGTTCATCCTGTATCTCCATGAATTTGGGTTGCCTGTAGAGTCCGTGAACTGTCCAATGCAAAGAGGCACCGGTTGTATATGAATCAACTTCCCCTGCACACGTATAAGCTTTCCATTCATTCTAACAGCTGTACGCATGTCAGATCATAATCTTCAAGATGTGAATCACTGTTTGCTCCCAAGTTTGCAAGATCTCCCATTGAATATATATAGTGTTCAATGATATGTGATAAAGATTGAAGCTTCCATTGATTCTCAGCAAATCAGTTGTACGTCATCCACCGTTAACGAACAATAGCCATCCCCCATCCGTACATCTGCTTCAGCATAATTAGCACAGGACTCAATATGCAATGAGAATCAAGATTTTCACGGAAGTCCTTGTCTGAGTGCGTGCTTCCTTCATCTTCTTCGAGTTTAATCTGAGCAAAGTGGCTCAATTTCCCTTATCCTCCTCTCGGCAGCACATGATAGAAAAATATATATCCCCCCCCCCCCCCCTCGACTGTTAGCATAGGAAAAAAAAACTTTAGTTATTCAGCAACTCAACACCAAAGGGTATCTGGTGTACAACATCGCCAAAACCTCCTTTCTGTTTCTTTTCTGACCCCAAATGTGTGCAACTCTCCCCTTTTTCTCTGCTTACCTCGAAATGCCGCTCAACTTCTTCTATTAGAAATCAAAAGTAATCGCCCCCACGTAGCGCTACTCTTTTGTTTTCATAAACACTCTTTTTGTTTTATACATTCTATTGTTTACAAAAATAAATTTGAACGTCACAAATACATACACATGTTTTCATACACACATACTTCACCATACTCATTGATTTTCATGTATATAAATGCACAGACATTTGCATGGTTCATGCACATAAACTGGTGTACATACATCTCATGCACATGTGAATAAACATACTACTAACATACATATAAAGAAGCACATACACAATTGAATTTCCATCCTCACTAACATTTCGTGCGAAAAATATGTACAAGTGATATGAGGAAACATCAGATGTTTTGTCATCAGTCGCACACAAACCCAAGCAAACCATGCAAGTGATTAATACATAATCAACTAGTCCATTAAAAGATAGAAATCACCATTCCATGTTCATACTAGACACATTTTGGTAGAGTTGAATCTCGCTCATCAAACCAACTGGGTTGATCTTCAGTTCTCGACCACAATGTGCATAACATTTTTGGATATGTCTCCAATAAGTGTGAAGGTAGATGGCTTGCCAATTATCCTTGTCACTTCTGCATTATAGTCCATGAAGATAACAAAATATGGTCCATATTGCATCTCGGGGGTAGTGATCAACCTTCTATCTACAAATTTTGAAAATATGTAGCCTTTAATATTTCTTCCATATTCACCATTTGATAAGATCTGTATGGCCACATGGTCTTCTTGGGATCTTGCAATGTCCTCTACCTACTTTAATCAAGGTGGCCTAGATGCTTCAAACATGTCTTCTACTTCTTCCATAACATGGCCTCTTGGTACTGATGGAGGTTCATACTTGTCTTTGGAAGTTTGCTCCACCAAAATCTACACAGTCTCTTTTGCCTCAGCTACCTCATGTGGTGATGGAGGTCTTTCATATTGCTAAAGTTTCCTTTGTAGTTCATGTATTTATTTTTGTAGAGTAGGCAAGTTAGATGAGGTTTTAGCAGCTGAAGGAAGTATTGGGATTGTTGTGGGTCGTTCCAATAACTCTATTGGTTGTTGCTTCCACAATTGGTTTACTTCTTCTCTTAGTTTATCATGTGCTCCTAAAAAATTTGCACAGTCTTCTAAAATTATTTTGACACTCTTTGAAGGTACTTGGAATTTGGAGGGGCATATGGGAGCTCCTTGAGTGTGCTGCCTCCAAATTCTCCTGATTTTGTTACTATAGTCATTGGTTTTCCTTCTTTGTAGTAGCCATATGGCATCTTAAGAGCGCCATATTGCATGTGAGCTTTGTGTTGATCTCCATTTGCATTCGTAGGTGACCTTCCATGTCTTTGATTGAATGCGTGTCCATACCTTGTATTTTGCCTCTAGTTTGTTACGTGAGATTTATAAGGTGGCAAATTGATATTTGGGGGAGAGCATTCCTAGCCACCAAATCGGAAATCCTTGCTTGAAGATGAGCATGTTGATCTTGAAGTGTGGTTTTTCTTTGTGCCAATGGATTGTACTCGTGTCCTCATTGAGTGGCACAACTTATCATTGTTGCTAACACTAAGTTGATTGTTGAAGTATGTATAGTGGATGCAGTTTGGAGTGTGTAAGATGCAAAGGGGATGGGATGGGGAATGGGAGAGGTTTATGTAGTGAAAAATGATGTCATGAGTTGAGGTGATGTTGGTGGATGGGGGATTGGGGATGGTGGAATTGTAGGGAGTGGGAGAGGTGCGGTGTCGGAAAGAATCGGATGCTCGGATGATGGATCAGGTCATCCACCAATTCGATCGACACACGCTAGGTGTTTGAGACAAACGCACGTAAATTAAGTATACTTACCGACTAGGATAAATGAGGTTTCAAATAACTCTAAATATATAAAAATACAAAAGATATAAAAAATATCTAAAATATGAAATGCTTATCACTCTATGCTGCTATGGACCATATGGTTGAGCTACTTTATAGATAGCAATAGCGTCTTGCTATGAAGGAAAAATCAATGATTCCTCAATTAAGTGTTCTTTAATAATCTCTTCTACTTCGCTTTCAATATGCTGTGGTTGAGTACGTCTAATTAGAGGTGGCAGAAATAAATCTTCACTATCTTGAGGTTCAGGAGATCCAATGGAAAATAAATTTAAAGACCTAGTAAGACAATGATCATAAGATATGGAGATTAAAGATTCTTGCATAATTTGGTCCTTAATGACTTCTTCTACTTCTACTTCTATAGTTGCATTACTTTTAGATTCAATTAAATGCTCTATGGACATCGGCAATGAAGATCAATGGAAATCGGAAATGAATTAATGAAAATAACAAGAATAGGTTTTAACAATAATAATGTTAATGATAAATCTTTCTAAATGATAGAAATTAGCTAAAATGATGATAAATTCTAGTGAATCCTATACAAAGATTTTGTTGTAGCTAAATCAGAAGTAATCTTCAATGGGTTTTCATAAGATAGATGCATATCTGGATCATATAATTGTCAAATTCTTCACTCTTTGGCAATGCTCTTCGGACACTTCTTCTTTTCAATGCCTGCAAGAAACATTAGAAGAGAGCAGAGTTTAACACACACACACACACGCACACACACACACACATATATATATATATATATATACATATACATACATACATACATATATATATATATATATATATATATATATATATATATATATATATATATATATATATATATATATATATATATATATATATATACACACACACACACACACACACACATAGAGAGTCCTGTGTCTATCACTCTTTTTTAGAACTTGCTTTAATCCTCAATCAAACTTTTGCCCATTTATTTTCACCATAGTTTTAATTTAGCTTTAATTCCACAACTCACCCTCATGACGCTACACCATGTAGGGAATGCTTAAGCGAAAACTTGAGCGCTTTTAAGTGCATCATTCATCCATATTACTCTTTAAACTACTTTAATTCCACATCTTTTACGAACCATTCTTTAAATACTTACACACACCACTAATTATTTATCCACTTTATTTATCATTTGAATTTAATTATCCTGAATTTCCATAATTAAATAATTCATTTAATTTAAGCTTTCTTTAAGTTTTTAATTAGTTAAATACCTTAAAATTTAAATTCACACACACTATTAAATTAGCTAATTAAATCATAATTTTATTTATAATAAATTCACACACACTATTAAATTAACTAATTAAATCATAATTTAATTTATAATACATAAATGTTTAATTTATAATTAATTTAATTGAATATAAATATTTATTTATTAAATCCAATGTTGTCACCCTTAAGATTAATGTTAAAAACCATTCATACTCAATCCTATACACAAAAACACACTTAGTAACCCTTGGGAACCCTAGTTATTATCTACCTAGCACTAACATTCTGACATAAATACACATAAACATAAGTAACCCTAGAGTTTTATACCCATGCCCCATACTTAAATGGCTATGAATGCACACTTTAATGTGCAGTTAGGGTAAACCCTAATATGAGCACATGTTTTCTCCATCAATTAGTACCTGCAAACACTTAATGAGAGATTAGTTCCAAGCAAAACATTTAATCAATAGTGTAGTAGAGGGGTTAGAGTTAGCCAATAAACATGTTTTAATTTTCCTGGACGTCAACTGGAAGGTGGAAAACTTTTTGACATTCGCCCCCACCAAACCTGCACATCGTCCCGGTGGGCCAATTTGGAGATCATGGGAAGCAATATTTGTGATGATCATCCTGAAAGCCATCCATAACACATCATCAATTCTTTTCTCAATTAATTTCAAACTTTCAAATATAACAAACTTTTATGCAAAAAATGCTCAGGAAGTTATTTAAGTTCAATCTGGTAATGAAAATATATCAAATTATAAAGTTAAGCTATCATCCAGGTCAGTCCACAAAACATTAATCTAAATTTCATCCATTTATAAACTTTGTAAAGATCATTATGAAACAAAATTCATTTTCATTCACTCAAATGCAGGTTTCTTCATATACATGCATTCACATATGAGCAATCAAACATGCCAAAGAAATCAACTAAATCTACTCATACAGACATCTGCCTTGTTTGCCCAATTTTATCCACTAGATGTCTTTTCCACAACTAGCTTTATTCATCTTCAGTTTCATACAAGTATGATGTAAATGCATCTATATGCTCCTACAAATATATAATTACTTCCTTTATTTGAAATGAACTACAAATCCTTTTGCCCATAATGCAAATCCTCACTTAATTCATAAACTTAGAAACCTAAATCATGTTTGTTTTCCTACTGTGGTTAAATAGATTTTCTTTATATGTGATAATCCTCATTCCAGATTTTATAATTTTATTTGTTATTATGAATGCAAGTGATATGCATAAATAAAACCATAAAGAATTTAGAACATAGAAAAATACAACCTGAAATTAACTTCTTCTTCAATCTTCTCATCTTCACTTTATCATAAAACAATCTTTAATTTATTTTCTCAAAAGCATATTCGACTCCTGCTAAAAATCAACAACATCTAGACTCCCAAGTAAATTTATTTTTCATAAATAAACTTTTATCTTCATACATGTAAAAGAAAAAACACATTTAAAAGAAAATTTATACATCATTTCTATTAATTATAAATTCATTCATCACATTCTTCATCATACAATAAGTCATAATTTTCTTCATTTCTTTGTTTGAATAATTTAACTCTTTTACCTACAATTAAATTCTTAAGAGGTGTTCCATCTAATTCTCGTAAGGCATACGTTCCATTATCATAAACTTTGATCACCACATAAGGTCCAAACCAATGCCTTTTTAATTTCCTACGAACATCATACTGAGAATGAAATGTGCTATCATATATCAAAACCCATACATTAATTTGTATTGGCTTCAAACTTAACCTATGTGACTTATCAAAATATTTTTTATTCTTTATTCGAGATTCTTTCAATTTAGCGGTAGCTTCTTCTAATCTTTCATTCCCTTGCTCAAGTTGCTGAATTCTTAGAGCTAATAAATCTTCAGTAGACAGATCATCTTCCCATGGAAGAGTAGCCCAAGTAAGGATTTGAGTATGCAGAGGAAAAATAGGTTTCTGGCAGTACATTAATTCTGCTGGCATATACCCCATTGCTCTAGTGCAGGTGATTCTGTCAGCCAACAATGCAAATGGCAGAAATTTTGACCAATTCTTAAGTTCTCCATTGCAAGCTTTAGAAATCGCCTTTATAATAAGAGAATGCCCTCTTTCTATTTTCCCGTTAGCCTCAGGGTTATAAGCAGTAGTAAGAGCTAAACGAATTCCTTGCTTAGCAAAGAAATCTCTAGCTTCCTGTGCATCTAATTCTCCCCTATCAGTTACTACCTTTTCAATATAACCAAATCTTGAAATTACATCTTCAGGAATAAATGTACATACATTGAAAGGCCTTCAACATGGTTAGTAAGATCTTCTCGTGCAAGAATTATGTATCTCATCTTATCTATACCTTTGGGCATGGTCTTTAAATCAACTACCCACTTATAATGTATACATGGTGGATAGGTAGGGTGCAATGGATCCCTATGCTTAACTGACGAATGTAATTGACATGTATCACAAGAATTCACATAGTCCTTTACATTAACATAAATGGTGTTGATATATTTAGGTAGTGATGTGTGTGAACACACTAGGACCGCCGGGGCACTTTTTTCCCTCTTTAGGAGGTTTTTTTCCCCCGGCTTGTATATACGCCTATTGCCCTAATGGGCTACTTATCTTTGTACATTCTCTAGTAATACATTCAATATTGTGTGTTTGTGCTCCAAGCTTCTTCTTCTTCCTTATGTTGTTCGCGTGATTCCGCAGACGTCTATCTCCAACAATTGGTATCAGAGCAGGTCGTCGCTTCATCTAGGGCGCCGTCGACACTCCTCTGTTTGCAGTCTCAGAATCGCACAAATTTTGGTGAGCATACTCAGCGTGTTTCCGAGATCAAAACATCTTTGTTTTGTGGTGCTGAAATCGCGATCTGAGCTCGTTTCGACCTCCGAATGCACTATCACAGTGCTTGTGCAGGCTATTTCGTCTTTTTGTGCCAAAGGTATATACCAGTTTCTGTTTGCCAGTTTAAGCGTCTCGAAGTCTGCTACAGGTCTAGCAGAACTCGTATGGGCAGATCTGTTCAACTTTTTGAGATACAGTCAATTTTCTACATCAAGGTATTTTAGTCACCGGCCATGGCTGAAAGCAGTGATGTATTCCGTATGTTGGCTGTTGAGGATAAGTTGAATGGTACCAACTACCCATTATGGGCTTATATGATGCAACATGTTTTGGTTGCAAAAGGATTGTGGAACATTGTGCAGGGTGTTGAAAGACGTCCTCTTACACCTGCAATGATAGGTACTGCAAATACAGGTGCTGGAGCTGATGAAGATGGTATCGAAGATGATATTCCACAGATTTCTATTCGTGCTGATGTTTCTGTTGCACCTACTGCAGAGCAAATTCGTTGGGATGGCAGAGATGCCCAGACACATGCATTGATAGCTTTGTCTGTCAAACGTGCCATTATTCCTCATATTCGCTCTTGCAGAACAGTTAGGGATGCTTGGGATACACTTACCACATTGTACCAAGCTAGGAATGAGGCTCGTGTTGCTTACCTCCGAAAACAGTTGGAGAGTGAGCATATGAATGAAGGTGATTCTATGGATAGTTTCCTAACGAAGATCAAAGATTTGAAGGAACAGTTGATTTCTGCTGATGAGGTTATACCAGATAGCTCACTTGTGCAGACCGTTCTGAATGGTCTTCCTGATTCATATCAGAGTTTTGCTTCTACTCTTTGGTTGATGATGAAAGGCAATCCGAATGCCTTATCATTTGAGGATTTAGTCTCTGTTCTGTTGCAGGAAGATCAGTCCAGGCAAAACAGGTCCATTATGCGTGTTGCAGATCAAGCTTTCTTGGCTAGTCAGACGGGCAAAGGAAAATGGAGCTCTTCTATTAGTAAGCAGAAATCTGCAAATGCTGCACATTCGAAGAATCAGGATAAAGATGAGAAGAAATCAGAAAAGCAGAAATTGTTTTGCAAGTACTGCAAAGGGAATGATCATATCATAAAGAACTGTCCAAAACTGGCTGCAAAAGAGGCAAAGAAAAGGGAGGCTGGAATGGTTGTTGCAGAAGCCTCTACACCAAAAACAGAGTCTGCTAATCTTGTGCAGGAAGAAGAATGGGCATTTACTACTGTTTGTAGTTTTGACCCATCTTCTCATGAGCAGTGCATGTCTGCAGTGGACTCAGATGTTTGGTACTTTATAGTGGGCCGACCAAACATATTACCTCGCAGCACAGTTTCTTCTCTTCACTCGAGCCTACCCCTACAGGGAATACTGTCACATGCGCCAACAACTCCTCTTATCCTGTTATGGGAGTTGGTAAGATCATTCTGACTACTGCTGATGGTAGTTCTTTCACCTTGTCAGATGCTTTATTTGTGCCAGGGATCAAGAAGAATCTGTTATCAGTTTCTGCATTAGCCAAGATTGGCTTGGTTGTGAAATTCATTGATAACAGGTGTACAGTTCATGATCTATCAAATGGCGATGTGATTATTGCTTCTGGCATTTTATGTCGTGGGCTGTATAAGCTCATAGACTATGAAAGATCTATGAATGATTCGGCATGTGCAGTTCATGATTCTCAGGCTATGCCAGATGCAAAGCTTTGGCATGCACGCTTTGGTCATCTGAATTTTGCTAGTTTGCTACGCCTACAGAAATCTGATATGGTGACTTCTTTGCCCAAGCTTGAGGCACCTCGAAAACATGTATGTGAAGGCTGTATTTTGGGAAAAATGCAGCGTTCCTCCTTTCCAAAAGATGGTTCAGTTCGGGCTACGCAGAAATTACAGCTTGTACATAGTGATGTCTGTGGTCCTATGCAGACACCCTCTTTTGGGAATTACCTTTACTTCGTGACTTTCATTGATGATTTTTCTAGGCATGCATGGGTATATCCACTCAAAGCAAAGTCCGAAGTGTTCATGTGCTTTAAACAGTTTCTGGTTTTGGCTGAAAATCTGTGAGCATGTAAAAATGGGTACCCTCCGTTCTAATCGAGGGGGGGAATATATGTCTTCTAATTTTAATGCATTTCTGGCTGAACGTGGGATAAAACACCAGTGTACAGTGCCGTATACACCTCAACAGAATGGAGTTGCTAAATGAAAGAACAGGTCACTCATGGAGATGGCGAGGTGCATGGTCAAGAGTCAGGCTTTACCACATAGTTTCTGGCTTGAGGTTGTCATGTGTGCAGCATATGTACTGAACAGGTGTCCCACTAAAGCGCTGCAGTCTATCACTCCATATGAGGCTTGGCATGACCGCAAGCCATCTGTTGCTCATCTGCGTGTTTTTGGTTGTTTGGCATATGCATTAGTGCCTGAACAACATCGTAGAAAATTGGATGATAAGGCAGTAAAATGTATTTTTGTTGGGTAGAGTTCTGAAAGTAAGGGCTATCGTCTGTATCATCCATAGACTAAATGCATTCTGGTTAGCCGTGATGTTGTCTTTGTGGAAGATGCTATTCAGCCATTGCTTTCATGTACTAAGGAGACATCTGTTAGCTCCAAAGACATGTATGATACGTTGATGCCTCTTTTTACAGGTGGACAGTCTAGTGCTGGTCCTAATGAGGCAACGTCTCAGCCTTTGCAGGTTTCATATGATGATGCAGATCATTCTTTTTCTTATGCAAATTTACATGATGCACTTGTTGATGAGAGAGCTGATATTGAGCAGGCAAAAACTATGCCAAAATGGCTGGTGCAAACTTTGCGTTACAGTAAATTAGATGCACCTTTGTCATGTCGTACTCGTTCAGGCTCGCATAGTGCCTCCTTTGCATCAGATTGCTATGCTATGGCTGCATCTAGTCTCTATGATGAGAATGAGCCTGTTTCTTTTGATGAACCACAGAATTCAGAAAATTGGATGGCTGCCATGCAATCTGAATATGATGCTATAATGAAGAATGGTACATGGTCTTTATGTGACTTGCCTCCTGGCAAGAAGGCCATTGGCACTAAGTGGGTATACAAGCTGAAGCGTAAACCTGATGGTACAGTTGACAGGTTTAAGGCTAGGCTTGTTGCAAAGGGTTATGCGCAGGAAAGAGGCATTGATTTTGATGAGACCTTTGCACCTACATGTCGTATGACTACTGTTCGGAGCATTTGTGCAGTTGCAGCCCATCATGGTTGGAATGTACATCAGTTGGACATTAAAACAGCATTTCTGAATGGTGACTTGCATGAAGAAGTGTATGTTTTTCAGCCCTGTGGCTTTGTGCAGAAAGGGCATGAAAACCAGCTGTGCAGGTTAAAGAAGGCATTATATGGTTTAAAGCAAGCACCACGTGCTTGGTATGAGAAGATATATGCCTATCTGGTTGCACATGGTTTTGTGAACACTCCAACTGAAAGCACCTTATATGTTAAGCGTGCTAATGATGTGCTTCTGATCATTGTTGTCTATGTTGATGACATGTTGCTCACTGGTCCTATTGAGAAGCGTATTGCTGATTTCAAGGCTGATTTGCATGCCTCATTTTAGATGTCTGATTTGGGGCATTTGCATCACTATTTGGGCATTGAGTTTATGCAAGTTGATGGTGGAATGGCTTTGTGTCAAACGAAATATATTGACACATTATTGCAGCGTTTTGGCCTTGAAGACTGTAAGCCTATTGCCACTCCTATGGAGACAGGTTTACGATTGTGTCTTCATGATGCTGGAGATGCATTTGATGTTGTTCTCTATCAGCAGGCTGTTGGATGCTTGATTTACTTATGCATTACTCGGCCAGATATTTAGTTTGCTGTCTCACAGATGAGCAGGTTTATGCATTGCCCAGGAGTCATGCATTGGAAGCCGGTTAAGCGCATCTTTCACTACTTGAGTGGTACTCGGCTACTTGGGTTGTTTTATCCCAAGGGGGGATCACTACCGCCAGATTTGCATGCTTTTTCTGACTCAGATTGGGCTGGTTGCTATGACACTCGTGTGTCCACCAGTGGTTTTTGCTTCATGCTTGGTAGCTCATGTATATCTTGGTTGAGCAAGAAGCAGCCTACTGTGGCCACTTCCAGTTGTGAGGCTGAGTATAGGGTAGCTTTCACAGTGACTGTTGAGTGTGTGTGGCTAAGACGCCTTATGGCTGATTTAGGTGTTGGCCAATCTTCTGCCACCACCATCTTCACTGACAGTCAGAGCGCATTGGCAGTTGCGAGGAACCCTGTGTTCCATGCTCGCACTAAGCACATTGAGGTGCATTATCACTATGTTAGGGAGAGGTTCTCTGCTGGGGAGATCAGCTTGGCATATGTGCCCACGCAGGAGAACATTGTAGACCTTTTCACGAAGGCTCTGCCTAGGGAAAAGTTTGAAGCTTTCCGCAAAGCTTTGAGCTTACTTCCTTTTGTGGAGTGATTTCCACATAGCTTGGCACTTCCTTATACATGAGTGCCAGCTCCTTGTTCACCGCATCACTCCCAGGGGGGATTTGTTGATATATTTAGGTAGTGAGTGTGTGAACACACTAGGACCGCCGGGGCACTTTTTTCCCTCTTTAGGATGTTTTTTTCCCTCGGCTTGTATATACGCCTATTGCCCTAATGGGCTACTTATCTTTCTACCTTCTCTAGTAATACATTCAGTATTGTGTGTTTGTGCTCCAAGCTTCTTCTTCTTCCTTGTGCTGTTCGTGTGCTTCCGCAGACGTCTATCTCCAACAAATGCATGGCCACCAATAACCGTCTCTAATTTTTTTCATAGGTAACTACAAATCCCTTATGTCTAGCCCATAAAGTATCATGCATATTTTTCATGAATTGTATTTGAAGATGCCTACTTCCTAGTTCCCTTTTTGGAAATTTAATCTTCCCCCTTGCATGTCTCCAAATTAGTCCATCTTTTAAGAAAAAATTAAAAGCTCTTTTTCTAATATTCCTAAATCTATTTGAAGACCATGAAGGTGATCTAATCAAAGTACTAAGATACCTCCCAATGTCTTGCCACTCTCCTTCATAATCATCAATATTAAATTGTTCATATACATATGCTTGAGAATCATAATTAATCGCATTAGTATCTAATTTTGCTTCATCATCTTCATCATACCTAGATCTAGAAAGCATATCAGCAACAGAATTAGATTTTCTTAAAATATGAATTAAAACCGGATTTAAAAATTTAATATAAGAAATCCATCTAAGCATAGCAATATCAGGTAAAGAACAATCTGTGATCATTCCTATTAGTGGTAAACAATCTGTCTCTACAATTACATTTGCTCCTATAAAATATTCTTTATTAGTCTTTAATGTTGTGACTAATCCCCAAAGTTCTCTTTTGATTTGTGGATAATGTCTTTGAGTGTTATGTAATATTTTAGCCCCAAATCTAACAACATATCTTTTTCCCTCTTCATCGTCTTGACTTATGACCCAACCTATCCCAATAGGGCTAGTATCAATAGTCAATATAATAGGCTTATTGTCCGTATAATCTACTCGCTTAAGGATTGGAGCTTCTTGCAATAACGTCTTTAACCTACGCATCGCATGAGTATGTTTTTCAATCCATAAAAATTTTCTTTTCTTCCTTAATAAGTCATAGAGACAATCAGCTACATGTGCAAAATGTAGTAGCCATATAACATACATAAAAGATGCAAGCACCTAAGAATCACGAACCTCACTCACATTTTGACATGTCTCCAAACTCTTACTGATGGCATCAATTTTTTGAGGGCATGGCTTCCATCCATAATGGCCACAAAGATGACCTCCAATAAGGACCTCATTAACACCAAAAATAGATTTCTCTATAGACAATGTTAAGCCAACTTGAATAAACCGCTAAAAGATCTTTTGGCAATCAAGGATATAAGCTTTAACAAATCTACGACAACCATCATCATCCAGAGTGCTATCTTTCTTCTTCCAAGCAACCCTTAATGGGAATGTCATTGATAAAGGGCATAATAATGTGTGGAATGAAATCGTGCAAAACCAAATTCATTGCACTCTGGTTTAGCACCCGATGCTAAATAGGATGGGGCTCGTTGTGCATATCATGCTTCCATGGAATCCCAGAACGAAGGCTGTGTTTGCCATGGTTGGCATGTGGAGGGAAAAATAGGGGGAATTGTAGAGGCAAAGAGTATTGAGGGGTGCATTGGAATGAATTGAAGGAGGGTTGGAACGGAGATGTGAAATTTGTGATTGGTTGTGTCATGAGGAAGCAATGGTGGTAGGAGGAATGATAATTGGATCACATAGGAATGGGAGGGTTCAAATGTAGTGGTAGTATACATGGGTTATTTCTTGATAAGAAAAGTTGGGTGTTTGACATAGGACTATGGAATACAAAATTGGGATCAATTATCAAGGTGGTTATGAGCTCGATGGCTATTTGTACATCAATGGTAGTGAGAGGGATGGTTTCTTGTACCTTTATGGTGGTTATGGGAGCTGGTTCAGGAGTTCTTATAGGTGATGAAATAGAGAGGGATGACACTCGAGGAGTTTGTATAGTGGTTAATAAAGTGGGTAGAGGTATAGCAAGTTCAATGGTTATTGGGATGGTCATAGTGGTTACAATAGAAGTTATGGGTATCTGAATGTTTTTTCCCGATCGTTGCAATGCACTTCCCTATCTGTCATCATATTGAATGCTTGGTTTCTTGATCATGTGGCCAATTGCTTTAATTACACCAACCCTTTGATATTAAAAAAGGACTGAGCATAGAAGACCACCTTGTAACCAAGGTCATCAAGTTGACCAAGTGATATCAAACTACATGATAACTGAGGTACATGGCATAGATTATGCATAGTAAATTTTGAACCATCAATGAATTGCACAACCACATCTCCCATCTCGACAATGCCACATTGATAAGAATCAACAAGTCTCACAATACCAAGAAACTTTGTTGCATAAGTAGAGAACCACCCTCCATGTGGTGTCACATGGAAAGAAGCACCAAAATCTAGTAGCCACATGTGGGAAAGAGAATAGACCATAAGAGATTTAGTAGACATAGTACTCTCAAGTGTTAACACATCAACATCATCAGAAATAGCATTGATTTCTTCAATCTTCACGATTGAGGTAGATGGTGCAAGTAATTGTTTAACATGCCCATCAACATTTTTCCCTTTACCTTTAGCATTCTTTAATGCATAACAATCTTTCTTCATGTTTCCTTTCTTATGACAATAATGGCATTTAATATCCCACTCCCTTGATTTACTCCTACTCTTATTTTGTTGACCATTATTTTACTTGTTCTTGCTCTTGCCACATTCTTGATTCTTTCCTTGGTAAGAATCACGAACATTATATGCATCTCCACTCTCAGTGCCAACCATAGATTTTCTACAAATCTCCTCACTCAAGAGTGCTCCACATATGTCATCATAAACAAGTTTACCACCAAGTGCACTATTGCTAATAGTTGTGCAAAACATATGCAATGATGATGGCAAGGTGCATAGCAACAAGATTGCTTTCAGTTCATTATCCATGTGCATTTTCTGAGCCTATAAGTAGGACAATATAACATCAAACTCATTCACATGAGTGGAAACACTGTCTATATCCTTCATGCAAATATCATATAACTTTCTCATTAAATACACTTTATTTGATGTCGTTTCTTTTTCATATGTATTGCATAACTTCTTCCAAAGCTCCTCTGCACTTTCATAGTCCAATAGTGTAAAGTAAACATTATCTGCGAGGAGCAATCAAATGGTAGACTTGTCCATTTAATCTAAATCATCCCAATCATCTTCATCCATGTTAGCAGGCTTCTTTGAGATTTCGTTTATTGGATTCCATTGCCTCCTCTGAATTAGCACATCTTTAATATGATGCGTCCATAGAGCAAAGTTTGAACCATCAAATTTTTGGATCTCAAAATGGTCTTTGCCCTACAAGTTATAGCTCCTCTTTGGAACACTAGCACTAGACCTAATCCACCAGACGTGCATGAGACCTCTAATGCCATGATGGTAAAGAACTGAATAGAATGATAATGGAACTAGAAGAGTCCAAACACCACTAAGGCTCAAAAAAGGATGACCAAGTGTCTGAGTCTAAAAAAAGTAATCAACAGAGCCTTCCCAAAAGATGAATTAATCACCAGTACGACCAACCAAAAGGATTATGTGAGAATAAATGTGCTCACACCAATAAGTGTATCAAGGATTAAATTGACCACTATATAGTTGACAAAAGAAAAAATCAAGAAAAATTTTGCGAGAGTATTCTTTAAAAAATGAGCATATGGCTAGTGTGAAATGCTCATAAAACTACAAGTACTAACATGTAAACCTGCATAGGCAATCATTGGCTCCACTGCATATAGTCAGTTAACCAAAAGAAGACAACTTGGCTTATCGAGCACCTATGAACAACTAAGAGAACTATGTGCAAAAGTACTCCAAAATGGCTCCAAAAATCAAAGTAAAAAAAAAAAGGCTTTGAAAGAAAAGAATGAAGATTTGAGGGCCCAAAACTTGTTGGAGATAATGTGAACCTTAGTCTTTCCTCTTCTCAAAGCACCACAAGAGTGTAGCTTAGTGGCAAGAGATTGCCACAGTTAAGCGAGCTCTGAGGGGAACAATATCGAGATGGGTGACCCCTCGAGAAGTACCGAGAACCTCCGTCTTCCTTGATTATTGAGGTCCTCTCTCACATGCAACCAATGTCACCAATAGTGACTTTGGTGACTTGAATGATTATTGTTTTAGGCATCCTTGTGCACTAATGTTGCATTCTTACTGCTCTCAGACTGCTTAGCTATGGATATTCTAGCACCTGCTGAGCTGCTTTCAGCTGTATTCTCCAATGTGACTTAGTTCTTGCACATTCATAGGCTCTCTAGATTCCCCCTCGTGTAGTGGGATGCTACTTCAATGAAACCTACTACTAAGAGTAGCATTGGTCCATCACCATCAAACTTGCTTCCATGATGCTCTAGACTATTCTGATTAGTAATAATAAACTACGAACCACACCAAGCCAAGATCGAGCAATGATTCTTCCTGCCCACCGATGACAATTCATTGGTTGAGTCTATTTCTCGAGTCGACATGGAACAATTGTTTCCACATCGTAGCTCTAATGAATGCACCATCAACTATCACCTTGAAGTAGAGTGCTCTATCCTACAGTTCATGGTGGTAGCCATGAATTTGCAATACTAACCCTATGGCATATCTTTCCAATTTTATTACTTCCTTGTAGCTGTTGCCAATGGCCCAATTAATTGGTCGATAGCTTTATTTCATAGGATTCATAAGGAATGTGAGATGATTGTTTGGCAGTTAGGCTAGGGCCATCATCCTAAAAATCACCTTTTGTATCTCCTCTCCTTATTATATCCCAACAACTTTTTCATTCATTTTTCTAAATTTTTTTGGAGGTTTTTCTTTATTAATAAAGCTCAAACTAGATGCAAGGGTAAATATTGAAAAATTCTTCACATTATGAAAATCTTCATGCGAGACATCAAACCATTGTCCACTATTGTCTCGCTCAATAGTGGAATCTAATAGAAGTTTTGATCATACTATGTCCCAAATTCTCATATTGGTGGATAGTTATCACACATTTCTTGTCTATTTCTATCACAAGTTGGTTTTCTTTTGCTTGTCTTAATTCATCGAACACATAGGTAGCATGATATTGACCATTGCATCAAACACATGTTTTGTCGCCAGTTCCCCATTTTTCATTAGTTTTAGTTTCTGGCTAAGAAGATGGAGGTGAGAATTGTTGCATCATATGATACATTGCCAGAGCCACACTAGCCTATCCAACTCCACTACTACTTCCTCTAGGATTGTGGAAGCCCATGGAAAAAAACTTATTATTTAAGTTAGCAACTTCCTTAGAAAGAGATGCTTGCATATTCATTACATTTTCCATTTGATTGCATAGAATTTAAAGCTAAAACTCCATAAGACTTTTAGGGGCAGCTACAACATTGGCCGTGGCTATAATTACAGTCACACACATATTTGAATGCCCTATAGTAGGTATCTCCTTAGAATAATTCAAAACTGGCATCTCATTTAGTATAGGCTGATGTTGCCTCATCTAAGAAACAACATCAACTTCTCTTCTTACTGTTTGCGAGTTGTCTATCAAACCATATCATTTGCTAGACTCTTCAAAATATAATGAGAAAACCAAAGCAATTGCTTATCAATGCTCCGATTTTGAAACATATTGATTATTCAGGGAATAAACTTATAATCCTAACTATTGATACTAGTGAGAAAACTAAAGCAATTCCTTATCAATGCTTTGATTTTGAAATGTATTGATTATTCAGGGAATAAACGTATAATCATAATTGTTGATACTAGTCCTAACTGTTGAAACATATATAGTAGAACAATGAGAAAACTAAAGAAATTGCTTATCAATGCTCCAATTTTGAAACGCATTGATTATTCGGGGAATAAACCTGTGATCCTAACTATTAATACTAGTCATTGGTATAGGATGGGTCATTGGTCAGGATGACAATGAGAGGCAAAGGTATGCAATTTGCTTTGATGAGAAAATTTTACATGATACTCAAAGGAACTATCCTTAGATCAAGTGAGGGTTATGGGGATCAATCATTGCTTAAAAATCATATAAAAAGTATTTCATCGATGCAAATGTGATTCTAGAGACTGATTGTCTTTTGTTGATAGGTATGATTGCAAATTGCTCATCTCCTAATATTGCGATGTTGAGACGGATTGCATATATCAAGTTTATTAATCCAAATTTTATTCATATTGCTGATAAGCTCAATACCGAGCAAGGTTTGAGGATGATGATTCTGATAAAGCAACAGATAGAGGGATAAGCTTGATATGTTATGATCCATGTACATTTACTTATGAGTGATTCAAAGAAGAGGATTATGAAGGAGAATGGAGAGACATTGGATATTATCTGATTACTTTCCAACCTTTCCCAATCTAGGTAGAAAATTGATTCCAAAACATCAGAAATAAGCCTTTCAACTTGTTTTTGAAAGATGGATTTCTTTGGTGGAATGCCAGAGAAAAGGTGAAAAATCCATAGAGGGTTTTAGCATTGAGAAATCTTTAGGTGCAAATTATGAGAGCCATGCATGAGAGCAAATGGATAGGCCATAAGGGCTTTCTTGCAAGATATGAAAAAATTTGACAAAGCTATTGGTGGCCAAGGATGTACATAAATGTTAAGGACTTTGTGAGCACATGTGCCACATTTTAGATTCATTCCTCAGTCAAACATAGAGATCCCTTACACCCAACTTACCCACCTTGTATTCATTACAAGTGGGTAGTTGATCTTGTGACTATGCCTAAAAGTATTGATGGTATGAGATATATTGTACTTGCATGGGAAGATTTTGTAAATCATGTGGAAGTTCATGCACTTTGATCTAATACTACTAATAATGTATGCTTATTTCTTTTAGAAGAAGTTATATCAAAATTTGGATATGTAGAATAAGTAGTTGCAGATTGAGAAGAGTTAGATGCTAGAGAGGTGAGGGAATTCTTTGATCATCATGGAATTTTCTTATCTCTTATGATAGCCTATAACCTAGAAGCAAATGGGAAGATTGAGAGAGGTCATCCTTCTATAGTGAAGGCAATCTCGAAGGCATGTAATGTAGATATCAGGCAATGGCCAAGATATCTTCCATTTGGTTTATGGGTAGATAGGATGACATATATGAGATCAACTAGATTTATGCTAGTTGAGCTCATGTATTATCAGAACAATATTTTTTTGGTACATACTCACATAATAAATTGGATAAGTTAGACTAGGAAGATAATTTTTCACACAAAGGGTTGTTAGCTTTGAGAATTAAACAGCTTGAAGAAGGGAAAGAAAATATGAAAGAAGCTGATAAGAAATTAAAGGAGTCATGTTTAAAAAATAAGATATATTTTGATAAGAAACATCGACTTAGGCCATGATCAATAGAGTCAGGGGATTGGGTACTTGTCTATGACAGTACCTTCGATACCTAATATGATGCAGGATTGTATGAACGATCTAAGACATGCAAGTGCAAAGAAATTAAGTAAACTAAGTTTAGGAAGCATTTTTGTGTTTAGTGGGAGAAGCCTAGCTTTGTTCCATAGGAAGAAAATATATAGAAATAAGAAAATTGATAGTTTCTTGGTCTACAAGAATGTCACAGGATTGACGTGTATTTTGTTCTATAGGAAGCAAATAAGTGGAAAGAAAAATGTAAATAGTGTCCTAGCCTACAAGAGTATTTTGAGATTGACACATTAGATTGACCAAATCTTGTATAGAAGATGAATTCACTATACTGGAAGAATCTACATCCATTAATGAATGATCACTGAAATAAATATAAAAGAGTGATGGTGATTCTGAAAGTAAATTCCTATACAAAATATGCTAAAGAATAAGATATCAAAGTAGTCTCTAGCTCAATGAACTAAATTCATCCAATTAGGAAAGATGGATGGATAAGAACTCCAACATATGCAGCCCCTAACATCAGCAAACACTTAAGATCTTGTTCAACCTTATCGTAAACCTCGCCTCGTAAAATCTCCAAATATTCTGCATAAATTCATGAAAAAAAAACATAGAAGTAAATGTATCGATAATAAAAAACACTCACTTATATATTACAAAGAACAACTACTAGGTTTTAAATGAATTAACCTTGAAAACCACAACACTTTTTTTTTACATTGGTAACATTTATGCTACGTTAGTAACACATCAATGACATAAGTTCCAAAAGTCTTAGAGTACTGTAATTGCGTGATTAGAAAGTAGACACTCTGCTTGAACTAAACTAACTCAGAACACATGTATGCAATTAGATTTAATGTTATAACTTAATGATAATCCAACAAAAATGCATTCATTTGGTTTTCATGGTCTCTCTCTCTCTCTATCCTTTGATTCATTGATCTCTTGCCATGACATAATGACCTCTCTCTCTCTCTCACCCCCTCTCTGTCCTCTGTAGCACCATCGCTATGTGCCTCTGACCAAAACTGACCCTCTCTCTCTATGTGTGCACAATAGCAGCTGGAGGGAGGGGAGAATCTCTCTCTCTCTCTCTCTCTCTCTCTCTCTCTCTCTCTCTCTCTCTCTTCTCTCTATCCTCTGTGTAGCACCATATCTCTGTGCCTCTGACTAGAACTAACCCTCTACCTCTCTCTCTCTTTCTCTCTCTCTCTCTCTCTCTCTCTCTCTCTCTTCTCTCTGTGCAATAGCAGCCGGGGGGAGAAGAGTCCCTCTCTCTCTCTATCCCCTCTCTTACTCTCTGTGTGCAGGGGGGAGAATCTCTCCCTCTCTCTCTTACTCTTTGTGTGCATATGCAACAATAGTTAGAGGGGGAAGGAGAATCTCTCTCTCTCTCTCTCCTCTTTGTCTCTCTATCTCTTTGTCTCTCTATCTCTCTGTCTCTCTCTTTCTCTCTCTATGCATGCATAGTAGTAGGCGAAGGGGGGGGGAGAATCTCTCTCTCGCTCTCTCCCTCTGTGCATGCACAACAATAGTCAGAGGGGGGAGAATCTATCTCTTTTTCTCTCTCTTCTCTTTCTTTCTTTCTCTCTCTCTCTCTCTGTCTCTCTGTCTCTCTCTCTCTTTCTCCTTCTCTTCTCTCTGTGCATGTGTAATAGCATCTAGAGGGGGGAGCAAAGAATCTCTCTCTCATTCTCTATCTCTGGCATCCAACTGAATCATACCTACATAAAGTCATTAGAAACAAAAGACATAATAGAAACCTCTTTAAATAGATACATACACACATAGTCACTCACACATTCACATTTAGATCACTAACGCATCTCACCTCATGCACCCACATTCCATGCACACTAACCATGCAAACCTCACAAAACTTACACATTCACATGCACATTAGCCACAACTCACTTGTAATACACATGTATACGTATTCAGTTTTTTGTGTTTACTATTTAGATCTATTGTTTTTCTTATTTTTTTTAATCTTTTCATGTTTATAATAATTTAATTTTCCATTTTTATTTTGTTTTTAATTGTATTTTAATTCTTCACATGTAATTATAGGGATTAAAATTTGGATCACAAAAACATAGATATAGGGTACATAGGGATTGAAATTTGGATCACAAACACATAGATATAAGGTACATACACATTCATTAGGTTTTAGAAACACTTAAAGTTTTCACACATTCACTTGGTTTCAAAATATATGGGGCAAAACACACAAAAATTCATAGGGTAGTCCTCACAGACACATAGGGCATTATACTCACAAACACATAAAGTAATAATTACAAATACATAGGTTATATTCACATATATAGTTCACATATATACTTAGCTCATCTTCCTATTTTTCTTTGCTTGCAGGTACTAAAGAAAGAGATCATTCAAATAAAGAAGTCACATTTTGAGAGGTTTAAAAATCACCAATCTTTAAGAAGATTTTATTTTTCTTGAATGTAAGTCGGAGTGGAGAAATCCATCTGACACTGTTATGGAGTTAGTGGGTGTTATGTGTAGTGTAAATGTGGTTGGATGTTAGTAAGGTTAGTGGACGATCCTAGACGCATACTTGGGATATGCATTGTGCTCAGAATGCATCTACTATTATGCAAGGATATTTACACAATAGCTGCTCTGCATGTTTCCTTACTTGAGTTACCATGATGAATGGAGTCTTTGGAAAAGAAGGGAGTTATGTCATCTCTACTTCTAGTTGTTCAAGAGCCGCATCCTTTTGCATCAAAGAGCTTTTGACAAGAACATCTTTTTCTTCATGATCAATCCTCGAAGGACCAAGAGTTGGTGACATTCCTAGATCAATGATTGTGCCGCTTCCTACTTTGATCATGATGCATTGATTATTTACCCAAACTTGAAGAAGTCCACTTCTTAGGTTCAACTTGACTGCATGATCATATATCCAATCTTGAACGAGAATGAGAGGCTCAATGAGATCCTCATCATGATGAACTAGCACTTTGATTGTCATAGGGACATCTTGGATGGAGATGACAAGCTCCACCTGACCCATGCAAGGGGTTTCCACTCCTAATCCTATGAGATACACTTTGATAGGATTAATGCACAATTCCATGCCCTGACAACTAGAAAATCTAAGTGCAGTTTTGGCTATCCTTGAGTCAATTAAAGCCTTGATTGTCTTTGCAGTCATGCCCTATCCTAACTCTAAAGTTATAAAGGGAAGTCTATTGATTATATGGTGAAAGGGAGCACTTTTGGTTTGGCACATCACCATATGATACCTTGAAGCTTCACAATTCACATGCCTAGACTGATCTATAGCTTGTCTTCTCACTTCATATGTTAGATATGTTCTAAGGCCTCTACTTGAGCTTCTTCTCGGACTTGTTTCTCTTCTTCTTTGTGCTTCTTTGCTGTGTTGAGTTGGCTTAACATCTATTTTGTCAAAGGTTCTTGATAGATTTTCACTCTACAACCACTAATATAACTTGGTAATATTTCACCATCTAAGGTAGCTTATTGGACAACTCCACTTGTCAATATCCTATTGAGAACCATTGGTCTATAGCCATGTGTCCAGTTTTTTAGCATGTTGTTTCAAAGTATACACCAAGACTAGGTCTGCCACTTTCAGGCCTTTATCTCTAACATGTGCATCAAAGTATACCTATTGTCTTTGCTTTGTAGCATATATCCCTGCAACTACTCTCAAACGAGTTTCTCCAATTTGTTCTAAATAAAAAATCCTAGATGATAGCTCATGGCCAATCCGTTGATGCTTTTGTGCCAGCTTGAGTGTGGGTATCAAAAAGTTCAATGGTAGTACATCATTTCATCTAGATACCATCTAAAAGGGAGTGGCATTGAGTATAGTTTTATACACCACTTGATATGCCCAAACAACATGATGCAGTTGTTTGTCCCAATCCGAATGTTTGCTTTTATTCATAGGCTTAGTCAACATAGTGCATAGGATCTTATTTGTGCTCTCCACTTATCCGTTGGCTTATGGATGATATGGGGCCGATTTCTTCTGAATAACCATGAATTCTTGTAGTAAGTATTCAGTGACCTCGTTCAAGAAGTGGGTACCACGATCACTCACTAATTCTATTGGCAATCCATATCTTGTAAATACATTCTCAAATAAAAATTTAATTGTTGATTGTGCATCATTCTTTCTAGTTGCCTTGACTTCTACCCATTTTTTTAGATAATCCATTGCAACAATAATATAGTTAGCATGTGAACTCTTGGTTGGGGGAGTAGTAGGACCAACAAAGTCTATTCCTCACTTGGAGAATGCATGTCCTCCCATCATGGGTCTCAATGGTATCTCATCCTTACATATCTGATACTGGGTTCACTGATATATGTTACAACTCTTAACATAGGTATGAGCATCCATGTGAAGGGTTAGCCACCAAATTCATGCAAACAATGTAGCCTTGATCACTCGATCAGGTCCAAAGTTTCCTCTTGCCACACCTAGGTATGTAGTTTCTAAAATTTTTAGATATTTCTTATCAAGGTACCCTATGGGAATATAGGTTAGCTTACAAAGAGGCTACTAGATACTCTCCATTCCAACTGGTTTATGGGATATTGCCTATTGAACCCTTTGAATTTTTACATGGATCACCAAAAGTAGCATTCATGCAGGGAAAGAAAGATTGTGGTGTCTCTCAGAGGCTTGGAGCAGACTTGCTGAAAGAACTTGTAAAGTTGACTGATCAAAAGCTACTTCCTCAATGGTGATACAAGCATAAGAATCACCTTGAGATTTCCCTTTTTTATCATCATCTTCTGCAACATTACCTGATGCCTTTTCCTTTTCTGCTACAATCCTTTTATAATATGCTGACTTACAATGTCCAGATTTCTTGCAGTAAAAACATATTACTTCCTTCTTCTTAGAAGACTTCTCTTTAGATGTAGTAGAAACAGAATTTGAAGTAGAAGGTGAGAGGGACCTACTTTCCTTCTTGGATTGCTTTTCCTTCTTATCCTTCTTCTTTTTCCCCTTTGATGAAGATAAAAGTGCTTCTTCATTCTCTTCCATTCCCTTCAATTGATCTTCATCTTGAAGTAACAAGAACTCTAGCTCTTCAAATGTAACCTCTCTATCGCTTGTGGTAAGGGTAAGAGTGGTTATAAAAGATCGATATGAAATAGGAAGTGAATTAATCAGCGTATTTACCATTTCTTCATCTGATATCTCAACTCCTACATTTAGAAGTTGATCTCTCAAGTCAACGAGTCTTGTAATGTGGGTTTGAATTGACTCACCAACCTTCATCCTTGTATTTGCTAGTTGTCTCCTCAAGTGATCTTTCCTAAGAGGATTTATGCTCTGAAACAGATTCTCAAGCTTCAACCAAGCTTGTCTAGAACTTTTGCAAGATCTCATCTGTGGTAGAATATGCTTTTTAACACTCATTGCTATGAATGAAAGTGCTAAAGCATCTCTAGCATCCCATCTTGCCTGATCTTCAGTAGGAGGAACTCTAGTAAAGACCTAGCAGTGACCCTGGATATACAAGTGGTTACCTCTTCTTCAATTGGTTCTGCAACTTGAGTACCTCTTGAAGTTGTTGTATCCCCTTCTTTAGCTTCTCGTCTTGGTCTTATTAAGGATCCATTGACGATACTCCATAAATCATTTGTCACTAAAATATTCATCATCATGAAACTCCACATGGGATAATTAGAAGATCCATTCAACTTGTCTTCAATCTCACTTCTAATCTCACTCATCTTAACTAAGTGTGTATGTCAATTATGCTCTGATGCCAAGTGTTGGAATTTGGGGCCCAGGATCGTTCCAAACTAAAACCTTTTGAGCATACACAACTTAATTGACAAGATGATATGTGAGATAGAGAAAGAAAGAGATCTTGAGACAAGATTAGGGAATGTAAGCTCGATGCTTACTCACTAAAAAATTGATGTCCAAATTACAACATGGGATTACTACTCAACCATATAAAGTGGTGCACTCACTAATGGAAGCATATCCAAGAAGATGATGATACAAAATTTAGATTATGTCAAAATAATCTAAGTGTGTGTGAAGTGAACGAAGCAACGAAGCTAACCTTATTCTCACAAAATAGTGTAACAAAATTGTAAATCAACCACAAGGTTAACTCACAAAAGATAGTTACCACCACCTTGTAGAAGACTTCTTGCTCCAAGAGAGTAGCCTCTCCTTCACCAAATCTCCACCTCCTCAAGAGTGTGAGACTCTTCCTCCTTGATCTCCTTGAAATTGCTTGAGTGAGTGAGTGATCATAACAATGAGCTTGACCTTGCTTATATAGTTTTTATATAAGCTCCAAAAGCATAATGAAAAGCTACGATCCATAAAGCTATCCTAAGAAAAAAAACAAAACATTGTGTGATCGCAATTCGGCCGCCAAAAGTTTTTTTGCTGTTCAAAAAAATAAAAAACTCTATTTGCTACCATCGTGGACGGGTTTTGAACCATGGTTGCAAGGATAAGAATGCTTTGCTTTATCCATTATGTCCGCATGCTCTTCTTATACAAGGTATAAAGAAACTACTCTTATATCTGCTGTGAACATTGTACAATAGGACATTGTACCCAACATGTTCCATGCATAGCTCATACACTAAATCTATTATTGAAAGATATAGATAGATTATCTTTTATTAAAAAAAGTTTATTAGATGGAAATCATGTGGTCTAATTTATTTGAGAACATCTATTTTCATATTCACTCTTTCGTTCGAAATCTCTTGATAAAGCACTTCATATCTTTTGAGCTACTTGATTTGCAATAGTCTATATTATGCTCAATGGATTACTAGAAGTCAAGTGAGCACTTGAAGAAATGATTGTGTATACAAGATGGGAGGCATGGCTAGAGAAGTATCCTTCTTATTGAGTTTTGGCTTTGAAGTGTATGTCTCTAATACAGTCACATAATTTTTGGTGTACTCTTGAAAAAAATGTTGGTATCACTAAACCTTTTGTGGAACTTTTATGAATTGTTGACACCAATAAGTTTGTGATAGAAAGCCTTTATTGGATTATGTTAGAAGCTATTCAAAAAGTGAAAGAATTTAATCATTTTCATCATGAGAAAAAACATAGACTGTATCATTAGCAGAGAAAAGATGGATGCAAATGCATACTCATTTACATGGAAAAACATTCCTCTTGAATCCAATATTTCAACTCAATGGTCAAGTGGAAAGTAGCTTATGTAAATCAAGAAGGACATTTTGGAGATCTATGGCACATTGAAATGATTCAAAAGCATCCACCTACTATATGGTGGAAAGAGTACAAAGGTGAACCACTGGAGTTGCAACATATAACTATGGGAGTGCTTTCAGTAACAGATTCAAGCGGTAGATGTGAACACAATTGGAATGCATATGATTTTCTTCATTCAAAATGAAGAAATCACTTAAGTGTATCATGTGTGAATGATTTGGTATACACTTTTTGTAATATGCATTTGTTACATGCTCCAACCAAGTTAGCTTCTATAGCAACATAACAAACTTTTTGAGAATTTTAAACTCATGAAAGTTTAATAAATGATTTATGGAGTGATCATGATTTAGATGTAGATCACAATGATTGTTCAGACATGGAAGAAATAGATGACATGGTACCTATAATATATGATGACATTCAAAATGAATAAAATGATGTAATTTGAATACATGATGTCTTTATCACAGAGTGATGATTCTAGATATTAAAAAAAGTGGCTTGCCTATTCAGGGCTTTGTTGATTGAATAATTCAATGGTAGTGAACTGATAAAAAAATGACGATGCCTCTGATAGTCTTCCCTATCTATTCTCATATGCATCGAGAGATATTTGTAAATTTTAATCCAATTGATTTTCTAATTCACTAGTTCTCTTTTGTTGATCATCAATTTTTCTTCATAATATAGGATTTATTAATCTTTCATTGTATAATCATGTTCCTTGTGATGATAAATTATGGATAAGGTTATGTTCTTCTGGTGGCAAAATATAGTGCTGCTTTCGAGGAAGAGGGCCTTTGTGTTCTTGACTATGAGACTCTACATGATTTTGAGGATGGCCCAAACCTATACCTGCATTCTTTGGGCAATCATCCCAATCTACATGTCAGTGAAGAATATCTTATACAAAAGATTTTTGAATAAAATATAGTGCTATTTGGTTATTATTTGGTAACGATCTTTCAACTTGACAAAATGTTGAAGTAAAGTTCTTGCTAATCCTTTATGTCTTTAATGGTGCTATTTCTTTTGCCTTCCTATAACTCAAAAGAGAACATCACGAATAGAATGATTTGGACATAACTTTTTTACTTCTTTCATTGATAATGGTTCTCCTTCTAATCCCTCTGGTCCTAAATCTTGGTGGAATAAAAACGCTAATCCCAATTGTGCAAAACCAACATTATGTTTAGACAAAATCCTTTGAGACTCAAAATGATCAAGGTCATTATTCACATAATTCATTCTTGCCATGTTTTACTTTCAAATGTACATTTTCTTTTGGGTTTGAGAACAAGTATATTTAAAAGTTCTTAAGAAATTTAAAACTTTGAAAACAAGACCCTCTCCTAAACAATCTCGAAGATTTTGTGGCCCTTCCAAGATTCTCAAAAATTTTGGGACTTTGGCTAATGGGTTGAAGCTTCTAGAAGATTTTCTACTTTATCTAGTATGTCATGTTAGTAGGCTAAAAAGAAAAATGGTTAAAAAACCCAATAGTGGAACCTATCTCCAAATTGTTGGAGTTAGACCTCTCTGGAAGCACGTGAACAACACAAGGAAGAAGAAAAAGAAGCTTGGAGCACAACACATAATACTGAATGTATCACTAGAGAATGTACAAAGATAAGTAGCCCATTAGGGCAATAGGTGTATATACAAGCCGGGGGCAAAAAACCTCTTAAAGAGGGAAAAAAGTGGCCTGACGGTCCTAGAGTGTTCACACAAATCACTACCTAAATATATCAATAGATCCCCCTTGGGAGCGATGCGATGAACAAGTAGCTGGCACTCATGTATAAGGAAGTGCCAAGCTATGTGGAAATCACTCCACAAAAGGAAGTAAGCCCAAATCTTTGCGGAAAGCTTCAGACTTCTCCCTAGGCAGAGCCTTCGTGAAAAGGTGTGCAATGTTCTCCTGTGCAGGCACATATGCCAAGCTGATCTCCCCAGCAGAGAACCTCTCCCTGGCATAATGATAGTGCACCTCAATGTGCTTTGTCCGAGCATGGAACATAGGGTTCCTCGCAACTCTCAATGCGCTCTAAGTGTTAGTGAAGATGGTGGTGGTACAAGACTGACCAACACCCAAATCAGCCATAAGGCGTCTAAGCCACATACACTCAATAGTCATTGTGAAAGTTGCCCTATACTCAGCCTCACAACTGGAAGTGGCCAGAGTAGGCTGCTTCCTGCTCAACCAAGATATACATGAGCTGCCAAGCATGAAGCAAAAGCCACTAGTGGACACACGAGTGTCATAGCAGCCAACCTTGTCTGAGTTAGAAAAAGCATGCAAATCTGGCGATAGTGATCCCCTCTTGGGATAAAACAACCCAAGAAGCCGAGTACCACTCAAGTAGTGAAAGATGTGCTTAACCACCTGCCAATGCTTGATACCTGGGCAATGCATAAACCTGCTCATCTGTGAGACAACAAACTGAATATCTAGCCGAGTAATGCATAAGTAGGAGTGGCAATAGGCATATAGTCTTCAAGGCCAAAACACTACAATAATGTGTCAATATATTTTGTTTGACACAAAGCCATTCCACCATCAACTTGCATAAACTGAATGCCCAAATAGTGATGCAAATGCCCCAAATCAGACATCTCAAATGAGGCATGCAAATCAGCCTTAAAATCATCAATATGCTTCTCAATAGGACGAGTGAGCAACATGTCATCAACATAGACAACAATGATCAGAAGCACATCATTAGCACACTTAACATATAAGGTGATTTCAGTTGAACTGTTCTCAAAACCATGTGCAATCAGATAGGCATGTATCTTCTCATACCAAGCACGTGGTGCTTGCTTTAAACCATAAAATGCCTTCTTTAACCTGCACACCTGGTTTTCATGCCCTTTCTACACAAATCCACGGGGCCAAAAAACATACACTTCTTCATGCAAGTCACCATTCAGAAATGTATTTTTAATGTCCAACTGATGTACATTCCCACCATGATGGGCTGCAAGTGCACAAATGCTCCAAACAGTAGTCATATGTCATGTAGGTGCAAATGTCTCATCAAAATCAATGCCTCTTTCCTATGCATAACCCTTTGCAACAAGCCTAGCCTTATATCTGTCAAATATTCCATCAGGCTTACACTTCAACTTGTAAACCCACTTAATTCCAATGGCCTTCTTGCCAAGAGGCAAGTCACATAAAGGCCAAGTACTGTTCTTCATTATAACATCATATTCAGATTGCATAGTAGCCATCCAATTTTTTGAATTTTGTGTTTCGTCAAATGAAATAGGCTCATTCTCATCACAAAGACTAGATGTAGCCATAACATAGAAATTTGATGCAAAAGAGGCACTATGAGAGCCTAATCGAGTATGATATGATAGAGGTGCATCTAATTTGTTGTCACACAAAGTTTGCACCAACCATTTTGGCATAGTTTTTACCTCCTCAATGTCAGCTCTCTCATCAACAAGTGCATCATGTAAATCTACATCAGAAATGGGATGATCTGCATCATCACATGAAACCTGCAAAGGCTGAGAAGTTGCCTCATTAGGACTAGCACTAAACTATCCACCTGTAAAAAGAGGCAACAAAGTATCATACATGTCTTTGGAGTTAATAGATGTCTCCTTAGTACATGAAAGCGATGGTTGAATAACATCTTCCACAAAAACAACATCATGGCTAACTAGAATGTGTTTAGTTTGAGGATGATACAGATGATAGCCTTTACTTTTAGAACTGTACCCAACAAAAATACATTTTACTACTTTATCATCTAATTTTTTGTGATGTTGTTTAGGCACTAATGCATATGCCAAACAACAAAAAACATGCAGATGAGAAAAAAATGTCTTGCGATCATGTCAAGCCTCATATGGAGTGATAAATTGTAGTGCTTTAGTGGGAGACCTGTTAAGTACATATGCTGCACACATGACAACCTCAAGCCAGAAACTATGTGGTAAATCCTGACTCTTGACCATACACCTCGCCATCTCCATGAGTGACTTGTTCTTTCATTAAACAACTCCATTCTGTTGAATTGTATACGGCATTGTACACTAGTTTTTTATCCCACGTTCAGCCAGAAATGCATTAAAATCAGAAGACATATATCCCCCCCCTTGAACAGAATGGAGGGTGCCCATTTTACATGCTGAGAGATTTTCAGCCAAAACCAAAAACTGTTTGAAGCACATGAACACTTCGAACTTTGCCTTCAATGGATATACCCATGCATGCCTGGAAAAATCATCGATGAAAGTCATGAAGTAAAGATAATTTCCAAAAGAAGGTGTCTGCATAGGACCACATACATTACTATGTACAAGTTGTAATTTCTGAGTAGCCCAAACTGAACCATCTTTTGGAAAGGAGGAATGCTGCATTTTTCCCAAAATACAGCCTTCACAAACATGTTTTTCGGGTGCCTCAAGTTTGGGCAAAGAGGACACCATTTCATATTTCTATAGGCATAGCAAACTAGCAAAATTCAAATGACCAAAGCATGCATGCCAAAGCTTTGCATTTGACATAGCCTGATAATCATGTACTATACATGCCAAATCATTTATAGATCTTTCATAGTCTATCAGCTTATACAACCCACAACATAAAATGCCAGAAGCAATAATCACATGCCCATTTGACAGATCATGAACTGTACATTTGTCATCAACAAATTTCACAACCAAGCGAATCTTGGCTACTGCAGAAATTGATAACAGATTTTTCTTGATCCCTGACACAAACAAAGCATTTAACAAAGTGAAAGAACTACCATCAGTAGTAGTCAAAATGATCTTACCAACTCCCATAACAAGATAAAAGGAGTTGTTAGCACATGTAACAGTATTCCCTGTAGGGGCAGGCTTGAGTGAAGAGAAGAAACTCCGCTCCGAGGTAATATGTTTGGTCACCCCACTGTCAAATTACCAATCATCTGGGTCTACTACAGACATGCACTGCTCATGAGAAGATGGATCAAAAATGCAAACAATAGTAAACACCCATTCTTCATCTTGCATAAGAATGGAGACTCTATTTTTGGTGTAGAGGCTTCTGCAACAACCATTCCAACCTCTTTCTTCTTTGCCTCTTTAGCAGCCAGTTTTGGATAGCTCTTTATGATATGATCATTTCCTTTAAAGTACTTGCAAAACAATTTTTGCTTTTCTTATTTCTTTTCATCTTTGTCTTCCCTCTTCGATTGTGCAGAATTAGCAGATTTTTGCTTACTAATTGAAGACCTCCATTTTCCTTTGCCCTTCTGACTAGCCAAGAAAGCTTGATCTGCAACATGCATAATGGACCTGTTCTGCTTAGACTGATCTTCTTGTAATAGAACAAAGACTAACTCCTCAAATGACAAGGCATTTGGATTGTCTTTCATCATGATCAATTGAAGAGTAGAAGTAAAACTATGATCTGAATCAGGAAGACCATTTAGAACGGTCTGCACAAGTGAGCTATCTAGTATAACCTCATCAGCAGAAATCAACTCTTCCTTCAAGTCTTTGATCTTTGTTAGAAAACTATCCATAGAATCACCTTCATTCATGTGCTCACTCTCTAACTATTTTTGGAGGTAAGCAACATGAGCCTCATTCCTAGCTTGGTACAATGTGGTAAGTGCATCCCAAGCATCCTTAGCTGTTTTGCAAGAGTGAATGTGAGGAATAATGGCACATTTAATAGAAAAAGTTATCAATGCATGTGCCTGGGCATCTCTGCCATCCCAATGAATTTGCTCTACAGTAGGTGCAGCAAAAATTGTAGCACGAGCAAGAATATGCAGAATATCATCATCTTTGACACCTTTTGCATTAGCTTTAGTACCTATAGTTGTAACAGTTGCAGGTGTGATAGAACATTTTTCAACACCTTACACAATGTTCCATAGTCCTTTTGCAACCAATACATGTCGCATCATATAAGCCCACAACGGGTAGTTGGTACCATCCAACGTATCCTCAATAGCCAACATACGAAATACATCACTACTTTGAGCCATGGCCTGTGATTAAAATACCTCGATGCAGAAAATTGGCTGTACTAAAAAATTTGAACGGAACTACCCAGACAAGTTTTGCTAAACTTGTAGCAGACTTCGAGATGCTTATAATGGCGAACCAAAACAGGTTTGTGCCTTTGGCACAAAAAGAAGAAATAGCCTGCACAAGTACTGTGATAGTGAATTCCGAGGTCGAAACGAGCTCAGATCGCGATTTCAGCACCACACAACAAAGTTGTTTTGATCTCTGAAACACAATGATTATTCACAGCAAATTTTGTGCAAATCTGAGACTGTAATCGGAGGGGTGTAGACGACGTCCTAGATGAAGCAGCGACCTGCTTTGATACAAATTGTTGGAGTTAGACGTTGTCGTCGAGATTTGCTCTCCTCTCTCACTTGTGAAGGCCTACAAAAAACATATTTGGCGAAGGTAGCCAGAATTCCCCGAGAAGTCCAGGATGCATCAAGGATGTCAAAGGAAGGTCACATACAAAGTTTCAAAGAAATCAAGAAAGTCCATGGTAGCGGTCAAAGCTGGTCAAAGCTGGTCAAAGTTGGGAAATTAGGGCAAAAATTTCATTGTCACCAAATTAGATGAAAATCCATATACTTGTAAAGATTGTCAAAGGCAGTCTATAGCCCAAATTTCAGCAGAAAATGGATTTTGTAGCACATTGATATGCTATGTTCATTTTGTAAAAATGTAATTTTTCTAGTTTGACCCTACAAATTCTTGTATAGAAAATTATGTTAGCCATATGGTTTGGCATGTATAAAGATCATATGTGGCTACATATTTGTACAAATTTTCAAGGCTATCAGAGCTTCCTAGACACCTTAATGCCACCTTGCAAGCTTCCAAATGTAGTCAAACTTGTACAAGGGAGATTCAGATGGGAGTTTTTCCTGCATATTCCTGAAGGAGATCTTTGGAAACATAGTCCTACAAAGTTTCATCTTCATCAAAGTCTTTTTGGAGGGTCAAAGAGCACAAAGTCCAGTTTTCAAGGTCACCGCAGTTTTCTAGAATAAGAAAATTGAAGGCTTGAAGGGCTGCCACATGTCAAAATATGATTGAACCATGGTGTACGGTCAAGATGAGCTCCTATTCAAGGGTGGAGATGCACTAAAGCATAAAGGAAGGAGGATCCACGAATTTTTTCCATAAAAGAAGACTCTGTTGACAGTTAAAGATCAATAATGCAAAGTTTCTCCAAAAATAGTGGCTTATCTTATCCGAATTGATGTCAGCACTGATCCGACGGTCCAGATCATCCCCAGATCCAATGGTGGAGAATGAGGGCGCCTAAATTTCACTCCTTTACACTAGATTTGATAGAAAGAACAATTCCAAGCCATTGATTTGATTAATCAAATGGTTGTAATCGAAAGTAGTGATCCTAGAGTTGAGAGTTGATTTCTCTAGATCCAAGGGCCCAAATTCATTCAAAAAACTATATAAACCCCCCTCCAAACTCCTAGAGCATCATTTTTAGGCATCCATAGGGCTCATGCTAGCTTACGGTTTCCTTGAGACGATCACCCTCGGTTGAGCGAGTGAGGATCCAAGGTGAGCTAGTATGAGTATAGAACCTAGTTTCAAATTTAAGTTAGAACTCCAATTTAGGATAGGCTCTTGAAACCAGCATCTCTATCTTGACTCACCCTCGGTGGAGCGTGTGAGTGAGTTAGAGCTGATTTTAATGAGTCTTAGACTTCTTTAGTTAAACGTTACGAGCCTAGACAGACATAGGGTCACTGGAGTGGAACTCACCTTCTTACGTGTGACATTCGGTTGAACTGTCATGGTTTGAGGGTCGGAACCACCTTTGATCAGTAGACTGCTTAGCATGACGTACCACGACGATCTTTTACATGTAACTTAATTGAAATTCTTTTAATTCATGTCACTTGTCACTTGTCTCTTGTCACCTCTCTCAGTCTCTTAAGTATTTTTACATGTCTTCTATTTCTTCTATGTGTGAGAAGGCTCCGCAGTATTGCGTTGAACCAGTGACGATGTTTCTTTGAGCTTGTGAGTAAAATCCATCATCATAATTCACTTGCATGCATATAATCCATACAAATCCATACATATTTATTAGTTTCTGAAAGTGTATAAGAAGCTCCAATATTGGACCATTCTTCCTTTCAAAACTGATTTATGTGTAAGGATTCCATCTATTCTCATCATGCATACATATCATCCAAAGAAGGCTATACATATGGATTAGAATTAGGAAGTGTTTAAGAAGCTCCTCCAATGGACCATTCTTCCTTCCAAATTTGATTCGTGTGTATGGTTCTCTTTCATTCTTATCATTCATGTCATCAATCTAACTTGCACACCTACATTTCCATTCCCATAATTATTTCAACATCTCTCTCTTCTCCATACTCAACATTAATTTCACCTACACATCTTTAAACCTTCCAACATTCATTAGCTTCATACACCCTGTGTGTGCCACGACCGGACCCGATCGACCCTGATTGCGATCACCTCCACATTAGCTTCATGAGCATGCTTGTAGTGATTGTGCACCTCGATTCATGTTTGGAGCTACATATGATCAAAATTTCGGATAGAATCCATTGTTGAGCAGGACAACATTGGATATTGGTTTGACATCTCGCATCCAACCAACATGTACAATAGTTTGTCACTTTGTTTTCCACATTCTAGATTAGATTTTCTTCATAAGAGTCAATTGTCCAAGTCTTTTATCCAAAAAACCCAAAAAAATTATAAAAACAACAAAATCATGGAACATGATGAGAACAGTGAGCATGTGATTGAGACATCTCATTGTTTCTCTACTCTTGAGGAGTTAGAGTTATGTCTTCAACAAAATTCTAATTCCCATATTATTCTTATTTCTTCCCTTGATGAGTATGCTCTAATCCAAGAGTATGCTCTCAATATTGACAAGTGCTCGAAATTTAACCAAACACATGATGCCTTAGTTGAAACAAAGTACAAAACTGCAGACAAAAAAATCAAACCCATAGCTCAACCATTACCTCAAGGAAGTAATGAAAAAATTATTGATGTGAAAAATGATCCAATTCTTCGGGATAAGAAAAACATAGGACATACATTCACGGATGAGACAATCAAACAGGTGAAAATTGGTAGAGATGATGACTTTCTTTTGCCAGCAGAGAGAGATAAATTTGAGAGAGTCATACGTAGCCATGGAAAAGCCTTTACTATGTATCCTCATGAGATTGGTTGTGTAGATCCTAAGCTAGTTGCACCCATGATAATCTTTACTATTCCACATATTCCATGGAATCTTCGTCCTATACCTGTTCCAAAGGCTCACTTACCTGAGCTAATGAAACTACTTAAGGAGAAGATAAACATGAGAATTTTAGAGCCATCTTTTGCACCTTACTCAAACAGATGGTTCACTGTGCCTAAAAAGAATGGGAAACTACGTTTTATTCAAGATCTCCAACCCGTCAATAAAGTCACCATAAAGAATGTAGGAACAGGACCCATTGTAGATGAGTTTGCTGAATCATTTTCAGGACATTCTATCTATTCAATGGGTGATTTATATTCTGGATATGACCAATTCTAGTTAGCAATTGATAGTCGTGACATAACCACAATGAAAACTCCTTTAGGCTTAGTGCGAATGTGTACTTTACCTCAAGGAGCGACTAATTCTGTGGCTCATATGATGAGTGCTATGAATATGGTCTTACATGATTTTATCCCTCATATAACTATGCCATTCATTGATGATATTCCAATTAAAGGGAGTGAGGAACGTGTAAAGGACATTACTTTAGATTCATCTGGATGTCGTAAATTTGTTCTTGACCATATCTCTGATTGTGAAAGAATATTTCAACGATTTGAAGAGGTAGGTCTCACATTTTCCATAGAGAAATCTGTTTTTGGTGTCAACGAGGTGCTTATTGTTGGACATTTATGTGGCCATTATGGTCGAAAGCCATACCCACAAAAAGTTGATGCCATTAGCAAGATTTTTGAAACATGTAACAACGTGAGTGAGGTACGTAGATTTCTTGGTGCTTGCATCTTTTATGTTATTTGGATCCCACACTTTGCTCATGTTGCTGATTGTCTTTATGACTTGTTGAGGAAGAAACGAAAATTTATTTGGACTGACAAACACACTCAAGCTATGCGTAAATTGAAGAAATTATTGCTTGAAGCTCCCATCCTTAAGCATGTAGACTATTCTTCTAACAAACCTATTATATTGACTGTTGATACTAGTCCTATTGGTATAGGTTGGGTTATAAGTCAAGATGATAGTGAAGGGAATAGATATGCAATTAGGTTTGGTGCCAAAATTTTACATGAAACACAACGAAAATATCCACAGATCAAACGAGAACTATGGGGTATGGTAACAGCTTTGAAAACAGACAAAGAATATTTCATTGGTGCAAATGTCAAAGTTGAGACTGATTGTTTGCCTCTCATTGGAATGATAGCCAATTGTTCATCTCCTGATATAGCCATGCTTAGATGGATCTCATATATTAAGTTCATAAATCCTGAGTTAGTTCATATTTCAGGTAAGTCAAACTCAGTTGCTGATATGTTATCGAGAGCTAGATTTGATGATGATCTTGAAAGTGATCTAATAAAGAATGTGAATTTAGTTGACTATGTTCCACATATATATGAGTATGAGAAATTTCATGAGTCTGAGTACGAAGATGAATGGAGAGACATAGGAAAGTATCTCAGTACACTACAACCATTACCTAGCTGGACTACGAATAGATTCCGTAACATTAGGAAACGAGCTTATAACTTTTTCCTATGTAATGGTTATCTTTGGAGACATGCTAAGGGTAAGGTTAAGAATCTACAACGAGTCCTAGGAAAGAGAGGTCTTCAATTGCAAGTCATGAAGGAAATGCATGAGACATTATGGGCAGGTCATAAAGGATTTTTTGGAACATATGAAAAAATTAGAAGTACCTATTATTGGCTTAGGATGTATGTTGACATTAGTAGCTATGTTTCTACATGTTCTACTTGTCAACTTCATTCATCAGTCAAACATAGAGATCCGTTGCATCCTACTTATCCACCTTGTATTCACTACAAGTGGGTAGTAGATCTTGTAACTATGCCTAAAGGTATCGACAAAATGCGTTACATTGTACTTGCAAGAGAAGACTTAACTAATCATGTAGAGGGACGTGCACTACGATCTAAGACCACTTACAATGTTTGCAAATTCTTGCTTGAAGATGTCATAAGTCGCTTTGGGTACATAGAGAAAGTAGTTGCCGATCGTGGAGAGTTAAATGCGAGAGAAGCTAAAGAGTTCTTTGAGCGTCACGGTATTCGTTTGTCTCTCACTACTGCATATAATCCAGAGGCCAATGGTAAAATAGAGAGAGGGCATCCACCTATTGTGAAAGCCATATCTAAAGCATGTAACGGTGACATCAAACAATGGCCTAGATTCTTACCTTTTGCACTTTGGGCAGATAGAATGACATGCACACGTACTACTGGGTATATGCCTGCTGAACTTATGTACTGTCAAAAACCATTGTTTCCAATTCAATCTCATATTTTTGCATGGTCAAATTTGCCTTGGTCTGAAAACATGTCTACTGATGACTTTTTGAGTTTGCGCATTAAACAGTTAGAACAAGGTAAAGTAAGACTTGATGATGCTGTTGAAAAATTAAGAGAATCTAGAATGAAGAATAAGCATTATTTTGATAAAACTCATCGACTGCGTCCTAATCCAATTGAAGTAGGAGATTGGGTGCTCATTTATGATAGTACATTTGACTCTCAATATGATGCACGCAAAAAGCTCACTCAACGGTGGTTTGGGCCATACATTGTATCAAAAGTCAACAACAATGGTACGTATGCTCTTTGTGAATTAAATGGTGTTGCACTAAAAACTTTGATTGCAGGTAAAAGGATAAAGCTATTCAAGAAACGTGATAATGACGAGTACATTTTGGATGAGGACATTGAAGAAGATGACAACAATGAGGCCAATTCATAAACATGAGTATCCATGTTTAAAAAAAAAAAAAAAAAAATATCATTAATTTTCAAGTTCATGTTGCTTTGTTTCTTTTCAAGTTCATTCTATTTTTTTTCCATGCTTGTTTCATGCATGTTTTTTTTCAGTCTTTGCATTGCATTGCATATCCACATCACTTGAGTCAAAAAAGGCAAATGATGATTTCTCTACTTGTGTAAAATTGTATCTTAAGTAGTAACTTATCTACTAAGAAATTGATTATAATCTAGGATTGTGGAAAGATAGGACATGTAGATTTGGAGGTTTATTTTGGTGACAAGACTTTCATATATAAACATGCATATGTATCCTATATCGAAAGCATAATTGTTGAAATCCTATCTCCTGCTATTGCATGTTTCTACATCCTTAGTCCATCTCACAGCACTTGTATCGGAGTTTAAACGACTGTTCTCCGTCATCAAAAATGGTTGTACCTTGTATCGGGGTTTAATTTTTCCTCGTCAAAAAAAAAAAAAAAAACGCTACATGTTACCAAGAAGTTTACACTTTCTTCCACCCCAAAAAAGTGATCGTAACCATAAAGTTGCCGAATCATCATCATCATCAAAAAAAAAAAAAAAAAAAACAAGGCAAGCCAAAGGAGGATAAAGAGGCATAGTAGAATAAATACTCGGCTATATAGGCAGATTTATGCATTAGTGGAGTTTAGTTAGATTTCCTTGCATGTTATTAGAGAAAGAGCATATTCATATTTATGTAGGAAAGGAGTTGATCTAAAATAAGCTAAAGATGAAAGATGTCTCTTGAAAATCCTAAATCTTTGTTTATAATCATATTTAAGGTAGATTGCTTTATGAAAAAGGTACAAAATTTTCTTCAAGATGAGAGGAACTGATGCTTAAAACGACTCAATACATCCACTTCCACTTCATATTGATGCTTGTTTTTTTTTCTTTCTTGTTGCCAATGTTGCTTGTTCATTTGCATATATGTTGCCTATTTGTTCATGCATATTCATGTTGCCTGTTTCAATTATTTCTTTCATGCAAATTTTGCTTCATGTCACGTTACCTACTTATTCATGCATATAATCAATTTTCCTTCCATATTTCTTATGTTGCCTATAAAAGAATTTGATGCCTGGAACATTTTTTTTTTCACAGATGCTAGAGTGGCGCTTCCGGAGGAATCGCAGGTTTAGTGGGGGCGAATGTCGTCGAGATTTGCTCTCCTCTCTCACTTGTGAAGGCCTACAAAAAACATATTTGGCGAAGGTAGCCAGAATTCCCCGAGAAGTCCAGGATGCATCAAGGATGTCAAAGGAAGGTCACATACAAAGTTTCAAAGAAATCAAGAAAGTCCATGGTAGCGGTCAAAGCTGGTCAAAGCTGGTCAAAGTTGGGAAATTAGGGCAAAAATTTCATTGTCACCAAATTAGATGAAAATCCATATACTTGTAAAGATTGTCAAAGGCAGTCTATAGCCCAAATTTCAGCAGAAAATGGATTTTGTAGCACATTGATATGCTATGTTCATTTTGTAAAAATGTAATTTTTCTAGTTTGACCCTACAAATTCTTGTATAGAAAATTATGTTAGCCATATGGTTTGGCATGTATAAAGATCATATGTGGCTACATATTTGTACAAATTTTCAAGGCTATCAGAGCTTCCTAGACACCTTAATGCCACCTTGCAAGCTTCCAAATGTAGTCAAACTTGTACAAGGGAGATTCAGATGGGAGTTTTTCTTGCATATTCCTGAAGGAGATCTTTGGAAACATAGTCCTACAAAGTTTCATCTTCATCAAAGTCTTTTTGGAGGGTCAAAGAGCACAAAGTCCAGTTTTCAAGGTCACCGCAGTTTTCTAGAATAAGAAAATTGAAGGCTTGAAGGGCTGCCACATGTCAAAATATGATTGAACCATGGTGTACGGTCAAGATGAGCTCCTATTCAAGGGTGGAGATGCACTAAAGCATAAAGGAAGGAGGATCCACGAATTTTTTCCATAAAAGAAGACTCTGTTGACAGTTAAAGATCAATAATGCAAAGTTTCTCCAAAAATAGTGGCTTATCTTATCCGAATTGATGTCAGCACTGATCCGACGGTCCAGATCATCCCCAGATCCAATGGTGGAGAATGAGGGCGCCTAAATTTCACTCCTTTACACTAGATTTGATAGAAAGAACAATTCCAAGCCATTGATTTGATTAATCAAATGGTTGTAATCGAAAGTAGTGATCCTAGAGTTGAGAGTTGATTTCTCTAGATCCAAGGGCCCAAATTCATTCAAAAAACTATATAAACCCCCCTCCAAACTCCTAGAGCATCATTGTTAGGCATCCATAGGGCTCATGCTAGCTTACGGTTTCCTTGAGACGATCACCCTCGGTTGAGCGAGTGAGGATCCTAGGTGAGCTAGTATGAGTATAGAACCTAGTTTCAAATTTAAGTTAGAACTCCAATTTAGGATAGGCTCTTGAAACCAGCATCTCTATCTTGACTCACCCTCGGTGGAGCGTGTGAGTGAGTTAGAGCTGATTTTAATGAGTCTTAGACTTCTTTAGTTAGACGTTACGAGCCTAGACAGACATAGGATCACTGGAGTGGAACTCACCTTCTTACGTGTGACATTCGGTTGAACTGTCATGGTTTGAGGGTCGGAACCACCTTTGATCAGTAGACTGCTTAGCATGACGTACCACGACGATCTTTTACATGTAACTTAATTCAAATTCTTTTAATTCATGTCACTTGTCACTTGTCTCTTGTCACCTCTCTCAGTCTCTTAAGTATTTTTACATGTCTTCTATTTCTTCTATGTGTGAGAAGGCTCCGCAGTATTGCGTTGAACCAGTGAGGATGTTTCTTTGGGCTTGTGAGTAAAATCCATCATCGTAATTCACTTGCATGCATATAATCCATACAAATCCATACATATTTATTAGTTTCTGAAAGTGTATAAGAAGCTCCAATATTGGACCATTCTTCCTTTCGAAACTGATTTATGTGTAAGGATTCCATCTATTCTCATCATGCATACATATCATCCAAAGAAGGCTATACATATGGATTAGAATTAGGAAGTGTTTAAGAAGCTCCTCCAATGGACCATTCTTCCTTCCAAATTTGATTCGTGTGTATGGTTCTCTTTCATTCTTATCATTCATGTCATCAATCTAACTTGCACACCTACATTTCCATTCCCATAATTATTTCAACATCTCTCTCTTCCCCATACTCAACATTAATTTCACCTTCACATCTTTAAACCTTCCAACATTCATTAGCTTCATACACAATCACGTCGGGTTCAAATGTGGAGGTGATCGCAATCCGGGTGGATCGGGTCTGGTCGTGGCACACACAGGGTGTATGAAGCTAATGAATGTTGGAGGGTTTAAAGATGTGAAGGTGAAATTAATGTTGAGTATGGAGAAGAGAGAGATGTTGAAATAATTATGGGAATGGAAATGTAGGTGTGCAAGTTAGATTGATGACATGAATGATAAGAATGAAAGAGAACCATACACACGAATCAAATTTGGAAGGAAGAATGGTCCATTGGCGAAGCTTCTTAAACACTTCCTAATTCTAATCCATATGTATAGCCTTCTTTGGATGATATGTATGCATGATGAGAATAGATGGAATCCTTACACATAAATCAGTTTCGAAAGGAAGAATGGTCCAATATTGGAGCTTCTTATACACTTTCAGAAACTAATAAATATGTATGGATTTGTATGGATTATATGCATGCAAGTGAATTATGATGATGGATTTTACTCACAAGCTCAAAGAAACATCCTCACTGGTTCAACGCAATACTGCGGAGCCTTCTCACACATAGAAGAAATAGAAGACATGTAAAAATACTTAAGAGACTGAGAGAGGTGACAAGAGACAAGTGACAAGTGACATGAATTAAAAGAATTTGAATTAAGTTACATGTAAAAGATCGTCGTGGTACGTCATGCTAAGCAGTCTACTGATCAAAGGTGGTTCCGACCCTCAAACCATGACAGTTCAACCGAATGTCACACGTAAGAAGGTGAGTTCCACTCCAGTGACCCTATGTCTGTCTAGGCTCGTAACGTCTAACTAAAGAAGTCTAAGACTCATTAAAATCAGCTCTAACTCACTCAAGAGTAGAGAAACAATGAGATGTCTCAATCACATGCTCAATGTTCTCATCATGTTCCATGATTTTGTTGTTTTTATAATTTTTTTGGGTTTTTTGGATAAAAGACTTGGACAATTGACTCTTATGAAGAAAATCTAATCTAGAATGTGGAAAACAAAGTGACAAACTATTGTACATGTTGGTTGGATGCGAGATGTCAAACCAATATCCAATGTTGTCCCGCTCAACAATGGATTCTATCCGAAATTTTGATCATATGTAGCTCCAAACATGAATCGAGGTGCACAATCACTACAAGCATGCTCATGACCCTGAGTAACAATAGGTTTCTTTCTAATTGACAATCGATTCCTAGGATGATTCACTCCTACTGTCATGACTTGAAGTGATTACATTCCATCCTTAGACTTAAATCTAGCATAGGTAGACCCATCATCCATGGCTTTAGTTTCCATACGACTCTCACAAATAAAGGGTTGACCTAAGAGAACTTCATAGGAGCAATTATCTTGAATAAAAAAGTGAAACTCTTCTGTGATTCCTCCTATGGATATGGGCACACTAGCACAAGCTCCATATAGGGTACCTACACCATTATCTGCAGTTCTCATACGCCATCCACAATCTTTATCTATGGGCCATCAAAACTTATCATAAACTTCTCTTGAAATCACATTGATTTCAGAGCCGGAATCTACTAATGCATTTACAGTGATAGTGTTCTTATCATTTCCTATTTTAACATGCATCTCTGATGTACCTCTAGACCAAAATGTTCTTTTAAAGTGACTTTCAGGATTGTTTTCATGATTTTCATGGTCAGGTTGAATAGGTCCTAAGAAATTTTTATTAACATTTACTTCATCATCATCAAAGTCCTCTTCATCAGATTCATCAAAGTTTAAGGCTTCATTCATAGCTTGATCTTGATCTAGAGAATCTTGCATCTCAGTATCTAGATTAAGTGGAAACCTCTTTCTTTTAATTAGGCCGATAAAGTTATCTTTAAAAACAGGCTTTGCAATAGAGAAAACTTGTTCTAAAGACATAGTCACTTGACTCTTAAGCAAAATGTCATCTAAAATCTCCATAGGATCTATTTTTCTCTCAATTTCTGAAATCAAGATGGCTTTAGGTTTTCTCTTTGGTTTCTTTTGTTTTTGCTCAGGGTCTTGTTTTTGTTCATGTTCTCGTGTTTGGTCTTCAGTTTGTTTTGATTGTTCTTGTTTATCCAAAGGCTTTGGTTCTGTTTTTCTTTGCTTTGTCTTCTTCCCTTTTTGTTTCTCCTCTTGTTTTTGTTCATTGGGTTGTGCTTCTTGTTTTTTATCTTTGGATTGTGATGTTTCTCCCTGCTCTATGATTGTTTCTATTCCCTCTGAGGTTTGTTTTCGTGTTACTCTTCTTTCACTAGGCTCAGCTTCATCTCTTCTTCGTTTTTCTTCTACATTGGATATGTGAGAAATAAGAGATTGATCTTCTATTGGTGACTCCCAAGCCGTTATTCTCCTAATCTCATCCCGTGCTCTTACTAAAGCCTCTATAGAAAAATCACCTTCCTTTGTGGGTTTACTTGATTCTACTTGTTGTTCATCAAGAGCTTCTAGTTTCACTCCTCTAGTTCCTACGTCCATTATGGTTATATTTTCATAATGTTTTTTCATTCCTCCCTTACCATAATTTCCTTGCAAAGGTAGCCTAGATCGATAGTCACAGATTTTCTTGTCTATGTCTATTACTAGTCGTTGCTCCTTAGCAGCCTTCAATAATTCACAATCTCTCAAAAAGTGCTCTAACGAATCACACCAAGGACACCTACGAGGGCCACGCACAAAACCATTTTGATTTTGAGGATTTTGATTAACTTGTGGTGGGAAATTTTGAAATTGAGGATTTTGTTGATAAGGTATTGCTTGAACAGGATAATTAGGATTTTGAAAATGCAATTGATGTATTTGAGGAGCTTGGGGAGCAACATGTGGTACTTGAGGTGCAAGAGGAGCTTCCATATTATACGGTTGATGATTTTGAAAATTTTGATTTTGAGGATTTTGAAAAGCTATTTGAGAAGCTTGAGGATACATGTTTTGATACATTTGAGGATTTTGCACATGAGGATGAGGATTTTGCATTGAAGGATTATGCATTGGAGGAACTTGATATGCTTGAGTAGGAGCTACTTGTGGATTTTGATTGGTAGCTATAACATGTTGATTAGGCTCTTGAAAAGTCATTGGGTTCATTTGATTTTGAAAAGTTTTGGTATAACTAGATTGTAAAGCATCTATAGTCTTGGCCAAATTGGATTGTGTAGCAATAAGACTTTCCATTTGCTTAGTGAGAATATCCACTTTGAGATTGTTCAACTATACTTTTATTTGGCTCTACTTTAAAACCTTGATTAGGCTCCATCATTTGAGGAATAGGAGTAGAGTCAAAAAGCATAGCATGGGATTGTTCTCTAACTTGCTCCTTAGTTTGTGGAAGGCTAGCTTGAGGAAGACTAGTTTGCTCATAAAGCATGGATTGTCTTTGATGTCTATGGGCTACAGCCTCTACTACTTTACGCACTTTTTGCCAATTGTCAGTAAGACCATAGCGCTTATCTGGTTCTTCTAATCGCCGTTCAACTTCCCTACGAGTTTCAGGATGAAGAAGCTTAAGAAAATTGATCACAAGATCAGGTTCCAAAGTTATCTTATCCTCATCAGGAAGTTGTTCATAGCGTCTAATATACTCATTTTGTAAGTGAGTAATAGAGCTACTAGGCTTTGGAGAATTGACCCATCATAAGAATCCATCTCGATTATGTTGGCTATAATCTTCAAGATAGAATTCTTTGAGCATCTCCTTTCTAAAATCACTCCAAGGAAGACTATCATATTGAGTGACACGGTTTATGATAGAGCTATCAACAATTCGTTCAAAGAATGATATCAAAAGATCTTCGGGAAGACCAAAAATCATAGCTTGCTCTTCAAACAAATCTAAGTAGCTTGTGATGTTGATGCCATTGAATTTTCCCTTCTCTCTCAACATAGAAGAGACTATTCTTTGGTCTTGTTTCTCAACAATAAGGGATTTGAATCCTTCCTCCATCTTATGTGAATAAGCAAGTGATGCACGATGCTCTAGATCTCTCACAAATGCGTTTACTTCACGACGAAGATGTGCACGATACTGTGAGAAATCCAGTGCAACACTCAAGACTGATGATGATGATATGATGAGGATGGAAAATATGAAACAAAGGATATGGATCACAACCTCCCAACAAGATCAGAAGCAAATGCCACGAAGCGTTTCACGTCGGGTTCAAATGTGGAGGTGATCGTAATCCGGGTGGATCGGGTCCGGTCGTGGCACACACAGGGTGTATGAAGCTAATGAATGTTGGAAGGTTTAAAGATGTGAAGGTGAAATTAATGTTGAGTATGGAGAAGAGAGAGATGTTGAAATAATTATGGGAATGGAAATGTAGGTGTGCAAGTTAGATTGATGACATGAATGATAAGAATGAAAGAGAACCATACACACGAATCAAATTTGGAAGGAAGAATGGTCCATTGGAGGAGCTTCTTAAACACTTCATAATTCTAATCCATATGTATAGCCTTCTCTGGATGATATGTATGCATGATGAGAATAGATGGAATCCTTACACATAAATCAGTTTCGAAAGGAAGAATGGTCCAATATTGGAGCTTCTTATACACTTTCAGAAACTAATAAATATGTATGGATTTGTATGGATTATATGCATGCAAGTGAATTATGATGATGGATTTTACTCACAAGCTCAAAGAAACATCCTCACTGGTTCAACGCAATACTGCGGAGCCTTCTCACACATAGAAGAAATAGAAGACATGTAAAAATACTTAAGAGACTGAGAGAGGTGACAAGAGACAAGTGACAAGTGACATGAATTAAAAGAATTTGAATTAAGTTACATGTAAAAGATCGTCGTGGTACGTCATGCTAAGCAGTCTACTGATCAAAGGTGGTTCCGACCCTCAAACCATGACAGTTCAACCGAATGTCACACGTAAGAAGGTGAGTTCCACTCCAGTGACCCTATGTCTGTCTAGGCTCGTAACGTCTAACTAAAGAAGTCTAAGACTCATTAAAATCAGCTCTAACTCACTCACACGCTCCACCGAGGGTGAGTCAAGATAGAGATGCTGGTTTCAAGAGCCTATCCTAAATTGGAGTTCTAACTTAAATTTGAAACTAGGTTCTATACTCATACTAGCTCACCTTGGATCCTCACTCGCTCAACCGAGGGTGATCCTCTCAAGGAAACCGTAAGCTAGCATGAGCCCTATGGATGCCTAACAATGATGCTCTAGGAGTTTGGAGGGGGGTTTATATAGTTTTTTGAATGAATTTGGGCCCTTGGATCTAGAGAAATCAACTCTCAACTCTAGGATCACTACTTTCGATTACAACCATTTGATTAATCAAATCAATGGCTTGGAATTGTTCTTTCTATCAAATCTAGTGTAAAGGAGTGAAATTTAGGCGCCCTCATTCTCCACCATTGGATCTGGGGATGATCTGGACCGTCGGATCAGTGCTGACATCAATTCGGATAAGATAAGCCACTATTTTTGGAGAAACTTTGCATTATTGATCTTTAACTGTCAACAGAGTCTTCTTTTATGGAAAAAATTCGTGGATCCTCCTTCCTTTATGCTTTAGTGCATCTCCACCCTTGAATAGGAGCTCATCTTGACCGTACACCATGGTTCAATCATATTTTGACATGTGGCAACCCTTCAAGCCTTCAATTTTCTTATTCTAGAAAACTGCGGTGACCTTGAAAACTGGACTTTGTGCTCTTTGACCCTCCAAAAAGACTTTGATGAAGATGAAACTTTGTAGGACTATGTTTCCAAAGATCTCCTTCAGGAATATGTAGGAAAAACTCCCATCTGAATCTCCCTTGTACAAGTTTGACTACATTTGGAAGCTTGCAAGGTGGCATTAAGGTGTCTAGGAAGCTCTGATAGCCTTGAAAATTTGTACAAATATGTAGCCACATATGATCTTTATACATGCCAAACCATATGGCTAACATAATTTTCTATACAAGAATTTGTAGGGTCAAACTAGAAAAATTACATTTTTACAAAATGAACATAGCATATCAATGTGCTACAAAATCCATTTTCTGCTGAAATTTGGGCTATAGACTGCCTTTGACAATCTTTACAAGTATATGGATTTTCATCTAATTTGGTGACAATGAAATTTTTGCCCTAATTTCCCAACTTTGACCAGCTTTGACCAGTTTTGACCGCTACCATGGACTTTCTTGATTTCTTTGAAACTTTGTATGTGACCTTCCTTTGACATCCTTGATGCATCCTGGACTTCTCGGGGAATTCTGGCTACCTTCGCCAAATATGTTTTTTGTAGGCCTTCACAAGTGAGAGAGGAGAGCACAATCTCAAGTGGATATTCTCACTAAGCAAATGGAAAGTCTTATTGCTACACAATCCAATTTGGCCAAGACTATAGATGCTTTACAATCTAATTACACCAAAACTTTCCAAAATCAAATGAACCCAATGACTTTTCAAGAGCCTAATCAACATGTTATAGCTACTAATCAAAATCCACAAGTAGCTCCTACTCAAGCATATCAAGTTCCTCCAATGCATAATCCTCCCATGCATAATCCTTCAATGCAAAATCCTCATCCTCATGTGCAAAATCCTCAAATGTATCAAAACCTCTATCCTCAAGCTTCTCAAATAGCTTTTCAAAATCCTCAAAATCAAAATTTTCAAAATCATCAACCGTATAATATGGAAGCTCCTCTTGCACCTCAAGTACCACATGTTGCTCCCCAAGCTCCTCAAATGTAGACCTCTCTTTCCTAGGACTCGTTGAGGATTCTTAACCTTACCCTTAGCATGTCTCCAAAGATAACCATTACATAGGAAAAAGTTATAAGCTCGTTTCCTAATGTTACGGAATCTATTCGTAGTCCAGCTAGGTAATGGTTGTAGTGTACTGAGATACTTTCCTATGTCTCTCCATTCATCTTCGTACTCAGACTCATGAAATTTCTCATACTCATATATATGTGGAACATAGTCAACTAAATTCACATTCTTTATTAGATCACTTTCAAGATCATCATCAAATCTAGCTCTCGATAACATATCAGCAACTGAGTTTGACTTACCTGAAATATGAACTAACTCAGGATTTATGAACTTAATATATGAGATCCATCTAAGCATGGCTATATCAGGAGATGAACAATTGGCTATCATTCCAATGAGAGGCAAACAATCAGTCTCAACTTTGACATTTGCACCAATGAAATATTCTTTGTCTGTTTTCAAAGCTGTTACCATACCCCATAGTTCTCGTTTGATCTGTGGATATTTTTGTTGTGTTTCATGTAAAATTTTGGCACCAAACCTAATTGCATATCTATTCCCTTCACTATCATCTTGACTTATAACCCAACCTATACCAATAGGACTAGTATCAACAGTCAATATAATAGGTTTGTTAGAAGAATAGTCTACACGCTTAAGGATGGGAGCTTCAAGCAATAATTTCTTCAATTTACGCATAGCTTGAGTGTGTTTGTCAGTCCAAATAAATTTTCGTTTCTTCCTCAACAAGTCATAAAGACAATCAACAACATGAGCAAAGTGTGGGATCCAAATAACATAAAAGATGCAAGCACCAAGAAATCTACGTACCTCACTCACGTTGTTACATGTTTCAAAAATCTTGCTAATGGCATCAACTTTTTGTGGGTATGGCTTTCGACCATAATGGCCACATAAATGTCCAACAATAAGCACCTCGTTGACACCAAAAACAGATTTCTCTATGGAAAATGTGAGACCTACCTCTTCAAATCGTTGAAATATTCTTTCACAATCAGAGATATGGTCAAGAACAAATTTACGATATCCAGATGAATCTAAAGTAATGTCCTTTACACGTTCCTCACTCCCTTTAATTGGAATATCATCAATGAATGGCATAGTTATATGAGGGATAAAATCATGTAAGACCATATTCATAGCACTCATCATATGAGCCACATAATTAGTCGCTCCTTGAGGTAAAGTACACATTCGCACTAAGCCTAAAGGAGTTTTCATTGTGGTTATGTCACGACTATCAATTGCTAACTGGAATTGGTCATATCCAGAATATAAATCACCCATTGAATAGATAGAATGTCCTGAAAATGATTCAGCAAACTCATCTACAATGGGTCCTGTTCCTACATTCCTTATGGTGACTTTATTGACGGGTTGGAGATCTTGAATAAAACGTAGTTTCCCATTCTGTTTAGGCACAGTGAACCATCTGTTTGAGTAAGGTGCAAAAGATGGCTCTAAAATTCTCATGTTTATCTTCTCCTTAAGTAGTTTCATTAGCTCAGGTAAGTGAGCCTTTGGAACAAGTATAGGACGAAGATTCCATGGAATATGTGGAATAGTAAAGATTATCATGGGTGCAACTAGCTTAGGATCTACACAACCAATCTCATGAGGATACATAGTAAAGGCTTTTCCATGGCTACGTATGACTCTCTCAAATTTATCTCTCTCTGCTGGCAAAAGAAAGTCATCATCTCTACCAATTTTCACCTGTTTGATTGTCTCATCCGTGAATGTATGTCCTATGTTTTTCTTATCCCGAAGAATTGGATCATTTTTCACATCAATAATTTTTTCATTACTTCCTTGAGGTAATGGTTGAGCTATGGGTTTGATTTTTTTGTCTGCAGTTTTGTACTTTGTTTCAACTAAGGCATCATGTGTTTGGTTAAATTTCGAGCACTTGTCAATATTGAGAGCATACTCTTGGATTAGAGCATACTCATCAAGGGAAGAAATAAGAATAATATGGGAATTAGAATTTTGTTGAAGACATAACTCTAACTCCTCAAGAGTAGAGAAACAATGAGATGTCTCAATCACATGCTCAATGTTCGCATCATGTTCCATGATTTTGTTGTTTTTATAATTTTTTTGGGTTTTTTGGATAAAAGACTTGAACAATTGACTCTTATGAAGAAAATCTAATCTAGAATGTGGAAAACAAAGTGACAAACTATTGTACATGTTGGTTGGATGCGAGATGTCAAACCAATATCCAATGTTGTCCTGCTCAACAATGGATTCTATCCGAAATTTTGATCATATGTAGCTCCAAACATGAATCGAGGTGCACAATCACTACAAGCATGCTCATGACCCTGAGTAACAATAGGTTTCTTTCGATTTGACAATCGATTCCTAGGATAATTCACTCCTACTGTCATGACTTGAAGTGATTGCATTCCATCCTTAGACTTAAATCTAGCATAGGTAGACCCATCATCCATGGCTTTAGTTTCCATACGACTCTCACAAATAAAGGGTTGACCTAAGAGAACTTCATAGGAGCAATTATCTTGAATAAAAAAGTGAAACTCTTCTGTGATTCCTCCTATGGATATGGGCACACTAGCACAACCTCCATACAGGATTTTGTTGATAAGGTATTGCTTGAACAGGATAATTAGGATTTTGAAAATGCAATTGATGTATTTGAGGAGCTTGGGGAGCAACATGTGGTACTTGAGGTGCAAGAGGAGCTTCCATATTATACGGTTGATAATTTTGAAAATTTTGATTTTGAGGATTTTGAAAAGCTATTTGAGAAGCTTGAGGATACATGTTTTGATACATTTGAGGATTTTGCACATGAGGATGAGGATTTTGCATTGAAGGATTATGCATTGGAGGAACTTGATATGCTTGAGTAGGAGCTACTTGTGGATTTTGATTGGTAGCTATAACATGTTGATTAGGCTCTTGAAAAGTCATTGGGTTCATTTGATTTTGAAAAGTTTTGGTATAACTAGATTGTAAAGCATCTATAGTCTTGGCCAAATTGGATTGTGTAGCAATAAGACTTTCCATTTGCTTAGTGAGAACTGCAGATAATGGTGTAGGTACCCTGTATGGAGCTTGTGCTAGTGTGCCCATATCCATAGGAGGAATCACAGAAGAGTTTCACTTTTTTATTCAAGATAATTGCTCCTATGAAGTTCTCTTAGGTCAACCCTTTATTTGTGAGAGTCGTATGGAAACTAAAGCCATGGATGATGGGTCTACCTATGCTAGATTTAAGTCTAAGGATGGAATGCAATCACTTCAAGTCATGACAGTAGGAGTGAATCATCCTAGGAATCGATTGTCAATTAGAAAGAAACCTATTGTTACTCAGGGTCATGAGCATGCTTGTAGTGACTGTGCACCTCGATTCATGTTTGGAGCTACATATGATCAAAATTTCGGATAGAATCCATTGTTGAGCGGGACAACAGTGGATATTGGTTTGACATCTCGCATCCAACCAACATGTACAATAGTTTGTCACTTTGTTTTCCACATTCTAGATTAGATTTTCTTCATAAGAGTCAATTGTCCAAGACTTTTATCCAAAAAAGCCAAAAAAATTATAAAAACAACAAAATCATGGAACATGATGAGATTATTGAGCATGTGATTGAGACATCTCATTGTTTCTCTACTCTTGAGGAGTTAGAGTTATGTCTTCAACAAAATTCTAATTCCCATATTATTCTTATTTCTTCCCTTGATGAGTATGCTCTAATCCAAGAGTATGCTCTCAATGTTGACAAGTGCTCGAAATTTAACCAAACACATGATGCCTTAGTTGAAACAAAGTACAAAACTGCAGACAAAAAAATCAAACCCATAGCTCAACCATTACCTCAAGGAAGTAATGAAAAAATTATTGATGTGAAAAATGATCCAATTCTTCGGGATAAGAAAAACATAGGACATACATTCACGGATGAGACAATCAAACAGGTGAAAATTGGTAGAGATGATGACTTTCTTTTGCCAGCAGAGAGAGATAAATTTGAGAGAGTCATACGTAGCCATGGAAAAGCCTTTACTATGTATCCTCATGAGATTGGTTGTGTAGATCCTAAGCTAGTTGCACCCATGATAATCTTTACTATTCCACATATTCCATGGAATCTTCGTCCTATACCTGTTCCAAAGGCTCACTTACCTGAGCTAATGAAACTACTTAAGGAGAAGATAAACATGAGAATTTTAGAGCCATCTTTTGCACCTTACTCAAACAGATGGTTCACTGTGCCTAAAAAGAATGGGAAACTACGTTTTATTCAAGATCTCCAACCCGTCAATAAAGTCACCATAAGGAATGTAGGAACAGGACCCATTGTAGATGAGTTTGCTGAATCACTTTCAGGACATTCTATCTATTCAATGGGTGATTTATATTCTGGATATGACCAATTCCAGTTAGCAATTGACAGTCGTGACATAACCACAATGAAAACTCCTTTAGGCTTAGTGCGAATGTGTACTTTACCTCAAGGAGCGACTAATTATGTGGCTCATATGATGAGTGCTATGAATATGGTCTTACATGACTTTATCCCTCATATAACTATGCCATTCATTGATGATATTCCAATTAAAGGGAGTGAGGAACGTGTAAAGGACATTACTTTAGATTCATCGGGATGTCGTAAATTTGTTCTTGACCATATCTCTGATTGTGAAAGAATATTTCAACGATTTGAAGAGGTAGGTCTCACATTTTCCATAGAGAAATCTGTTTTTGGTGTCAACGAGGTACTTATTGTTGGACATTTATGTGGCCATTATGGTCGAAAGCCATACCCACAAAAAGTTGATGCCATTATCAAGATTTCTGAAACATGTAACAACGTGAGTGAGGTACGTAGATTTCTTGGTGCTTGCATCTTTTATGTTATTTGGATCCCTCACTTTGCTCATGTTGCTGATTGTCTTTATGACTTGTTGAGGAAGAAACGAAAATTTATTTGGATTGACAAACACACTCAAGCTATGCGTAAATTGAAGAAATTATTGCTTGAAGCTCCCATCCTTAAGCGTGTAGACTATTCTGCTAACAAAACTATTATATTGACTATTGATACTAGTCCTATTGGTATAGGTTGGGTCATAAGTCAACATGATAGTGAAGGGAATAGATATGCAATTAGGTTTGGTGCCAAAATTCTACATGAAACACAACGAAAATATCCACAAATCAAACGAGAACTATGGGGTATGGTAACAGCTTTTAAAACAAACAAAGAATATTTCATTGGTGCACATGTCAAAGTTGAGACTGATTGTTTGCCTCTCATTGGAATGATAGCCAATTGTTCATCTCCTGATATAGCCATGCTTAGATGGATCTCATATATTAAGTTCATAAATCCTGAGTTAGTTCATATTTCAGGTAAGTCAAACTCAGTTGCTGATATGTTATCGAGAGCTAGATTTGATGATGATCTTGAAAGTGATCTAATAAACAATGTGAGTTTAGTTGACTATGTCCCACATATATATGAGTATGAGAAATTTCATGAGTCTAAGTACGAAGATGAATGGAGAGACATAGGAAAGTATCTCAGTACACTACAACCATTACCTAGCTGGACTACGAATAGATTCCATAACATTAGGAAACGAGCTTATAACTTTTTCCTATGTAATGGTTATCTTTGGAGACATGCTAAGGGTAAGGTTAAGAATCCACAACGAGTCCTAGGAAAACGAGGTCTTCAATTGCAAGTAATGAAGGAAATGCATGAGACATTACTAGCCGGTCATAAAGGATTTTTTGGAACATATGAAAAAATTAGAAGTACCTATTATTGGCCTAGGATGTGTGTTGACATTAGTAGCTATGTTTCTACATGTTCTACTTGTCAACTTCATTCATCAGTCAAACATAGAGATCCGTTGCATCCTACTTATCCACCTTGTATTCACTACAAGTGGGTAGTAGATCTTGTAACTATGCCTAAGACCAAAAATCATAGCTTGCTCTTCAAACAAATCTAAGTAGCTTGTGATGTTGATGCCATTGGCAAGATTTTTGAAACATGTAACAACGTGAGTGAGGTACGTAGATTTCTTGGTGCTTGCATCTTTTATGTTATTTGGATCCCACACTTTGCTCATGTTGCTGATTGTCTTTATGACTTGTTGAGGAAGAAACGAAAATTTATTTGGACTGACAAACACACTCAAGCTATGCGTAAATTGAAGAAATTATTGCTTGAAGCTCCCATCCTTAAGCGTGTAGACTATTCTTCTAACAAACCTATTATATTGACTGTTGATACTAGTCCTATTGGTATAGGTTGGGTTATAAGTCAAGATGATAGTGAAGGGAATAGATATGCAATTAGGTTTGGTGCCAAAATTTTACATGAAACACAACGAAAATATCCACAGATCAAACGAGAACTATGGGGTATGGTAACAGCTTTGAAAACAGACAAAGAATATTTCATTGGTGCAAATGTCAAAGTTGAGACTGATTGTTTGCCTCTCATTGGAATCATAGCTAATTGTTCATCTCTTGATATAGCCATGCTTAGATGGATCTCATATATTAAGTTCATAAATCCTGAGTTAGTTCATATTTCAGGTAAGTCAAACTCAGTTGCTGATATGTTATCGAGAGCTAGATTTGATGATGATCTTGAAAGTGATCTAATAAAGAATGTGAATTTAGTTGACTATGTTCCACATATATATGAGTATGAGAAATTTCATGAGTCTGAGTACGAAGATGAATGGAGAGACATAGGAAAGTATCTCAGTACACTACAACCATTACCTAGCTGGACTACGAATAGATTCCGTAACATTAGGAAACGAGCTTATAACTTTTTCCTATGTAATCGTTATCTTTGGAGACATGCTAAGGGTAAGGTTAAGAATCCACAACGAGTCCTAGGAAAGAGAGGTCTTCAATTGCAAGTAATGAAGGAAATGCATGAGACATTATGGGCAGGTCATAAAGGATTTTTATTAGAAGTACCTATTATTGGCCTAGGATGTATGTTGACATTAGTAGCTATGTTTCTACATGTTCTACTTGTCAACTTCATTCATCAGTCAAACATAGAGATCCGTTGCATCCTACTTATCCACCTTGTATTCACTACAAGTGGGTAGTAGATCTTGTAACTATGCCTAAGACCAAAATCATAGCTTGCTCTTCAAACAAATCTAAGTAGCTTGTGATGTTGATGCCATTGGCAAGATTTTTGAAACATGTAACAACGTGAGTGAGGTACGTAGATTTCTTGGTGCTTGCATCTTTTATGTTATTTGGATCCCACACTTTGCTCATGTTGTTGATTGTCTTTATGACTTGTTGAGGAAGAAACAAAAGTTTATTTGGACTGACAAACACACTCAAGCTATGCGTAAATTGAAGAAATTATTGCTTGAAGCTCCCATCCTTAAGCGTGTAGACTATTCTTCTAACAAACCTATTATATTGACTGTTGATACTAGTCCTATTGGTATAGGTTGGGTTATAAGTCAAGATGATAGTGAAGGGAATAGATATGCAATTAGGTTTGGTGCCAAAATTTTACATGAAACACAACGAAACTATCCACAGATCAAACGAGAACTATGGGGTATGGTAACAGCTTTGAAAACAGACAAAGAATATTTCATTGGTGCAAATGTCAAAGTTGAGACTGATTGTTTGCCTCTCATTGGAATGATAGCCAATTGTTCATCTCCTGATATAGCCATGCTTAGATGGATCTCATATATTAAGTTCATAAATCCTGAGTTAGTTCATATTTCAGGTAAGTCAAACTCAGTTGCTGATATGTTATCGAGAGCTAGATTTGATGATGATCTTGAAAGTGATCTAATAAAGAATGTGAATTGAGTTGACTATGTTCCACATATATATGAGTATGAGAAATTTCATGAGTCTGAGTACAAAAATGAATGGAGAGACATAGGAAAGTATCTCAGTACACTACAACCATTACCTAGCTGGACTACGAATAGATTCCGTAACATTAGGAAACGAGCTTATAACTTTTTCCTATGTAATCGTTATCTTTGGAGACATGCTAAGGGTAAGGTTAAGAATCCACAACGAGTCCTAGGAAAGAGAGGTCTTCAATTGCAAGTAATGAAGGAAATGCATGAGACATTATGGGCAGGTCATAAAGGATTTTTTGGAACATATAAAAAAATTAGAAGTACCTATTATTGGCCTAGGATGTATGTTGACATTAGTAGCTATGTTTCTACATGTTCTACTTGTCAACTTCATTCATCACTCAAACATAGACATCCGTTGCATCCTACTTATCCACCTTGTATTCACTACAAGTGGGTAGTAGATCTTGTAACTATGCGTAAAGGTATCGACAAAATGCGTTACATTGTACTTGCAAGAGAAGACTTAACTAATCATGTAGAGGGACGTGCACTACGATCTAAGACCACTTACAATGTTTGCAAATTCTTGCTTGAAGATGTCATAAGTCGCTTTGGGTACATAGAGAAAGTAGTTGCCGATCGTGGAGAGTTAAATGCGAGAGAAGCTAAAGAGTTCTTTGAGCGTCACAGTATTCGTTTGTCTCTCACTACTGCATATAATCCAGAGGCCAATGGTAAAATAGAGAGAGGGCATCCACCTATTGTGAAAGCCATATCTAAAGCATGTAACGGTGACATCAAACAATGGCCTAGATTCTTACCTTTTGCACTTTGGGCAGATAGAATGACATGCACACGTACTACTGGGTATATGCCTGCTGAACTTATGTACTGTCAAAAACCATTGTTTCCAATTCAATCTCATATTTTTGCATGGTCAAATTTGCCTTGGTCTGAAAACATGTCTACTGATGACTTTTTGAGTTTGCGCATTAAACAGTTAGAACAAGGTAAAGTAAGACTTGATGATGCTGTTGAAAAATTAAGAGAATCTAGAATGAAGAATAAGCATTATTTTGATAAAACTCATCGACTGCGTCCTAATCCAATTGAAGTAGGAGATTGGGTGCTCATTTATGATAGTACATTTGACTCTCAATATGATGCACGCAAAAAGCTCACTCAACGGTGGTTTGGGCCATACATTGTATCAAAAGTCAACAACAATGGTACGTATGCTCTTTGTGAATTAAATGGTGTTGCACTAAAAACTTTGATTGCAGGTAAAAGGATAAAGCTATTCAAGAAACGTGATAATGACGAGTACATTTTGGATGAGGACATTGAAGAAGATGACAACAATGAGGCCTATTCATAAACAGGAGTATCCATGTCAAAAAAAATATATATATATATATATCATTAATTTTCAAGTTCATGTTGCTTTGTTTCTTTTCAAGTTCATTCTATTTTTTTTCCATGCTTGTTTCATGCATGTTTTTTTTCAGTCTTTGCATTGCATTGCATATCCACATCACTTGAGTCAAAAAAGGCAAATGATGATTTCTCTACTTGTGTAAAATTGTATCTTAAGTAGTAACTTATCTACTAAGAAATTGATTATAATCTAGGATTGTGGAAAGATAGGACATGTAGATTTGGAGGTTTATTTTGGTGACAAGACTTTCATATATAAACATGCATATGTATCCTGTATCGAAAGCATAATTGTTGAAATCCTATCTCCTGCTATTGCATGTTTCTACATCCTTAGTCCATCTCACAGCACTTGTATCGGAGTTTAAACGACTGTTCTCCGTCATCAAAAATGGTTGTACCTTGTATCGGGGTTTAATTTTTCCTCGTCAAAAAAAAAAAAAAAAAAAAGCTACATGTTACCAAGAAGTTTACACTTTCTTCCACCCCAAAAAAGTGATCGTAACCATAAAGTTGCCGAATCATCATCATCATCAAAAAAAAAAAAAAAAAAAGAGGCAAGCCAAAGGAGGATAAAGAGGCATAGTAGAATAAATCACGGGCTATATAGGCAGATTTATGCATTAGTGGAGTTTAGTTAGATTTCCTTGCATGTTATTAGAGAAAGAGCATATTCATATTTATGTAGGAAAGGAGTTGATCTAAAATAAGCTAAAGATGAAAGATGTCTCTTGAAAATCCTAAATCATTGTTTATAATCATATTTAAGGTAGATTGCTTTATGAAAAAGGTACAAAATTTTCTTCAAGATGAGAGGAACTGATGCTTAAAACGACTCAATACATCCACTTCCACTTCATATTGATACTTGTTTTTTTTTCTTTCTTGTTGCCAATGTTGCTTGTTCATTTGCATATATGTTGCCTATTTGTTCATGCATATTCATGTTGCCTGTTCCAATTATTTCTTTCATGCAAATTTTGCTTCATGTCACGTTACCTACTTATTCATGCATATAATCAATTTTCCTTCCATCTTTCTTATGTTGCCTATAAAAGAATTTGATGCCTGGAACATTTTTTTTTTCACAGATGCTAGAGTGGCGCTTCCGGAGGAATCGCAGGTTTAGTGGGGGCGAATGTGGTCAAGATTTGCTCTCCTCTCTCACTTGTGAAGGCCTACAAAAAACAAATTTGGCGAAGGTAGCCAGAATTCCCCGAGAAGTCCAGGATGCATCAAGGATGTCAAAGGAAGGTCACATACAAAGTTTCAAAGAAATCAAGAAAGTCCATGGTAGCGGTCAAAGCTGGTCAAAGCTGGTCAAAGTTGGGAAATTAGGGCAAAAATTTCATTGTCACCAAATTAGATAAAAATCCATATACTTGTAAAGATTGTCAAAGGCAGTCTATAGCCCAAATTTCAGCAGAAAATGGATTTTGTAGCACATTGATATGCTATGTTCATTTTGTAAAAATGTAAGTTTTCTAGTTTGACCCTACAAATTCTTGTATAGAAAATTATGTTAGCCATATGGTTTGGCATGTATAAAGATCATATGTGGCTACATATTTGTACAAATTTTCAAGGCTATCAGAGCTTCCTAGACACCTTAATGCCACCTTGCAAGCTTCCAAATGTAGTCAAACTTGTACAAGGGAGATTCAGATGGGAGTTTTTCCTGCATATTCCTGAAGGAGATCTTTGGAAACATAGTCCTACAAAGTTTCATCTTCATCAAAGTCTTTTTGGAGGGTCAAAGAGCACAAAGTCCAGTTTTCAAGGTCACCGCAGTTTTCTAGAATAAGAAAATTGAAGGCTTGAAGGGTTGCCACATGTCAAAATATGATTGAACCATGGTGTACGGTCAAGATGAGCTCCTATTCAAGGGTGGAGATGCACTAAAGCATAAAGGAAGGAGGATCCACGAATTTTTTCCATAAAAGAAGACTCTGTTGACAGTTAAAGATCAATAATGCAAAGTTTCTCCAAAAATAGTGGCTTATCTTATCCGAATTGATGTCAGCACTGATCCGACGGTCCAGATCATCCCCAGATCCAATGGTGGAGAATGAGGGCGCCTAAATTTCACTCCTTTACACTAGATTTGATAGAAGGACAATTCCAAGCCATTGATTTGATTAATCAAATGGTTGTAATCGAAAGTAGTGATCCTAGAGTTGAGAGTTGATTTCTCTAGATCCAAGGGCCCAAATTCATTCAAAAAACTATATAAACCCCCCTCCAAACTCCTAGAGCATTATTGTTAGGCATCCATAGGGCTCATGCTAGCTTACGGTTTCCTTGAGACGATCACCCTCGGTTGAGCGAGTGAGGATCCAAGGTGAGCTAGTATGAGTATAGAACCTAGTTTCAAATTTAAGTTAGAACTCCAATTTAGGATAGGCTCTTGAAACCAGCATCTCTATCTTGACTCACCCTCGGTGGAGCGTGTGAGTGAGTTAGAGCTGATTTTAATGAGTCTTAGACTTCTTTAGTTAGACGTTACGAGCCTAGACAGACATAGGGTCACTGGAGTGGAACTCACCTTCTTACGTGTGACATTCGGTTGAACTGTCATGGTTTGAGGGTCGGAACCACCTTTGATCAGTAGACTGCTTAGCATGACGTACCACGACGATCTTTTACATGTAACTTAATTCAAATTCTTTTAATTCATGTCACTTGTCACTTGTCTCTTGTCACCTCTCTCAGTCTCTTAAGTATTTTTACATGTCTTCTATTTCTTCTATGTGTGAGAAGGCTCCGCAGTATTGCGTTGAACCAGTGAGGATGTTTCTTTGAGCTTGTGAGTAAAATCCATCATCATAATTCACTTGCATGCATATAATCCATACAAATCCATACATATTTATTAGTTTCTGAAAGTGTATAAGAAGCTCCAATATTGGACCATTCTTCCTTTCGAAACTGATTTATGTGTAAGGATTCCATCTATTCTCATCATGCATACATATCATCCAAAGAAGGCTATACATATGGATTAGAATTAGGAAGTGTTTAAGAAGCTCCTCCAATGGACCATTCTTCCTTCCAAATTTGATTCGTGTGTATGGTTCTCTTTCATTCTTATCATTCATGTCATAAATCTAACTTGCACACCTACATTTCCATTCCCATAATTATTTCAACATCTCTCTCTTCTCCATACTCAACATTAATTTCACAAATGCGTCCTAATCCAATTGAAGTAGGAGATTGAGTGCTCATTTATGATAGTACATTTGACTCTCAATATGATGCACGCAAAAAGCTCACTCAACGGTGGTTTGGGCCATACATTGTATCAAAAGTCAACAACAATGGTACGTATGCTCTTTGTGAATTAAATGGTGTTGCACTAAAAACTTTGATTGCAGGTAAAAGGATAAAGCTATTCAAGAAACGTGATAATGACGAGTACATTTTGGATGAGGACATTGAAGAAGATGACAACAATGAGGCCGATTCATAAACAGGAGTATCCATGTAAAAAAAAAAAAATCATTAATTTTCAAGTTCATGTTGCTTTGTTTCTTTTCAAGTTCATTCTATTTTTTTTCCATGCTTGTTTCATGCATGTTTTTTTTCAGTCTTTGCATTGCATTGCATATCCACATCACTTGAGTCAAAAAAGGCAAATGATGATTTCTCTACTTGTGTAAAATTGTATCTTAAGTAGTAACTTATCTACTAAGAAATTGATTATAATCTAGGATTGTGGAAAGATAGGACATGTAGATTTGGAGGTTTATTTTGGTGACAAGACTTTCATATATAAACATGCATATGTATCCTGTATCGAAAGCATAATTGTTGAAATCCTATCTCCTGCTATTGCATGTTTCTACATCCTTAGTCCATCTCACAGCACTTGTATCGGAGTTTAAACGACTGTTCTCCGTCATCAAAAATGGTTGTACCTTGTATCGGGGTTTAATTTTTCCTCGTCAAAAAAAAAAAAAGCTACATGTTACCAAGAAGTTTACACTTTCTTCCACCCCAAAAAAGTGATCGTAACCATAAAGTTGCCGAATCATCATCATCATCAGAAAAAAAAAAAAAAAAGAGGCAAGCCAAAGGAGGATAAAGAGGCATAGTAGAATAAATCACGGGCTATATAGGCAGATTTATGCATTAGTGGAGTTTAGTTAGATTTCCTTGCATGTTATTAGAGAAAGAGCATATTCATATTTATGTAGGAAAGGAGTTGATCTAAAATAAGCTAAAGATGAAAGATGTCTCTTGAAAATCCTAAATCATTGTTTATAATCATATTTAAGGTAGATTGCTTTATGAAAAAGGTACAAAATTTTCTTCAAGATGAGAGGAACTAATGCTTAAAACGACTCAATACATCCACTTCCACTTCATATTGATGCTTGTTTTTTTTTCTTTCTTGTTGCCAATGTTGCTTGTTCATTTGCATATATGTTGCCTATTTGTTCATGCATATTCATGTTGCCTGTTTCAATTATTTCTTTCATGCAAATTTTGCTTCATGTCACGTTACCTACTTATTCATGCATATAATCAATTTTCCTTCCATCTTTCTTATGTTGCCTATAAAAGAATTTGATGCCTGGAATATTTTTTTTTCACAGATGCTAGAGTGGCGCTTCCGGAGGAATCGGAGGTTTAGTGGGGGCGAATGTCGTGGAGATTTGCTCTCCTCTCTCACTTGTGAAGGCCTACAAAAAGCATATTTGGCGAAGGTAGCCAGAATTCCCCGAGAAGTCCAGGATGCATCAAGGATGTCAAAGGAAGGTCACATACAAAGTTTCAAAGAAATCAAGAAAGTCCATGGTAGCGGTCAAAGCTGGTCAAAGCTGGCCAAAGTTGGGAAATTAGGGCAAAAATTTCATTGTCACCAAATTAGATGAAAATCCATATACTTGTAAAGATTGTCAAAGGCAGACTATAGCCCAAATTTCAGCAGAAAATGGATTTTGTAGCACATTGATATGCTATGTTCATTTTGTAAAAATGTAATTTTTCTAGTTTGACCCTACAAATTCTTGTATAGAAAATTATGTTAGCCATATGGTTTGGCATGTATAAAGATCATATGTGGCTACATATTTGTACAAATTTTCAAGGCTATTAGAGCTTCCTAGACACCTTAATGCCACCTTGCAAGCTTCCAAATGTAGTCAAACTTGTACAAGGGAGATTCAGATGGGAGTTTTTCCTGCATATTCCTGAAGGAGATCTTTGGAAACATAGTCCTACAAAGTTTCATCTTCATCAAAGTCTTTTTGGAGGGTCAAAGAGCACAAAGTCCAGTTTTCAAGGTCACCGCAGTTTTCTAGAATAAGAAAATTGAAGGCTTGAAGGGCTGCCACATGTCAAAATATGATTGAACCATGGTGTATGGTCAAGATGAGATCCTATTCAAGGGTGGAGATGCACTAAAGCATAAAGGAAGGAGGATCCATAAATTTTTTCCATAAAAGAAGACTTTGTTGACAGTTAAAGATCAATAATGCAAAGTTTCTCCAAAAATAGTGGCTTATCTTATCCGAATTGATGTCAGCACTGATCCGACGGTCCAGATCATCCCCAGATCCAATGGTGGAGAATGAGGGCGCCTAAATTTCACTCCTTTACACTAGATTTGATAGAAAGAACAATTCCAAGCCATTGATTTGATTAATCAAATGGTTGTAATCGAAAGTAGTGATCCTAAAGTTGAGAGTTGATTTCTCTAGATCCAAGGGCCCAAATTCATTCAAAAAACTATATAAACCCCCCTCCAAACTCCTAGAGCATCATTGTTAGGCATCCATAGGGCTCATGCTAGCTTACGGTTTCCTTGAGACGATCACCCTCGGTTGAGCGAGTGAGGATCCAAGGTGAGCTAGTATGAGTATAGAACCTAGTTTCAAATTTAAGTTAGAACTCCAATTTAGGATAGGCTCTTGAAACCAGCATCTCTATCTTGACTCACCCTCGGTGGAGCGTGTGAGTGAGTTAGAGCTGATTTTAATGAGTCTTAGACTTCTTTAGTTAGACGTTACGAGCCTAGACAGACATAGGGTCACTGGAGTGGAACTCACCTTCTTACGTGTGACATTCGGTTGAACTCTCATGGTTTGAGGGTCGGAACCACCTTTGATCAGTAGACTGCTTAGCATGACGTACTACGACGATCTTTTACATGTAACTTAATTCAAATTCTTTTAATTCATGTCACTTGTCACTTGTCTCTTGTCACCTCTCTCAGTCTCTTAAGTATTTTTACATGTCTTCTATTTCTTCTATGTGTGAGAAGGCTCCGCAGTATTGCGTTGAACCAGTGAGGATGTTTCTTTGAGCTTGTGAGTAAAATCCATCATCATAATTCACTTGCATGCATATAATCCATACAAATCCATACATATTTATTAGTTTCTGAAAGTGTATAAGAAGCTCCAATATTGGACCATTCTTCCTTTTGAAACTGATTTATGTGTAAGGATTCCATCTATTCTCATCATGCATACATATCATCCAAAGAAGGCTATACATATGGATTAGAATTAGGAAGTGTTTAAGAAGCTCCTCCAATGGACCATTCTTCCTTCCAAATTTGATTCGTGTGTATGGTTCTCTTTCATTCTTATCATTCATGTCATCAATCTAACTTGCACACCTACATTTCCATTCCCATAATTATTTCAACATCTCTCTCTTCTCCATACTCAACATTAATTTCACCTTCACATCTTTAAACCTTCCAACATTCACTAGCTTCATACACCCTGTGTGTGCCACGACCGGACCCGATCCACCCGGATTGCGATCACCTCCACAACGTTTGCGGAAGCATGCAAACAACACAAGGAAGAAGAAGAAGCTTGGAGCACAACACACAATACTGAGTGTATTACTAGAGAATATACAAAGATAATTAGCCCATTAGGGTAGTAGGCATATATACAAGCCGGGGGAAAAAAACCTTCTAAAGAGGGAAAAAAGTGCCCCAGCGATCCTAGAGTGTTCACACACATCACTACCTAAATATATCAACACAAATGCAACAGTCCAAAGTATCTCCCTTTAGAGCATCGCTCATGAATGAAAGAAAATATTATGCGCCCAAGATAAAAAGACTATGAATCATTTATACAAAGAGTACATATTTAAATGGAAGGATGGGATGAACGAAAGAACCACTTAGGAATGAGTAAGTTCCATCAACAAAACAGTTCCATCTTTTCCAACATTAAGTTAGAAGGGAGGAAAATATTTGAGAGTGAAACCATGATTGAAGAGACTCATGATGATGCATGGGTGAATACTCCACATACCATACCTATAAGCATTTTAGAGGAAAGAAATATTAAAGAAGGGAAGAATGTTGTATAACTAGGTTAATTGCATGGGTTCCAAGGGTTTAGACCCTTTGGTTTCCTAGAGAAACCCTTGGAAAACCTTTGGAGAACCCGTGGGTTTTAGTTATAAAAACTTCAAAATTAAATGGTTTAACACTTGAGGGTGTATGCACAAGTCTAGAGCTCCTCTCTTTCGAAACCATGTACTTTCAAGTGATCCATGTGATTGCGTGTAAGGCCATGTGATTTCTTGACTTGGAAACCCATGTGAAGAACCCTTCTTGGGAAACCATGTGATTTGTACATATGGTAGTCCTAGAGAACTTGGGCTAAGGGTACTTATATGGGTGGAGTTCAATGGGTGGATGATGAGAACATTGTTTTTATATTTATAGATTAAGATAAAAGTTCCAAAAGATGTAAATACCTTTAGGAGGTCTTCAAATAATTCAAGGAGGATCAAATTATTGATAAATTATAGCCAAAGTACCACATGTTTTCTAGAAGGTAATTACTCAAATGAGTGAGTCACAAGGGAGTTGCAATGGTGTCCTAGCGGAAGGCCGATGTCTCTAGTTCTCAAATTCCAGCCATATTTTGCTTATTTGAGCACTTGATTCATGTAATATCTCCACCCAAGTGTCTACCACGAGATTAGATGTATTATAAAGGTTTTTTATTAGTTTTCAATGCTATAATTAAAGGGGAGAAGTCATGATCTTGTTGGAATTCCAAGAGAGCATTAGGGGAAAAAATGAACCCTACATGGGCCTTTTAGATTAAGGAGTGATTAGAGATGGACCAATGAGAAAAGGGTGGTGGCCACAATCTAGTTTCTAAATTTACTAGACTAGGACTAGGCTTCCCTTGGTTTCTGCTAGTGAAAGCCTCCAAAACCACTATCAATTTGTGGTTTTTCTTAGAGGAGTGGTTTGAGATTTCATATCTTTGAATAACAACTGTCAGATGGTCCAAGAGATCCAAGGGATAGAGTTATTTTGCAAAAGTCAAGGCTCGAAGGAAGCTAGACCATTAGATCATTTTACGATCTTGCAGTTCTTCTTTAAATCAAGAAAAAAAATATGCAATGGCATCTGGAACGTTCGAGATTGCTTTGCATCTAACGGTTGACAATGATGCATTCAATGAAAAGGCGTTCATAGTTATGCATTGTTGGATTAGCTAAAGATCGAAAGGCCATGGACCATTAGTCATTAGAGAAGGCGCCTTTTAATGTAGACCCTTGGATTTTCCAAGAATGGCATGACTCATATTGAACGTAGAATTTGGATCAGCTAGAAACACGGGTGACCATTGGATATTTCCGACATTCGACAACTGCGAGGTCTTCCTGATTTTGGGATCAGCGTGAATCATGGAGGTTTGTTAGATCTTTTCAAAATGAACGGTATGGATAGACTGCACCACTATCCTTCTCTCTCTACTATCACATCTGAATTTTCAAGCAGTGATTATGGTATCCCCATCTCTTTTAATCATGAGCCTTCAAACAACAATATCGAATGGCTTGCATTTACTACGACCTATCACTCGTTTGAAGCCTTTTTTCCATATATTTTAATAGAGAAAACCACCGGTGGTATTGTGTGTTCCCTTAATCCCTTACAAGCTTAATTTTAATCCCTAAAAATTAGGGATCCTTACAAGGCCTATGCAAGGCCCCTTTTTTCCCCTAATGGTCATATGTCTATCCCTCCACTATTGTAGTTTTGCAGATAGAGATTGAAGAGCTTGTCTCTCCCTTATGATATATCCAAATTAATTGTTTGATAGTTGATTGGAATTATCTTACTATCCACTTTTATCCTCTTAATTTTCATATTCATTGGAGTTGTGAGTTGAGAGAAGTACTCTCTCCACGTAGTGTGTTTTCTCGGGTTTATCTCTATTGAAGGTCTCCATTAAACCTAAGAGTTGTAGAGGTCATATCTCTTTGTGTATTTATCCCATTTGAGTGTTGTTTAGCTCATTGTAAAGCTCATGGTATCTAGTATATTTAACTAAAACTGTTCAAGAAAGTCCTAACTGAATATAGAACTAAAAGCTATGCAATCATGACTAAGTTTTTGCACATACATTTTTGAGAAGGTCAACTAGTTCCTAGGGGGTTCCAACTACTTCTAGTTTTACTTCGGAGGTCAATAAACTCCAACATTGATATGAGAGGAAGGAATTCAAGATTGGGGAAGTTTTTAATACCTTCATCAAGAATTTGAAGCTATTGGCATAGAGGTTCATCATCAACACTACACAAAGGTAGAAGGAGATAGCGATGAAGCATCTCATGCAACATCCAAGGAAAGAAAGGTGCATAAAATTCAATAAAAAGGTCAATCTCATACTTCTTCTTTGTTGAAGATAAATGTACAAGCTCATTTTCATATGAGCCATGCTTGGATAAATTTACCAACTATAAAGATAAAGAAAAAAGTGTAGGAAAAAAGGAAAAAATAATAAAAGAAAAAGTCTAGTCAAAATTCATGATGAGTAAGAGATACAATATCTTGCCTTGTAGTTAGTAGCATGTAGTGGAGAAAGTGGTGAGTTAAGAAGGAGGCACAAACTTCTTCACATGCTCATTGGTTATAAAAGTGAAGTGGGAGCACATTCAAAACAAGGAGAGAAAGAGGCAAGAGCTCCCAGTAGTCAGATCTAGCCATTTTGTCATTTTGGTTTTCCCTTAGACTCCTTCCAGCTGCACGTCAGTTTGTACACACCTCTATTGCAGAGCTCATATCTCAGTGCATATGTAACCATTTTGTGCATTTAAACATTCATTGGAAATCTTATCTCCTGCACTTTCTTCATATCAAATATCTCTTTGAAAGCTTATGTAGTTTGTGAGATATCAGTGAAAGAGTGAAGTCCAGTTTTTTAGTATACCTGTGTAGATAGGTAGTCTATTTTGGTCAGTTCAGTTTCCCAACCAAAACATATTCAAATTGCATGCTTTTTGTCTTGTTGGAAAGCCCTTGGCATCTACTTTCACTACTGCAAATATCTCATTCAGATCATTCATAATCTATGATATATCTGTTAGAGAGTAAAGTTCAGTTTTACAATGTACTTATGTGTGGAGGTGGTCTATCTTGATGAGTTGCGTTTCCTAATCAAAACTCATCCAAATTACTTGATTTTTAGCTTGGTGGAAAGCTAATTGTGTCTACTTTCTCTGTACCAAATATCTTTCTCAAAAGATATATATTCAGAGAGCTATCAGTCCGAGAGTGAAGCTCAGTTCTTCAGCATACCTGTGTGGACAGGTAGTTCATCTCTGACAGTTGTGTTTCCTAATCAAAACTTGTCCAAATTAGGTCATTTATAGCTTGTTAGAAAGCCCTCTTTGTCTACTTTGATTGACTAAAGCATCAAGTCCATTTGAGTTTGTGTTGAGAGCAGCAAACTATCTAAGGTGTAGATGTTTGTCCAAGTGCTGGACATACAAGGGTTCACTACACACTTCCGTTGCGCATAGGAGAACTCATTCTCCACAGTTGGTATCAGAGAAAACTTGGTGTTGAAGCTTCATCAACAGAGCTGGAGATGAAGCAAAGCAAAAGACGAGCTACAAAACAAGAAGGAGCTTCACAAACGCAAGAGCAAAGGACTATAACTATTCGAGGTAATTCTCAAAGTCTTTGATACTCTTCAATGGCTGACTTGGGTCAACAAGTAGAGAAGTTGGACAAGGATAACTATCCCGTGTGGAAGTTTAGAATGACCAACTACCTAATGGGCAAAGGCTTATGGGTTATTGTGAGCGGCGATGATGCTCAACCTCAAATCAATCAAGCTATGACCACCGAAGTCCAAAGGAGGCAAGCAAAAGAATGGGAAGAGAGGAATAGGAGAGTCATGTTCCTCATTTCGCAAGTCATTACTAATGCCATGGTAGGTCATATTCAACATCTAGAGAAAGCTAAGGATGCTTGGGAAGCTCTTGAAAGGATGTATTCAAAAAATACCAAAGCTAGGAAACTTCAACTCAAGAATGAGTTGAACACAATCAAGAAAAGTTCGAGTCAATCCATAGCTGAATATACTTTGAAGATTAAGGAGCTAAGCGATGCTTTAGCTTCTATTGGCACAACGGTTGAAGACAAAGATCTTGTGTGTTATACTCTCAATGGCTTGAGAGAAGATGAAAGATGGAAGCCTTTTATAACTTCCATTAACTTGAAAGATGTATATCCAGGTTTTGAACAACTAATCCCTCATCTTGTCATAGAAGAGCTTAGCTTCGGTGGTCCCAAAGGAAAGGACAGCCACGACCAAATGTTATAAGGAAAATATGATTTCTTCTTTGGAGAAGAATAGAGTATGTTTTCCTTTAGAGAGAAGAGATGTTTAGAAAACATCTCTTAGTTTATTTTAGAAGGAATTCATTTACTCTACCTTTCAGTGTAATTTTCCTTCACATGGGACTTTCATTCTCCACTATTTTGGGAGGAAAAGTATGGAGAACTTATATACATGTTTTCAGTTATGGATGAGTAGAGCAAATGGATTCAATAGAATCTCTTTCAAAGGGAAAGGGAAAGTGGAATAGATTCCACTACCAGAGCTCTTTTCCTTAGAGGAGATTATTGAGAGAGAGTTTCACTTTCTCATTTTGGTTGTCTAGATAGAAGTGGCACTCTTCTATCAAAGATAAGAGGGAGATTAGTTAATCATGATGGTTAGATTGAGTCTCACATGGAGACTCTAGAGAGGAGTAATTATGTTATTCCAGTGATGGTCTTTGACTAGATGAGATGATCTAGTTATTGACATTAGTTAGACTGGGAGTAGAGTTATGAATCTTCTCTTTAGGGTTTCTAGGAGATAAGGAGATATCTAACCTATTGAGGTACCAAACTCTTAGTTGGTGTTACGTCATGAACATGATGTGTAAACATCAAATACAAGAATGGATACTTAAGGATTATCTGAATCTCAAAGGGAATGCCTTTGAATTCATAGGGCAAACTAAAGGGAAGCGAATATTTTTGAGTTTGCACTAGTGCCAATAGATGCTCTTCCAAAAGAACTTAGCCCAATGTTAAAGGATGACAAACTATAGACTTGTTGGTTAGTGAAATGTAGATATTGCATTTTACTACCAAGAAATTCTTATGTATGAGCTAGATGATGGATTTTCATAGTTCACAAGGTAGTTTAGATTAAGCTACTACTTGTGATTACACTCAAGGTTAGCAAGACCTAGAGTGGTATGAGGGCAATCTATCATTCACTCCTAGATGGGTTTGAAGTCACTTTTTATGGGACTTTGTTCTATACTTCAGAGGATTTTGTGGTTTATTATCTCCACTTTGGTATGGTCAAGCCTATAAGCTTGGCACTTTTACACTTGCTTTACATACTATTGCTCCAAGGAGGATACATCATATGCACTCACGTCATTCGGATGATATTATATGTTATGGGAGTGATAGTTTGGAGGTTGAGTCTACATAGGAGATAGTAGGCACCACTCAGACGATTTCCCACCTTTGAGATGATCTCTTATGAGACTTCTTAAGGGGAAGGATATGGGGAAAAAACACACAGAGATGACCATGTACATAGAATACATGGGGTCTAGGGGAGTTCGATCACTTTCTTCTACCATTACAGACATTTCATCTACATTTTTGAGGAAGAAAATGCTTTCAAGGGGAAGGAAATGTCACATTATGGATGTCACATCATGGAGGTTATGTGATGCCACATGGCACAAATAGGGACTTACATCATAAGGTAGAAGATTCAAGAGTTTATGATCTCTCTCATGAGAAGCTCCACGACTGGGAGGAAACGAATGCTATATATCTCTATGTGTCATTTGGGACAACTGGGAGGAGGTAGGGGAACAGTTGCAAAGAGGCAAAAGGTTTTCCCAACCTTATACCACGTTTGCACAAGATGTTTGATATTGTTGCTCAAATGATCGTGAGAATTTTTTATATGATGCAAATGGTGTTTAAGACCTTCTGACGCATAAAGGCTCCCATTGTAAATACACAAGGATTTGAATATGGGAATTTGGATTTAGTTTACGACATGAGCACGACACCTTCTCTCAAAGTATGTTATGCTTGGCATTGCTGATTGAAATATATGCCCGCTTGCTACAAGCAGACATTTGAAGACATGTTCACCACTGGCTTTTGGGAACATCACTCAGAGATATTCATCAATCACCCCATGCATTTGCTTCACTTGTTTGCTTGCGAACGTATTATGTATTCAGAACTCTATATGTGCCCACCTCCAAAAGAACCCCAACCCATTGATTGGGAGAAACTCGAACGCGACCTCATTCGAGGACTTTGCATTACCAAACATACCTTGGCAACATCCTACTCACCAACTATATTGCTCATGCAAAATCAGGTTCTGTCAGGGATGACAGAAATGAGGAGGAGGGGAGTGTTCAAGGCAAAGGATCGAGTATCGGATCTTGTCATAGAAGAAGAGGAAGTACATAAACTACTCAGATTACTTCATCATGGCAACAATGTTTTTTATCACGAGACAATGTAACATATGTATATACATCCGACTATTGCAAGTGTGAATCCATTTTGCCCAAGCTAAGGAGTCCTCGAGCTTGATTAGTCTAAGCAGAAAGTTGACAAAAATTTTGGTAATTTTTGGAAGCCGTTAGATAGTTCAAATTAGAGGTAGAACCTATTTTTTAACTATGTCGGTCACTAAATGTGAAATCGGTCAAAACTAGCCAAAAAACTATAAATAGAGCTAGAGAGCTCATTTTGTGGTTGTTGTTGAACCTATGAACTAGAGCTAGAAGAGCTATTGTAATTAGTTGGTGATGAATATGAATATGAGTTCTTTCCATGCCTTCCATTGATCTCCATTGCAACTTTCCCTATGTGTGTGTATGCATGTGTATGTATGCTCATTGCATTTCTCACCATCTTATTCGTGCACTTCACTTGCTTTTGATCTTCATATCGGCCTAAGCTCTATGTGGATTGAAAATTACGAGGTGGAGCTCCTTGTGTTGGTACTTTCCATTGTGCTAGAGTGACAATGACATTTTACATGCTGACATACAATGCATTGAGAAACATAATGTTCAATATCTTTTTCCATGTGTGGCCAAAAGAAGAAACCCTTGCAAGTATAAATGGTGCTATGTATGCCTCTATGACCCATGCAAGATGGTTCATGCATTTCTTTGATGACAAAATCTTTAAAAGCTTGGGTTATGCATAATCTATGTTGAAAATAAAGTAAACCATGATGAAATGTATACTATTCATCAGATAAAGGTGCACCATTATTGAATTCATGCCATGCACGTGAGAAATACAAATCAGATGCATAAGTGGAAATCATTTCTTAAAAAGAATGAATTTGGATGGCAGAAATATTATGCAAAAGAACATAATGTGAAGGAAAATGGCTAAGAGCATTAGCTAAAACATTAGCTTTACGAGGTTGATATTGGATCATGGGTTGGAAATTTTGAATAAATGAAGCCCATTTAAGATGCCAATCAGAGATTAAGGGCTGATTTAATAAATGCTTAATAGCTTGTTGATCGATTTTGATTAAGGCCTTATATCCCATAAGATAGTGTTTCAAAATTTGCAAAGCATGTACAACCGCTAACAATTCTTTATCATATGTACTATAATTCTTTTTTGAGGGCTTAAGATTCCTACTCTCAAATGCAATGGGATGATTAGTTTGCATTAAAACAACACCTATTCCTGAACCATTAGCATCAATAATGACATGAAAGGGTTGTGAAAAATCAGGTAATTGTAAAACAGCTGCATGTGAAAGTGCATGTTTGAGTTTTTCAAAGGATTGTTGTTCGGTAAGTCCCCATGCAAATTTTATTTTCTTTTTCAATATTAAAGTAAGAGGTAGTGCTAAATAAGAAAAATTTCAAACAAACTTTCTATAGAAACTAGTCAACCCAAGAAAAGAATGAACATCATTGACTAATTGTGGTGTATTCTACTATCACTTTAATCTTTTCTGGATCCACATGCATGCCTTTAATTGAAATAATATGTCCTAAATATTCTAGCTTAGGTTGAAAGAAGTAACTCTATTCAGGATTAGCATAAAGTGTGTTCTCTCGTAGCAAATCAAAAACTATTTTAAGATGCTTTTCATGCTCACTATCATTCTTACTATAAGCAAGTACATCATCGAGGAATACAAGAAAAAAACTTGGTAATGAAGAAAAATGTTGTTCATCATTCCTGCAAATGTAGAAGGGGCATTAGTAAGTCCAAAGGGCATTACCATAAATTCATAATGGCCAGTTTGAGTTCTAAATGCAATCTTAAAAATATCACTTTGTGTCATACGAATCTGATGGTAACCTGATTTTAGATCAATTTTACTAAAGACACGAGCTTCTCATAATTTATCTAAAAGATCATCTATTCAAGGAATAGGGTATCTATTCTTTATTGTGATCTTGTTAAGGGGTCTATAATCAATGCATATTCGATAAGTTTTATTCTTCTTCTCTACTAAGAGAACTGGTGCTCCAAATGGGGAAGAATTAGGCCTTATAAGTCCTTTCTATAGTAGGTGTTTTACTTGGTTTTCTATTTCCTTTTGGTGTAGTGGGCATGTCTATAAGGTGTTGTATGAGGAGGAGAACTACTAGGTACTAAGTCTATGCTATGGCCAAAGGATCCTCGCGATGGTGGTAGTTCAAAGGGATACTTAGACATAAAACAATCCTTATAAGTATTCATGAAAGGTTTAAGTATAATCATTCATGACATTGACAAAAAGAATGCATGAATTGAACCCTTTCCTAACTTCACATTTTACTTGAGTATGACTAATCAATGAAAATGGCTAGAAATCATGCTGCACAGACAAAATAATGATTTGACATTTAAATTCAAAGTTAAAGGTATGTGTATGATAGTCAATATGTGGGTTATAATGATCAAGAGGCATACTGAGTATAACATCATAATATTGCAAAGGTGCAATTAAAAATGTTCGTGCATATACACATGGGCCTATGCTAATCGTAACATCTTGCACTTCTCGTGTTACATTATAGCGAGTACCTTGAAATGCAGCTTTCACTTTATACAAGGAAGGAATTTTTTTTCATTTAAGTTCTTGTAGTAATGAATGTGAAATGAAATCATGTGAACTACCATCCTCATGTAAAATATTAACCAGTTTCTTATTGATACTACCCTACATGCAAAGTAAAGAATGAATTGAGATATCGTTACACACATGCATGCATACATACACACACATATACACACATGCATGCATACACACACACATACATACATACATGAATGCATACATACACACACATACACATATACTCACACATGCATACATAGACACACATACACATATACACACATGCATACATTCACACACACATACACACATGCACACATATACACACACATATACGATTTTTTTATAGATAAATAAATATGAAAATAGCTAGTGTTTTAATTAAATATATAAAATTACATTTTTAAAGTTTTTTTTACATCAAATATATGAAAATAGGATTAGGGTTTTTAGGCTATTTACACATACATAAACATATACTTATACGCATATATATATATATATATACACATGCATACACATACACACATGTTTTAGGTCTAGGTCTTTTCGATTAGGGTTTTAGGGTTACTACACATGCATAACATATATACACACATACACATACACATATAATACATATATACATGTATATACACATGCATATAGAAATATAAATATTCTAGGTCTAGATCTTTAAGATTAGGGTTTTAGGGTTTAGGCATACATATAATTCAATTAAATTCATATAAAGAGAAAATATAGAAAAAATTAAGAAAAAATCTAAATAAATAAATAAATAAATATATATATATATATGAAACTAGTGTTTTAAATAAATTAATTAAATATATATTAATAGATATATAAAAATAGGATTAATTAAGAAAAAATATGAATACATAAATAAATATATATATAACAATATAATTATATAGATAAATAAATATGAAAAGAACTAGTGTTTTAAATAAATAAATTAAATATATATAATATATATACACATACACATACACACATATACTTATATATATATATATATATATATATATATATATATATATATATATATATATATATATATATATATATATATATATATATATATATATATATATATATATATATATATATATATATATATATATATATATATATATATATATATATATACACACACACATATATATATACACATACAAATATATATACACATGCATACACATATATACATGTTTTAGGTCTAGGTCTTTTCGATTAGGGTATTAGGGTTTTCACATATGCATAATATATATACACACATACACATACACATATGATACATATATACATGTATATACACATGCATACAGAAATATACATATTTTAGGTATAGATCTTTAAAATTAGGGTTTTAGGGTTTTGGGCATACATATAGTTCAATTAAATATATATAAAGAGAAAATATTAAAAAAATTAAGAAAAAAATCTGTATATATATATATATATATATATATATATAATAGGATAATTATATAGATAAATAAATATGAAAAGAACTAGTGTTTTAAATAAATTAATCAAATATATATAATTAAATATATAAAAATAAAATTAAGAAAAAATTTTGAAATATAAATAAATATATATATAACAAGATAATTAGATAGGTAATAAATATGAAAAGAACTAGTGTTTTAAATAAATTAATTAAATATATATGATTAAATATATAAAAATAGGTTTAATTTTAATGATTTTAATTAGAGTAAATATATATACACATACACATATACACATATACTTATATACATATATATATACACATACACATATATATACACATGCATACACATATATACATGTTTTAGGTCTAGGTCTTTTCGATTAGGTTTTTAGGGTTTTTATACATGCATAACATATATACACACATACACATACACATATAATACATATATATACATGTATATACACATGCATATAGAAATATACATAGTTTAGGTCTAGATATTCAAAATTATGGTTTTAGGGTTTTGGACATACATATAATTCAATTAAATTTATATAAAAAGAAAATATAGAAAAATTTAAGAAAAAATCTGAATATATAAATAAATATATATATATATATATATATATAATAGGATAATTATATAGATGAATAAATATGAAAGGAACTAGTGTTTTAAATAAATAAATTAAATATATAAAAATAGGATTAATTAAGAAAAAAATTGAATATATAAATAAATAAATATATATATATAACAGGATAATTATATAGATAAATAAATATGAAAGGAACTAGTGTTTTAAATAAATTAATTAAATATATATAGTTAAATAAATAAAAATAGGATTTTAATTATATAAGAAATAGACATATATATAATACATATATATAACATATATAACACATATACACATATATAGGTCTTTAGGATTAGGGTTTTGGGATTAGGGTTTTAGGTTTTTTTAGGTCTTTAAGTATTTAGGTTTTAGTATTCTAGGTTTAAGTCTTTAGGAGTATTATTTTTAGGTTTAATAAAAAAAAATCAAATGTTCTAAAATGTCCATATTATATCAGATGGTTAGCTCGGATTTGGAGGAGAGAATGGCATGTCCTTGCACTCAGTGCAAGTATCAAATTTATTAGAAACTACAGATTTGTACTACACATGTTAGAGAGTATGGATCCTTTCATAAAAGTCGACTAGAAAACCTACGCTACCATTTGCATGGTCCCCCAAGAGAGCACATGGACCCAAATGACATTGCACCGGTAACCTCTCGTGGACAAAAGAGAACAAAAAAGGAGTTAGACGTACAAGCAAGTACTAACAGCATTACACGGAATGAACATATGGAAGAAATGCTTGAAGCATTTTATGAGATGGATGAAGATCATGATGCTGGAGAAGATGTCGAGAGTTTCATGGACACAACAAAATTTCCACAATCAAAAGTCGATGAAGAATATGAAAACATGCGAAGACTATTTCGTTTACAACTTTACAATAGAGCAAAGATATCTGTACTACATGTGTCACTCGTGATGCTCAATCGGCAATCCATTTATGGATGGTCAGATAGTAGTGTCACTGACTTGTTTAGGTAAGTGGATTTGAAATAAACTTTCATTGTTGTATCAAAATAACTTTATTTATTAATATCATTCTAATTGCTTATTGCACACTTCTTAAAGATCAATTTTTGCCAGAGGGCAATGACATGCCTCCAACACATGGAGATGCAAAAAAACTTTTAGAGTCCATTGGAATGGATTATACTAAGATTCATGCTTGTCTGAATGATTGCATCCTCTTTTGGAATGAATATGAGCATCTCCACGTATGTCCAAAGTGTGAAGCAAATAGATTCAGTAAGAACCATTTATAAAATTAGTTGTTTAGTATGGTGGATCTCTTCTAAAGAGATAAATAGAGATAACATAGAGAGTGCAAAAATCAATGCTATGGAGGTTGTTTGTATGGTAGAGAAATACTTTCCCACAAGTATTCTCACTATTCAGCTTCATTTACTAGTTCATGTGGTAGATGAAGTTGCATTAGCAGGAACTATCCATAGTTGATGGATGTTCTTCTTAGAGTGCTTTATGAAGACATTAAAAGGGTTTATTCGACAAAGAGCATGTCCAGAGGGTAGCATGTCAGAGGGATGGTTTGTACAAGAGTCTCTTGTATTCGTAACTAAGTTTCTACATATGTGGGATCCCGAAATGCCTCGTTTATGGAGTGATGATGAAGATGTTTGTCTTGTAGGCGATGAACCACAAGGTAAAGGATTGCAAAGAAAAATGGATGCAGTTTTTAGAGAGAAGGCAATGATGTTTTGCATAGTTAACTCTCAGCCTATGCAGAAGTGGTTAGAAAAGTATGAACTTGCCAAGCAGACCAACACAAATGAAAGAGCTCGATTTCGAAGGAATCGTTCCACTCAATTTTTGCCTCTTCCAAAAAGTCTTCGACCTCTTCCACCTTTTCCAACGAGAAGATGGCTAGATAGAGTGGTTTCACAAGCAAAGGTAGTGGGTGAAGATATCTCTGAAGAAGAAGAAGAACTCACAAAGGGATGTGATTGGGAGTATACTAAATACAGTGCACTATGATCTCATGCACGACACTTTCAGATCGCAGGAATCGATGAAAATAGGTCTAATTTTGATAGTGGCATGATGGTGAAATTTTTGCAAAAACGTAGAGCGAGTGCAAGAGGTGATAATGCTCAAGAAGACCAGCTAGATTATTGTGGTGTGATTCAAGATATCTTGAAACTATCTTTTAGGAAGTTTGATTACTTTGTTTTTGATGTGAAATGGTTCAAAGTAGTCACCTCTAGAAGAAACGCAACAGTGAGGCATGATAAAAGCGGTTTGCTTCAAGTCGACTCCACAAAATTATGGACGGATGAAAGAGATACATTTGTACTTCACGATTACTGTGAGCAAGTTGTTTTTGTACCAAATTCAAAAGAACTAGAGTGGGTATTTGTTTTACAAGTTTCCCCATGTAGTAGACAAATTTGTGAGAACATAGATGTAGAAGAAAGTCCATCTGTAGTGGACTGAGAGATTCATTCGATAATCCAGGAGGATGAGATCATTGTTCGAGAAGAAGAGGTCATTGAAGAAGATGAAATATAGGATGATGCAATAGATAATGATCACGAAGAAATAGATGATGCACCAATAATATAGAGATAGATATTATCGGTGCATTGGATCTCCAAGAGGATGATAGACTAGAGGAGTTTTGAATCAAACACTTGTACGTACTAATTTTTGTTAATTTTTTTGCTAGGTTTTTTTCTTTAGTACCATTTCTCTATATTACCTTTATTATCATATGCTAACTATTTGAGTTCTTTTGTTACAAAGCACAATGGGAGACAGTCCTCTAGTCACTCCACATTCCATGATAGAGAAGCAGTTCTTAGAGTTCATCTCAGGTACGTCCCGCGTATATGGCCGCTGCATCACAATATTGGATCGCTCGTGGTAGCACTCCCCCCGGCCTCACTCCTGGCGGCCCCACTCCTATCGGCCTCACTCTTGCCTGTGTCACTCTTGTCTGTATCACTCCTACCAGCGTCACTCCTGTGGGTGGTGCTACTCCCGTCGGAGGTATGTCTCCTAGCTTTATGACCACCACGACCATCTTTTCAGCCATCCCCTACTGGCTCTAGTAGTAGATATGTGCGTTCGACACCTCAGTGCGACACACGTTCTGGTCCGTCTCATAGGTCGAGGTCACGCTTTGGAGCAGGAGGTTCTAGGAGTGGATCTACAAGTAGGTCTAGAGGAGTCGGCTGTTGTGGAGGCAATGCAACGAATGTTGTATCACCCGCTTCTACTCCTAGGACGAGTACCTCGGATGTAGGTATGCATGCCACATGGTACACCATGTGGAACACCATGTACACCTTGGGGTGCTCATGACCATGATGACTCCAAGGTGTTTAGTATCCGAGATGGAGCTCTGGTGATGGATGCGGTTGGAAAAGCAATGCGTGCACGTATATGATAGCTTTGCTCCATATAGTTCGGACACTCTATCATGTTGAAATGGAGTGAACAAGATAAAGATCGAAAGAATTATATCACAAAGATGATTTATCAGGAGTTTTGACCCGTTGATGGGCAACCTCTTGTCAGTTCAGAGTGGATTCTGCACACCGCACGTGAAGTTATGTCCCATCGATGATCCGAGGCTCGTGATGCTTTCAGAGCAGGCTTACCAAAGCCTGTATGGTTAGATGCAGAGGAGTGGGATATGATTCGTGATGAGAAGCGACACACTCCTGACCAATATCGCTAGCAGCAAGATGCCGCAACCACACGTTTAGATACGGTTGGACCATCACATTTGGGCACTGGCGGATATGAGAGGATGCGTCCCTAGTTTGTAAGTACCATTTGATTTATTGAATTTGTTTGTATTAAGCTTCTCATGTATGTTCCTCTAATGTTTTTTATATTTGTTGCAGGAGTTGGCAATGGGTCATCCTCGAACATGAACGGAGGAGGCTTATGGATATCATCATGGATTGACTGCACTATTGGAGGACTTGGAGGGACCCGATGCGGTCGTTTCATGGGAGCGTTTGCGATGCGGTGATGAAATTATAAACTTGGTTTTTACTTGTTGTTTGTAAATCTCATGTGGATTTATCTCATTTCATGAATGTTCTTTGTTGCACGACTGTTGATATAGAACATTCTTTGCATGTATATGGCAATGGCACACCGAAATTTTGTATTTGATTTTTATATGGCAATGCAATGCTTTGTGACATTTTGTAAAATTGTCATATATGACATTGGTTTGCCACACTCTTGTACATGCTTCATTTATGAAATATATAACTTTTCTTGTACATGGTTCATGGTTTATGGTTCATTCTGATTATCTCTTTTGAGTCCAATGATATTCTGTTTTATGAAATCATATTTTGGTTGACATTAGAGTACACCACATGTACTCGGTCTTTTTTGGGTAGGGTGTATTGTCTTTTGCTAAGCAACATCATGGTAATGTTGCTGTAGCAAAAGACAACACATTCTACCCAAAAAAAAATTTGTAGATATGGTCATCGGTATAAGCAATGATAGTCCTAGTAATGGCATCGGAATAAGCATCGGTACACCTAGTGGGTGCCAGTATACGCAATGGTACACCCAACATAGGCGTCCGTATAACCGTCGATATGGGCGTCGATAATACCAACGTTTATACCGACGCTCATACCGATGATTATACCGATGCCTATATCCATGCTTTAATTTTGACGCGTATATCGACACCTACACCGACATTGGGGCAAAAATGCACACATTCATTTCCCTCGATAAAAACCTCAGTATAGGGCCGATCTGTTGTAGTGATAAGAGAAAGAGGACAAAAAGTACATCTTTTGACAGAATCTTACTTCTAAGACTTTGAGGGTTTTAAAGAATCTCATAACTTTTAAAATCAAAATATTTACAAGTTTTTGGGATTAAATGATTTGAAAAGGAATAAAAATCCATTTTAGAGAGAGAACATATATTATCTAGATAGATTTGCTACAATGTACCAAAACTTGAGCTCAATTCAGTTCTTAAGTAAAAAACATTAACTCAAAGAGAGAAAGATCTAAAAGAGAGAAAATGGTACTTATTCACTTTCTAGATCCAAAATTGAGATATTATCCATCTACCACACTCACTTAGGGCCTAAGTCAAAGCATGATTATAGTTAATCCCTTTCCACTAAAGTGGCAAAATAAGTGGCCCTTGAAGTCCCTAAACTTTTCCTAAAATGCATGTTTGTGTATGCATGTTTTTTAATGTATCATATATGTATGTATGAAAGAATGTATGTTTTTATGAATATGTTTTTGTATTAATGTATGTATTTATGAAAGCATATGTATGTATGTATGTATGCATGAATGTATGCTTGTATGTATGTATGTATGTATATATGCATGCATCTATGTACGTATGTTTGTTAGTTTATGTATGTATCTATGTAGATATGTATGCATGCATGTATGTATGTATGTATGTATGTATGTATGTATGCATGTAATTATGTATGTATGTACATATGCATGTATGTATGTACATATGTATGTATGAATGTACGTACTTATGTATGAATGTATGTATGTATGTATGTATGTATTTATGTATGTATGTATGTATGCTTGTATGTATTTATGTATGTATGTATGTATGTATGTATGTACGTATGTATGTATGTATGTATGTATGTATGTATGTATGTATGTATGTATGCAGGTATGTAAGTAAGTAAGTATGTATGTATGTATGCATGTATGTATGTATGTATGTATGAATGAATGTATGTATGTATGTATGTATGTATGTATGTATGTATACATGCATGTATCAATCTATGTATTTATAATGTGACAAAATCAGTGGCCCTTCAAGACCCCCAAACTTTTCCTAATGCATGCATGTGTATACATATATGTATGCATGTTTTGTAGTGTATCATTTATGTATGTATCAATGAATGTATGTTTGCATTTATGTATGTATGTTTCAACATATATATGCATGAATGTATGTATGTTTCTATGTATGTTAGTATGTATGTATGTAAGTATGTATGCATGTATATATTTATGTACGTATGTATTTAAGTATGTATGCATGTATGTATGTATGTATACAAGTATGTATGAATGTATGTATATAGTAATGTGTGTATGTATGAATGTTTGCATGCTTGTATATATGTGTGCATGAATGTATGCATGCATGCATGTATGTATGTATGTATGTATGTATGTATGTATGTATGTATGTATGTATGTATGTATGTATGTATGTATGTATATTTGTATGTATATATGTGTGTATGTATGTATTGATGGATGTATCTATGTATGCATGTATGGATGTATTTATGTATGCATGCAGCTATGTATGTTTGTGTATGTATGTGTGTATGAATGAATGAATGAATGAATGAATGCATGTATGTATGAATCTTTGTATGTATGAATGTATGTATGTATGTATTCATGTTTAGATGTATGTATATATAAATGTCTACGTATATATGTATGCATATATATATATATATATATATATATATATATATATATATATATATATATATATATATATATATATATATATATATATATATATATATATATATATATATATATATATGTGTGTGTGTGTGTGTGTGTATATATGTGTGTGTATGTATGTATAGATAAATATGTAAATAGGAACTTTTGTGTAAGTAAATACACATGTAAGTATGTATGCATATTAAATGTATTATGTATATATGATGCATGTATGTCAACTTATGTATTTGTTACACATATATGGATTTGTATATGTTAAATTATGCATTTTTAAGAAAAAAACAATGTATGTCAACTTATGTATTTATTACACATATATGTATTTGTATATGTTAAATTATGCATCTTTTAAGAAAAAAACAATTTAGAATGTACAAAAAAGTTTACAATGAACTTACAACAATTAGCCATAATCTCCGATCCATTAACATTTTTAAGAATCTAAAAATGAAAGAAATACAGATAGAGAGAGAGAGAGGAAGAGAGGGATAGTGACAGAAAGAGAGAGAGAGAGAGCGATAAAAAAGATAGAGAGAGAGGAAGAGAGAGAGACGGATAGAAAAAGATAGAGAGAGAAAGAAAGAAAGAGAGAGAGTTAGGGAGAGATCTTTTGGTCAGATTTGTTTGCTTGACTATTTACTCGCTCTTTAATTACGTACGAATAGAGTGATTGACCGAGGCGTGATGTTTTCTTTTTGCAAACAAATAGAAAAACCATCATGAAAGCAATTAAAATGTCTTCATATAAAGAATTAAGTATTTTGTGTACTGTATTTTTTATTTTTGTATTGTAATCATCACATAAGGATATGGGGTGATGACATCACACTTTTTAAGGTTTTCTCATTTTAATCACCGTATATATGATGATTCACACACGATGGTTTTAATGAGAATGCGATGTTTGGGGTAGCAATGATATTATATTTCTTCAAAAATCATTATAAGGGGTCACTTTTTGTAGTGGAACATGTCTGGTCAAAGCAGCCTCAAAGATTCAGCCTCTCATCCCACCCAAAACAATTAAAAACGAAACCATCTAATAATTGTATTGTTTGTTTTCAAACGAAGCCCTTTTAATATAAAATTCAGGAAAGTACAAAAAGGTTGAGAAAACTTTGTTACTTTTTTTATTTTGTTCATTGACCTACTCTTCTAATTAAGCTTGAAGGAATATAATTAACAACTTCCGGTATGATGATCTTGTTGATATATTTAGGTAGTGATATGTGTGAACACACTAGGACCGCTAGGGGACTTTTTTCACCCTTTAGGAGGTTTTTTTCCCCGCATTGTATATATGCCTATTGCCTTAATGGGATACTTATCTTTGTACATTCTAGTGGTAACACATTCAGTATTGTGTGTTGTGCTCCAACCTTCTTCTTCTTCCTTGTGTTGTTCGTGTTGTCTAATAAGAGCAGGTCATTGCTTCATCTAGGGTGTCGTCTGCACCTCTCTGGTTGTAGTCTCAAAATCGCATGAATTTTGGTGAGCATACTCAACCTATTTCCGAGATCAAAGCAGCTTCAATGTGTGGTGCCAAAATCGCGATCTGAGCTTGTTTCGGCCTCCGAACCCACTATCATAGGGTTTGTGCAGGCTATTTCATCTTTTTGTGTCAAAGGCATATACCAGTTTTGGTTCACCAGTATAAGTGTCTCGAAGTCTGCTACAAGTCTAGTAGAATTTCTCTAGGTAGTTTTGTTCAACTTTTTGAGATACAGTCAATTTCTTGCATCAAGGTATTTTAGTCACCGGCCATGGCTGAAAGCAGTGTTGTATTTCGTATGTTGGCTATTGAGGATGAGTTGGATGGTACCAACTACCCATTATGAGCTTATATGATGCAACATGTATTGGTTGCAAAAGGACTGTGGAACATTGTGCAGGGTGTTGAAAAATGTCCTATCACACTTGCATGTACTAAAGTTGTTGTAGAAGGTGTCGAAGATGATGATATTCTACATATTCCTGTTCGCGCTACGATTTTTGTTGCACCAACTGTAGAGCAAATTCATTGGGATGGCAGAAATGCCCAGACACATGCATTGATAGCATTGTAGTCAAACGTGCCATTATTCCTCACATATGCTCTTGCAAAACAGCTAAGGATGCTTGGCATACACTTACCACATTGTACCAAGCTAGGAATGAGGCTCGTGTTGCTTACCTCCGAAAATAGTTGGAGAGTGAGCACATGAATGAAGGTGACTCTATGGACAATTTTCTAACAAAGATCAAGAACTTGAAGCAACAATTGATTTCTGCTGATGAGATTATACTAGATAGCTTACTTGTGTAGACCGTTCTGAATGGTCTTCTTGATTCATATCATAGTTTTGCTTCTACTCTTTGGTGATGATGAAAGGCAATCCAAATGCCTTGTCATTTGAGGAGTTAGTCTCTACTTCTGTTGTAGGAAGATCAATCCAAGCAGAACAGGTCCATTATGCATGTTGCAGATCAAACTTTCCTGGCTAGTCAGAAGGGCAAAGGAAAATGGAGCTCTTCAACTAGTAAGCATAAATCTGCTTATTTTTCACAATCAAAGAGGGAAGACAAAGATGAAAAGAAATCAGAAAAGCAAAAATTGTTTTGCAAGTACTATAAAGGAAATGATCATATCATAAAGAACTTTCCAAAACTGGCTGCTAAAGAGGCAAAGAAGAAAGAGGCTGGAATGGTTGTTGCAGAGTCCTCTATACCAAAAACAGAGTTTGCTAATCTTGTGCAAGAAGAGGAATGGGCATTTACTAGTGTTTGCAATTTTGACCCATCTTCTCATGAGCAGTGCATATCTGCTGTAGACTTAGATGTTTGGTACTTTGACAATAGGGCGACCAAACATATTACCTCGCAGCGTAGTTCCTTCTCTTCACTCGAGCATGCCCCTATAGGGAATACTGTTACATGGGCCAAACACTCCTCTTATCCTATTATGGGAGTTGGTAAGATCATTTTGACTACTGTTGATGGTAGTTCTTTCACTTTGTTAGATGCTTTATTTGTGCCAGGGATCAAGAAGAATCTATTATCGGTTTTTGCATTAGCCAAGATTGGTTTGGTTGTGAAATTTGTTGATGACAGATGTACAGTTCATGATCTTTCAAATGGTGACGTGATTGTTGCTTCTAGCATTTTATGTCGTGGGCTTTATAAACTCATAGACTATGATAGATCGATGAATGATTTGGCATGTGCAGTACATGATTCTTAGGCTATTTCAGATGCAAAGCTTTGGCATGCACGCTTTGGTCATCTAAACTTTGCTAGTTTGCTACGCCTGCAAAAATCTAAAATGGTGTCCTCTTTGCCCAAACTTGAGGCACCGGATAAACATGTATGTGAAGGCTGTATTTTGGGCAAAATGCAGTGTTCCTCATTTCCAAAACATGGTTAGTTCGGGCTACTCAGAAATTGCAGCTTGTTTATAGTGATGTTTGTGGTCCTATGCAGTCACCCTCTTTTGGAAATTATCTTTACGTCATGACTTTCATTGATGATTATTCCAAGCATGCATGGGTATATCCATTGAAAGCAAAGTCCAAAGTGTTCATGTGCTTCAAACAGTTTTTGGTATTGGTTGAAAATCTGTGAGCATGTAAAATGGACACCCTCCATTCTGATCGGGGGGGAATATATGTCTTGTGAGTTTAATGCATTGCTGGCTGAATGTGGGATAAAATACCAGTGTATAGTGCCATTTACCCCTCAACAAAATGGATTTGTTGAACGAAAGAAGAGGTGACTCATGTAGATGGCGAGGTGTATGGTCAAGATTTTGGCTTTACCACATAGTTTCTAGCTTGAGGTTGTCATGTGTGCAATATATGTACTTAACAGGTGTCCCACTTAAGTGGTACAGTCTATCACTCCATATGAGGTTTGGCATGATCGCAAGCTATCTATTGCTCATTTGCATGTTTTTGGTTGTTTGGCATATGCATTAATGCCTGAACAACATCACAAAAAAATGGACGATAAAGCAGTAAAATGATTTTGTTGGGTATAGTTATGAAAGTAAAGGGTATCATATGTATCATCCACATACTAAATGCATTCTGGTTAGCTATGTTGTTGTTTTTGTGGAAGATGCTATTCAGCCATTGCTTTCATGTACTAAGGAGACATCTGTTAGCTCCAAAGACATGTATGATACTTTGCTGCCTCTTTTTACAGGTGGACAGTCTAGTGTTGGTTCTAATGAGGCAACTTCTCAGCCTTTGCAGGTTACATGTGATGATGTAGATCATCCCATTTTTGATGCAGATTTACATGATGCACTTGTTGATGAGAGAGCTGACATTGAGGTGGCAAAAACTATGCCAAAATTGTTGGTGTAGACTTTGCGTGATAGAAAATTAGATGCACCTCTATCATATCATAGTCGTTCAGGCCCTCATAGTGCTTCTTTTGCATCAGATTGCTATGTTATGGCTGCATCTAGTCTCTCTGATGAGAATGAGCCTGTTTCGTTTGATGAAGCACAAAATTCAGAAAATTGGATGGCTGCTATGCAATCTGAATATGATGCTATAATGAAGAATGGTACTTGATCTTTATGGGATTTGCCTCTAGGCAAGAAGACCATTGGCACTAAGTGGGTTTACAAGCTGAAGCATAAGCTTGATGGAACAGTTGACAAGTATAAGGCTAGGCTTGTTGCAAAGGGTTATGCACAGGAAAGAGGCATTGATTTTGATGAAACCTTTGTACCTACATGCCGAATGACTACTATTCATACCATCTGTGCACTTTCTCATCATGGTTGGAATGTACATCAATTGGACATTAAAAGAACATTTTTGAATGCTGACTTGCATGAAGAAGTGTATGTTTTTCAGCCCCGTGGCTTTGTGCAGAAAGGGCATGAAAACCAGGTGTGCAGTTAAAGAAGGCATTATATGGTTTAAAGCAAGCACCACATGCTTGGTATGAAAAGATACATGCCTATCTAATTGCACATGGTTTTGAAAGCAGCCCAACTGAAAGCACCTTATATGTTAAGTGTGCTAATGATGTACTTTTGATCATTGTGGTGTATGTTGATGACATGGTGCTCACTTGTCCTCATGAGAAGCATATTGCTGATTTGCATGCCTCATTTGAGATGTCTGATTTGGGGCATTTGCATCACTATTTGGGCATTCAGTTTATGCACGTTGATGGTGGGATGGTTGTGTCAAACGAAATATATTGACACATTATTGCAGCATTTTGGCCTTGAAGACTATAAACCTATTGCCACTCCTATGGAAACAGGTTTAGGACTGAGTCTTCATGATGCTGGAGATGCATTAGATGTTGTTCTCTATCAGTAGGTTGTTGGATGCTTGCTTTACTTATGCATTACTCGGCTAGATATTCAGTTTGCTATCTCATAGATGAGCAGGTTTATGTATTGCCCAGGAGTCAAGCATTGGTGGGCGGTTAAGCGCATCTTTCACCACTTGAGTGGTACCTGACTACTTGGTCTATTTTATTGCAAGGGGGGATCACTACCACCATATTTGCATGCTTTTTTTTACTCTAAGTGGGTTGGTTGCTACAACACTCGTGTGTCCACTAGTGGTTTTTGCTTCATGCTTGGTAGCTCATCCATATCTTGGTTGAGCAAGAAGTAGCCTACTGTGGCCACTTCCAATTGTGAGGCTGAGTATAGGGAAGCTTTCATAGTGACTGTTGAGTGTGTGTGGCTTAGATGCCTTATGGCTGATTTGGGTGTTGGTCAATGTTCTGCCACCACCATCTACACTGACAGTCAAAGCACATTGGCAGTTGTGAGGAACCCTGTGTTCCATGCTCACACTAAGCACATTCAGGTGCATTATCATTATGTCAGGGACAGGTTCTCTACTGGGGTGATCAGCTTGGCATATGTGCCCACGCAAGAGAACATTGTAGACCTTTTCACGAAGGCTTTGCCTAGGGAGAAGTTTGAACGTTTTCACAAAGTTTTGGGCTTATTTCCTTTTGTGGAGTGATTTCCACATAGCTTGGCACTTCCTTATACATGAGTGCCAGCTCCTTGTTTAGTGCATCACTCTTGGGGGAGATTTGTTGATATATATAGGTTGTGATGTGTGTGACCACACTAGGATCACCGGGGTACTTTTTTCCCTCTTTAGGAGGTTTTTTCCCCCGGCTTGTATATACGCCTATTGCCCTAATGGGATACTTATCTTTGTACATTCTAGTGGTAATACATTCAGTATTGTGCATTGTGCTCCAAGCTTCTTCTTCTTCCTTGTGTTGTTTGTGTGCTTCCGCAGATGTCTAACTCTAACTGATCCCCACTTATTCCCCATTTTATCGCTTCCATTTGATTGATTACTTTCAATTTAGTGGTTGTATGTATGTATGTATGCATTTAAGGAATGTATGTATGTATACATGTCTAAATGTATGTATGTATAAATGTCTATGTATATATATATATATATATATGTTTATTCATTGACCTACTCTTCTAATTAAGCTTGGAGGATTGAAATTAACAACTTCCAATATGAGGATCCCCACTTATTCCCAATTTTCTTTCTTCCATTTGATTGATTACTTTCAATTTAGTGGTTGTATGTATGTATGTATGTATGTATGTATGAATGCATGTATGTATGAAGGTATGTGTGTATGAATCTTTGTATGTATGGATCTATGTATGTATGCATGTATAGATGAATGTATGTTTAAATGTCTATGTATATACATATATACATACATACACACACACACACACACACACACACACACACACATATATATATATATATATATATATATATATATATATATATATATATATATATATATATATATATATATATGTGTGTGTGTGTGTGTGTGTGTGTGTCTATGTATATGTATATATGTATACATGTTTGTACATACATTATATATACACATAATCTATCTCTTTCTCTGTAGATAATATGTATATAGGCATGTTTGTATACTTATATAGATATGTATGTATGTATCCATATTAAATGTTCTACGTATATATTATGCATGTACGTCAACTTATGTATGTATTACACATATATGGATGTGTATATGTTAATTTATGCATCTTCTAAGAAAAAACAATTTAGAATGTACAAAATTAATTTACAATGTTCTTAGAGAAATTAGCCATAATCTGAGATCTATTAACATTTTTGAGAAGTTAAAAATGCAAGAAATACAGCTAGAGAGAGAGGGGATAGAGAGATAGAGAGAGAGAAAGAAAGAGAGAGATTGAGAGAGAGAGAGAGATAGAGACAGAGGGGGATAGAGAGAGATAGAGAGAAAGAAAGAGAGATTGAGAGAGAGATCATTTGGTCAAATATTTTTGCTTGTCTATTTAGTCGCTCTTTAATTAGGTACGCGTAGAGTGATCGACCGAAGCGTGATGTTTAATTTATTTTTGTTTACCAACAAATAGAAAAACCATCACGGAACCGATTAAAACATCTGCATATAAAAAATTAAGTGTTTTGTGTTGAAGACATCGTACAAACGATTCTTATTTTTTCTATTGTAATAATCGCATATGCAACATCTTCCACGTATGACAATTTGACGCATATGAGACGATCATCGTGTATGTAATGATGACATCTAATGCTTATGTGATGCTTTTTAAGTGTCTTATTAGTGGCCAAATTTTTTCATTTTGATCGCCTACAAAAACACCGTATACATCCCACACGATGGTTTTTAATGAAAATCTTTTTTTTTTTTTTTTTTTTAAGTTTATTCATTGACCTACTCTTTTAATTAAGCTTGAAAGATTAAAATTAATAGCTTCCTGTATGAGGATCCCCCCTTATTTCTCACTTTCAAGGAATAAACAACTTTCAAGGGGTTAAACATCAAGCCACACCTCCGGTTAATTTCATTGTTCGTCCATTTTATTTCTTCCATTTGATCGATTACTTTCAATTTAGTGGCTTCTTTGGATATAAAGAGAGAAAGAAAGAGAGAGGAGGAGATGCCGCTACTTATGCGGACCATAGTTGTTTTTTGATGGTCGTATTGCTTACTTCGAACATTTTGATCCTTAAAATAAAATCATATTTTTTTAATAAATCTTCTTAAATTACATTAAGAATGTGAAATATAATCATATCTTTCAAAAAAAACTTTATAGATCACAGTAAAAATCTGAAATATAGGTATTATGTTTAGGTAACCTCAAACGCATTTTAAATGGAACCCTGATGTCGACCCCCCTATACCACTTCATTGCATGCCTTAGATAAGTTGTATTCTCTCACATAGAGAGAGAGAAGCAGGTCAAACGCAATCGATCGATGCTCTCTGTAATTCATATAGTGTAGATGTAAAGAAACAGGGAAGGATGAGCGAATTCGCTCCTGATCTTGGCGAGCGACCAATTAAAAAATTGAAAAACGGCGTCCATATGTACAGAGCCAAGCTGCTAGAGATATGGTTGAGAGAGAGAGAGAGAGAGAGAGAGAGAGAGAAGTCAGACTTTAAGAGGCAATTCAAAGGTGACATGGAGTAAGCCACTTATGCACGCAAAAAGGAAGAATGCCATCGCTAGATGCAGGAAGAAGGAGGGGTGAGTCTCTAAGAAATCGCAGAAGCGTCCGCTCAACCCGTAAGGGGGTTGCGATGCGGGCATATATATATCGACTCTATCGATTTTCTGCACGCCATACTTGACGCTGTTTCGGAGAGCCATACAGTTAAAATGAATGAGGCCGTAGTGTCCATGAAGACGATGATGAGGATGGAAACCGATTCTCTCATATCCGCCCAGAGGGGCGGAGGTGCTAAGAGCAGATAGCATCCGTCTGCATAAGCGCCGTGGTCCTCTGTATATCGATACTCCGCCTTGGATACACCTCCAAATCCTATGCCCTTTGTATAATCGTCTCCTGCAGAACAGCTCTCTCTCTATCTCTCTCTCTCTCATTCACACACACACACACACACATATTTTCAACCATACTAATTAGATTCAATCACATACTCCAATTCATATTCGAGATAGTCGAGCACTGGTCTCTTTACTGGCCGGCTATTACCAGCAAAGGCTCCATGCTCTTCGTCCCGTCTATCTGCAAGAACGGCAGCAGCCATGTGTACCTTATCGACAGGATTTTCTCTGCCATCACCACCATTAAAAAGTAGCAGGTCGTATGGTGGCTCCAGCTCCAGCATATCAGACACATGTAGGACCTCGGCACCAAGCGCAGCATTTCCAAGAGGGATATCTACCATTACTACGAAGAGTAGGGCTAGCCAGATCACCCAATGGTACTGTTCATGCTCCATTAACGCATAACCAAATGGAGTAAGAGATCAACGCTACACGAATCTGATCACTTCGACCTACTGCGTACCTCTCAAATGGATAAGCATTTGGTGACTTATCGATGGCACCGGACCATGGAATCAATATCTGTTCGCTTAGGAGGCGCAAGACTAGGAAGATCAACCGGAGGGGAAGGCGAAGAAGGGGGAGAAGATGAAGTTGAAGGGCGGTTGAGAGCGGGGTTGTTTAGTCTTCGACTGCATGGAAAGGCGGGTATTGAGGCTGATAATGGTCTGAGAACTGAATGGTCGTGAGATGGAGGTGGAAGAGTGATGGGCAGCCTGGAAAGTCACTCGGCCTACGGCATCGCTTATCCCGGCCCAGAAGCATCCCTCATTGACCCGACAAGAGGCAGCTTCGGCTTTACAAATCGATAATGCACGACGCTCTCCACGTTGACCTGTTCGCTCATCCGCATGTCCGATTAAGCTGTGGAATTGCGGACGACAAGCAGATGAAGAAATCTGTCATGGGACCATCGGAGAAACATATTCAAAGAATATTAGCCGCTTACAATGATCAATATGTATGAAATTATCAAAGATTAGTATGTATCAAAGATTATTATGTATGGATTTTTCAACCGACTCAGAATGAAATCTGTAACTTGATCCTGGCTTTATCAGTGATCAACATGTATGATATTCAAAGAAAACATTCTAACTTAAGATCAGATAGGCAAATAGAGTAAGAGTGTTCATGCAAAAATTAAGTAAAGATCGTTAAAAAATCAAAGTTAGGATTTACCATGAATTGCGGAGGTGATTATAGGATGGAATGCATGTTGTTAAATGGTTCTCCCAATGATGAATATGAATCAAATGATAAATATGAATATGAATATGGCATCCAATTATCATGTCCGAATTATTATACATCCAAATTTTTAGCTTAATTATCATGTCCTAATTTGTACCTTAATTATCATGTCCTAATTACTATACATCCAAATTTTCTAGTCTCTGTTTTCGCGGAATCCGCCATGAAGTTTTAGAATAAGATGTTAAAGTTGAAGTGCACCATTGTCGTTCTCTCTTGCGCAAATTCATTTACAAGCATCTTTTATCATTTTGAATCCTATTCAAATGCCTGATTAATTTGTTTCAAAATTAATGAACCTTCCATTAACCGGACAATAAGGAAAATTCCCTCCATGTCCTCACTTTGCAGATTTTATATGTCCCAACGTTTGCGCATCGGATGCTCGGTATATTCAAATTACATTCCCTCCTCGCTTTTGTTGAAATCAAAGAAGTCTTTAATTTTCGGACCCAAGGCAGCTTGAATACCGGGAGCTTTCTTTCCATGAACAGTTTGAAAGTAGACGGATGATGAAGCATTTTGGATTTCCAACTTATTGTTAAGATCTTCTAATCATCTTTGAATTATACGAAAAATTTAGGATAGGGTAGTCAATTGTTCGATAGAACATTACAATGTCTTTTGAAAATCTTTTCATTCCAAGAGAGAAGTCAGAACATTCTTATTCTTCGTCTTTTTTTATTTCTTTTATGAAAACAAGTTCGATCAAGCCTACTCTTCCAAGCTTTAATTAGTAGAAAAAACAATTGTACAAGTGCAGACGCATAGCACCCATGGCATCCCTCCCTACCCTTCCAAGCTTTAATTAATAGAAAAAACAATTGTACAAGTGCAGATGCATAGCACCCATGGCATCCCTCGAGTTCCACAAAGTAGGGGATAAACAATGATTCCGGTTTGAAGACAGATGATTAAATACTTCTGTTGCTTGAACTTCCTCAGCAATTCACTTGACTAACTTCTTTAGCATTTTGTACGATTATGAATTCCTACTACACTTCACCAATTTTCATTTTTTCATCAACCATTTCCAATGGATTTCTCTCATCTTGATTCTTCTCCATCTGCGATTGTTGCTTCGAAACCTCCACTATCTTTTTTGTATTCCTTAACTTTCATTGCAACAATATCGACTCCTTCTTGAATTCATTACCTTCAAGAAAATTCTTTGATGACTTCACTGATGTTAAAACCTGATGTTAAAAAATGCGACTGCATCTTAAGATAATAATTATCAAAAGTTTCTAGCAATGAAGCTTCTAAAAGTTTCACATCACCCTTTTCCAATTAATATCTACCAAATTCTATTCCCTTCGTTCTGTCTAGTAGTTTGACCTATAGCTCCTCTAGCACCTAAACGTGGTCTTTTAAACGGACATTATCCATTTGAACACCATCATTAAATTGTTGAACCCAATTTCTTTCCTATTATGGACATTGGTTTGTAAACTCCACAATTTCATTGACAAGAGCATTACATTTTTTTGCAAGTCCTCAAGATGAGCATGATTTTTTACATCTACTTGCAATTTAAGCTTCTAAATTGGATATTCATTTTCCTCAATATCCACTTCAGCTTCAAGGTTCATAATTTTATCTTGTCTCTCCTCAAGAACTATATTAATTACTTCCCAAGCTTGTTCTTTGGATATTCATTTTCCTCAATATCCACTTCAGCTTCAAGGTTCATAATTTTATCTTGTCTCTCCTCGAGAACTATATTAATTATTTCCTAAGCTTGTTCTTCTACATACGTTACTACAATGGAGTTCACTTAAAGGATCTTTGATGTATTGCCCCAAAATCCTTCCATAGTGAATTGATTGCATTTGATTGTCAATCTCAATTTTCACAAATTGATAGATACCTTACTTACTATTGTCTTAACTATTTCTGATTTATAGAAGAAACAATTTTTATTCTGAGAAGTAAGGTACTATACTTTCATAGATGAATCTTTTGTGATATTTCCTTGGTCTACATTTTGCGTTGACGTGTGCTTTAATATTGTATTATCTCATTATGAGTGTACAAAGCCAGTAAATATGTACTTGTCTTTATCAATCTATAATGCTTCTTGGCCTTAAAAACAACTCCTTATTCAATCTACTAAATACCATCATTGCATAGTTGATCAGTTGATCGTACTCTACTATGTCAAACAAAGCAAAATTCTTCTTTGATATGTCTTCGATTTTGATTGAAAGACAAAATTTCTCTACAAACCCCTTCATTTTTTGTCCCCTTTATCCATCTTTATGTCTCTCCGATATGTAATATGGATGCAATCTGACATATAGCCTAAAGCTAACCTCCACATTTGTATTAAACTTATGAATGCACTCTAACATTTCACCTAAAACTAACCTCCATATTAGAATTTGTATAACCCTTATTTGGGAACCTAAAAATGTTGGAAATTGAATCCTTCATGATATAAAACTGACCATACAAGTGTTAAACTTTATTGTTTAATCTATTATCAATCCTGGGTTCTTGGGATGGTTAGGAGTCTGTTAACAGAGGCCCTGTTTATATTTCCCAAATCTACAGATTCCACATATACTATTTCACAGACTGAATACTATTAACATGTAACTACTATGTGTCTGCATATTACAACCCAATTCAACACAAGATAATTAACTGCACCATGCAATGTTCTTCACCATCAGACATATATCCACACGGTTCATCGCCTCACCGGAACAACAGTTAACTTAATACTTCATTAATCTTAGTGTAATGCTAAACTTAATTAATAGAAAGATAGCAATTTAGAGTAATCAAACACTGCATTGTGATCCACTTTCGGCATTCGCCCAGACTCACAGTCCAGCGACACACTTTCTGTTTCACGCATGACTCTTCTTTCATTAGATCATAAACGATTACAATTGTTTGCGCTAGGCCCTTTCGGTATGCATGCGACTTTTCAGGGTTTCATATTACATTCTGGCGGCTCACACTGGCACGCACGGTGGACTCAAACCCGAAAAGGAAAATTACAAGAATCAGGGTTCATCAATGATACCCTCTACATACATAGATCGAGCTAATTTAAATGTATGGGTGATCTTTTGCTTCAAGGAATCTAACATGTTCTTCAAAATTTTAGGTTCAATCAGTTGTGCATTAGTTCTAACTGAACTGGCAGCTATGACCTGGCTTATTAGGGACTCCATCTAAGTTTGCAAAAATGCTTCCTGTAAATAAAATTCATTGGCTATAGCAACATCTCTACGCAGCTTCATTTCGGCTACTTCTACATCAATGCGAGAGAGTCTGTCAGCGTGAACTCCTAATTGCTTTTCTCGATGCTCGAGTTCCTAAGATTGAAACTACATAGTTTTGTAAAAATCTTCTCTCTCTTTTTTGATGGCTTCCATCTCCTTCTTTAATTTGATAGTCACACCAATCTCTTCTTCCAAAGCACGACTCTTCTGGAAGAGTTCTTTGGACACCGTCTTTAATTCTACAGTAACCTGCATAGCAAGGTCTGCCATTTCTTGTCCTTTCTCCTCCACTAAAACAAGATCTGCACGTGTATTCTCCAAAAGATTTCCTAAGGCAATCCAGGCATCTTCTTTATCACTCACTATTTGTTTCAATTGAGTAATTTCTTCATTGGGGCAGCAAGGAGAGCGTCTTTCTCATTCAATTCTGTTTGTAGAAGATGAATCCGTTCTTGTAATGAACTTGTTTGAACTTTCGTAGCGAGCACTTCTTCTTGAAGTGGCCTAATATCAGCTTCAAGCAGATCCACTTTGGCTTGATACTGCTACCGAAGGGAGTGCTGGGCCTCGTTGAGGTGATGGGGAAGATGGGTGGAGAGCTGCAAGAGATAATTACCAATCCGGGCTAATTGGGCTAAGAAGTCCAGGATGATCGAAGTAGAAATAGGCTCCAAGGGATTAACTGAAACCATGGCAGAGGAAGAGGGAGGGGAATAATTTGGGGAGGAGGGAAGAGGATGAGCGGCTGACTAACCGGATGAAGAAGAAGAGCTAGGTAGTAGTGGCACCTTGGAGGGGGATAAAGGTAAAGGTGGTTGTTGAGAGGAAGAGAGAAGGGCAAGAGTGGTTATCACGATGGTTGAATCATCTCATTGTGTGGTTTGTTCCTCGGGTTGAGGTTGATCAGCTGGCTGCACCGTATTGGTGGTCGTATCGAGCATGGTCTCCTGTGAATTGGGTGCCTGTGGCATGACTTTGTCGGCAAGGTGTACTTCTTCAATGACGATATCCTGAAGGGTTTTATCTGGTGGAGATGACAGAGGAGAAGGATTCTGGGCTGACGAAGCGGTGTCCTGCACTTGTACGGTGGAAGAAGACAAGACTTTGCTATGCAACAGACTCAATCTGTGGCATTTTTCTAGGAAGAATTGAAGAAGATCGGCATCATCATCAATCTCCATCATTTGCACAGACTCTTCCTGGAGCAGAATCGTGTTCAGTGGAGATGGTTGCTCGGCTTGAATCACCGGGAGGAGAAACGTAAGGAGGTGCGGTAAACGAGTTCGAGGAATTTTGTTCTTGGCTAGTTGTTTGGAAACGGCTTGGCATTCACAGTGAATGTGCCGAAAAAAGAAAGAAGCGAGGTTAACTGCTTCTCGAGATACAGTATCTATCATGGAGTAGAACGGATGGGATATGTCGTAAGTACGTTTTTGGAGGTTGAGAGTAGTGACTAAAAACTGCAATGCAGTGTGTTCCGGCTCAGGTCAACATAGGATGGCAAACTCGTTAGATGAGTGCCAGGGAAAAAGTTCTTTCATGGTCGCTAGGGGAAGGAGAGGGCCATTGACTGTACCCTCCTCAGGGAGATGAAAGCCCTCAGTGACAGTGTTAAGGGTGACAACGACACAGGGGTTCAAACAAACAAGCGGTCAGCATTGCTCTCTAGCAGGCGTAGCCGCAATACTAGAGATTATCTGCTCGAAAAACAGATGAAACTCCACTGAAGGCCAAGGCAATTCATCGAAGGCCAAGAGACCTCGCACCCGCAATAACTCGCTCACATCCGGAGCGAGTGCAACACGGAAGGTGACGATGTTGGCTAGAGCTTCCATGATGCAGGCGACAGCATACAAGAGCACAAGAACACAGAAAATACACTAGCACACACGGACGCAATAGTGAAAATCAGCGTAAAGAATAGGATTAAGTAAGAACACTAAAAGAATCATACAAAAAGAAACCTAATCATCACACAGTGTTGGAAATATATAGGTATAATGGCGACATGCACGCATTAACAGAATCGGGGACACTAAAGGTGGCTACTAATCATGGTCAGGTAAGAAAAACGGAAAATTATGGTTAGTCAATTAGTCAACCGAAACACGCCAATAGGAAAAGAAAGTCGAATCAAAATAGTGGCGGAGTAAAAAGACTCATTCACACATCATGACAATGAAGACGGTGGATGATAGGGACAAAGCTTTGATCCATTAATCACTTTAGGAAGGAGTGTACCATTGAGGGTGGATAATCGAAAAGTTGCGGGTCCCACTTGTTTAGCAATGTGGTATGGACCGAACCATCGCAATTTAAACTTTTCGGCTGATCCGTTAGATTTAGCATTATAAAAGAGCACTAATTGGTTGATGGTAAACACAGGGGTTTTAAGGAAACAATCATGAGTTCTTGCTTGTCTGAGTTGAACTTCCTATAACACCAGAAAACTCTCAAGGCACTATTCATCCAGAGACCGCAAAGCCTCCAATCTAAAAGGAAGTGATTCTTCCAGTAGTAACTTTCACTCTAAGGCCACGCGCAGACTAGGAACCACCAGTTCCATAGGAGCAATCACTTCCAATCCATAAGCCAACTTGAAAGGAGTGGTTCCGGTCACCACTTTATATGTTGTATGGTAAGCCCATAATATTGCAGGTAAGAATTGGTCCCATCTCTCTGGACAATCTAATACCAGTTTCTTTAAGATGTTCAACAGAGATTTGTTGGTGCTCTTAGCGAGTCCATTTTCTCCTGGACGGTAGGGAGAACTGAACTTGTGCACAATCTGGAAGGTGTTAGTAAGCACTTGCATTAATGTATTTGAAAAGTGTGTACCTTGATCAGTTACTATCTCCAAGGGTAACCCATAGCGTGGAAAAATATCCTTCATCAAACATTTAGCGACCGTAGCAGCTGTGGCAGACCGTAAAGCCCAAGCTTGAGCCCATCTAGTTGCATAATCTGTGCATGTAAGAATATATCTGTTATTGGTGATTATCGCCAGAGGTGTAATTGGCCCTATAAAATCCAAACCCCATTTATGAAAAGGTTCGAGAGGCAAAACTCGTTGGAGCGGAAAGTAATGTCTCTGTAAAGGTTGACCGGAATGCTGACACTCATCGCACTGTTGCACATACTTAGTCACATCACGGTACATAGTAGGCCACCATAAGCCACTCTGCAGAAGCTTTTGGTGGCCACCATAAGCCACTCTGTAGAAGCTTTTGGTGGGTCAGGTCCACTGCAAAATGACCTCCAGCTAGTGTTGAATGAGCCATTGTGATTACTGAAGCAATTTTGTGTGGTGGAACACATCTGAGCAACACTCCCGCGTGATCCATGTAATATAGCTGCCCTACAATTAACCAAAATTGTCGACTATACATTGCCAGTTTACAATGGGTAGCCGAAGAGTTCATGCCAGGAGGACATCCATTGGTCAAGAAAAGCATCAACGTGTCTTATTGATCCTCCTGTACAGTCTTAGTTGCATAAATAGCAGGTGTGGTATCATCAATGCCTGTCGGAAGTTCTCTGGAATCCAACCGAGATAGAAAATCGGCGAGGGTGTGTGCGGACCTTGGTCGATGTACTATCGAATACTCGAACTCTTGGAGCAACAAGACCCGTCTTGCTAATCATCCTCCCAAATGCTGTTGGCAAACAAGGTCCACCAAAGCTGCATGATCCACATGAAAAGTGAAGCGTCGTCCCACTAAATAATGCCAAAATTTCTTCACCGAATACACTAATCCGAGACATTCACGTTCAGTAACTGAATAATTGCGCTCTACCGAGGCTAATCTGCAGCTCGCATAATATACTGGACGGAACCATTTATCTATTTGCTACATCAGCATGCTGCCAATTGCAATGTCGGATGCATCCACAAAGACATGAAATCGCAATTCCCAATTTGGCGCTTGTAAAATGGGAGCCTGCATTAACAATGATTTCAGCCAATCGAAAGAAAGTTGGCATGCTTCGGTCCATTCAAACTGACGAGGGCTACTGGTTATCAATCGATTAAGTGGTGTGGCCAGATGAGCAAGCCAACGGAGATGTCGTCCATGCCACCGGATTTGGACCAAAAACCGCATCACTTCTTTAGGTGTCTTAGGAGCAGAAGCCTCCAATACGGCCCTCACCTTATCTGGATCAACTTGAATTCCCTGTTTTGAAATAATGTGTCCTAGCAACTTGCCATAGGATATAGAGAATACAGATTTATTCGGGTTCAAGCACAAACAGTATTCTCGACACTTTGAAAAACCACTACAATAGAACGATCGTATACCAAGGTTTTTACGAAGGGAAATGAACGGGGCTATTTTTGTCGTGACGTCCTCCTATAACCTCCTACTCGAGAGCGTGACCTCGATCTACGAGACGAGCCAGAACCTGTATCGCGTTGAGGTGTCGAACGCACATGTCTACTACTAGAACCAGTAGGAGATGGCTAAAAGATGGTCGGGGTGGAGTCACAAAGCTAGGAGACATACCTCCTGTAGGAGTAGCACCACCCACAGGAGTGACACTGATAGGAGTGACACTGGCTCGAGTGACACCGACGGGAGTGAGGCTGGCAGGAGTAAGGGCAGCAGGAGTGAGGCCGCCAGGAGTGAGGCCGGGAGGAGTGCTACCACGAGTGATCCAATACTGTGATGCAGCAACCATATATGCGGGAGGTACCTAAGAGATAAACTCTAAAAACTACTCCTCTATCATGGAATTAGGAGTGACTGGAGGACTGTCTCCCATCATGCTCTGTAACAAAAGAACTAAAATAATTAGTATGTGATAATAAAGATAATATAGCGAATAAACAGAAAAAAAAACAAAAATTAGTATGTACAAGTGTTTTATTCAAAAATCCTCTAATCTAGCATGCTCTTGAAGATCCGATGCACCGAGAATATCTATCGCTATATTGATGGCTTCTAAATCGCTTTCTATGCTGATTTCTTCCTGATCATCGTCTATTGCTTCGTCTTTTCGAACAATGACCTCTTCTTCTCGAACAATGATCTCTTCCTCATCGACTATCGAATGAATCTCTGAGTCCACTACAGATGGACTATCTTGTACATCTATATTCTCACAAATTTGTCTACTATGTGGGGCGACTTGTAAAACAAATAGCCACTCTGGTTCTTTTGAATTTGGTATAAAAACAACTTGCTCACAATGTTCCGAAGTACAAATGTATCCCTTTCATCCATCCATAATTTTGTGGAGTCAACTTGAAGCAAACCGCTTTTATCCCGCCTCACTATTGCGTTTCTTCCAGAGGTGACTACTTTGAACCATTTCACATCAAAAACAAAATAACCAGACTTCCTAAAAGATAGTTTCAAGGTATCTTGAATCGCACCACAATAATCTAGCTAGCCTTCTTGAGCATTATCATCTCTTGCACTCGCTCTACTTTTTTGCAAAAAGTTCACCATCACACCACTATCAAAAGTAGACCTATTCTTATCGATTCGTGCAATCCAAAAGTGTCGTCCATGAGAGCATAGTGCACCGTATTTAGTATACTCCCAATCACACCCCTTTGCGAGTTCTTCTTCTTCTTCAGAGATATCTTCACCTGCTGCCTTTGCTTGAGAAACTGCTATATCTAGCCATCTACTCGTTGGAAAAGGTGGAAGAGGTCGAAGACTTTCTCGAAGAGGCAAAAATGGAGTGGAATGATTCAATCGAAACTGATCTCTTTCCTTTGCATTGGTTTCCTTGGCAAGCTCATACCTTTCTAACCACTTCTGCATAGGCTCAGAGTTAACTATGCAAAACTTCATTGCCTTCTCTCTGAAAGCTGCATCCATTTTCTTTTGCAATCCTTTACCTTGTGGTTCATCGCCTACAAGACGAACATCTTCATCATCGCTCCATAAGCGAGGCATTTCAGGATCCAACATACGTAGAAACTCAGTTATGAATACAAGAGACTCTTGTACAAGACATCCCTCTACCATGCTACCCTCTGGACGTGCTCTCTGTCGAACAAACCCTTTTAATGTCTTCATAAAGCACTCTAAGAAGAACATCCATCGACTATGGACAGTTCCTACTATTGCAACTTCATCTACCACATGAACCAGTAAATGAAGTTGAATAGTGAGAATACTTGTGGGAAAGTATTTCTCTACCATACAAACAACCTCGATAGCATTGAGTTCTGCACTCTCTATGCTATCTTTATTTATTTCTTTAGAAGAGATCCACCGTACTAAAGAACTAATTTTATAAATGGTTCTTCGTACATCCTCCGAAAGACAATCTTTTAGGGCTATAGGGAGCACAAACTATAAAAACTTATGCCAATCATGAGACTTGAGCCCTCCAAGATCGTCGTTTCGTGTGAAAGCAGTCTTTAGACACCTCATGCATCTAGTAGGTGTGCGAAATACTAAATTCTAAAAACCTAAATACTTAAACACCTAAATACTTAAATTCAATAGGTGAAAGCAGACTTAAACCTGAAATACTAAAACCTAAATACTTAAACACCTTAAAAAACCTAAAACCCTAATCTACATATATTTAATTAAATTATTTGAAACACTAGTACTTTTTATATTTATTTATATCTATTAATTCAGATTTTTTCCTTAAATCTTAAAACCCTAAAACCCTAATCCTAATCCTAAAAACCTAAAACCCTATTTTATATATATATTTATTTATATATTCAGATTTTTTCTTAATTAATCCTATTTTTATATATTTAATTATATATATTTAATTAAATTATTTAAAACCTAAAAACCTAAACCCTAATCCTAATCCTAAAAACCTAATCCTAAAAACCTAAAACCCTAATCCTAAAAACCTAAAACCCTAATCCTAAAACCCTAATCCTAAAAACCTAAAACCCTCATCCTAAAAACCTAAAACCCTAATCCTAATCCTAAAAGCCTAAAAACCTAAAACCCTATTTTATATATATATTTATTTACATATTCATATTTTTTCTTAGTTAATCCTATTTTTATATATTTAATTATATATATTTAATTAAATTATTTAAAAAACTAATACTTTTTATATTTATTTATCTATATAATTATCCTATTTTATATATATATTTATTTACTTATTCAAATTTTTTCCTTAAACCCTAAAACCCTAATCCTAATCCTAAAAACCTAGAACCCTAATCCTAATCCTAAAAACCTAAAACCCTATTTTATATATATATATATTTATTTATTTATTCAGATTTTTTCCTTAAACCCTAAAACCCTAAAACCCTAATCCTAATCCTAAAAACCTAAAACCCTAATCCTAATCCTAAAAACCTAAAACCCTATTTTTTATATATATTTATTTATATATTCAGATTTTTTCTTAATTAATCCTATTTGTATATATTGAATTATATATATTTAATTAAATTATTTAAAATAGTAGTACTTTTTATATTTATTTATCTATATAATTATCCTATTTTATATATATATTTATTTATATATTTAGATTTTTTCCTTAAACCCTAAAACCCTTAAACCCTAATCCTAATCCTAAAACCCTAAAACCCTAATCCTAATCCTAAAAACCTAAAACCCTATTTTATATATATATTTATTTATATATTCAGATTTCTTCTTAATTAACTCTATTTTTATATATTTACTTATATATGTTTAATTATATATAATTAATTAAATTATTTAAAACACTAGTACTATTTATATATGTATTATTTGTGTATGTGTATGCGTGTATATATGTTATGTAGGTCTTAAAACCCTAAAACCCTAATCAGAAAGACTTAGACTTAAACCTAAAATACTAAAACCTAAATACTTAAACACCTATAAAAATCTACACCCCTAATCCTAAAACCCTAATCCTATTTTATATATATGTTTATTTATATATTCAGATTTTTTTGTATTTTTTTCTATATTTTTTAGTAATATAAATGTAATTGAGTTATATGTATGCCTAAACCCTAAAACCCTAATCTTAAATATCTAGACCTAAAATATGTATATTTTTGTATGCAGGTGTATATACATGTATATATGTATATATGTGTATGTCTATGTATGTGTAAATAGCGTAAAAACCCTAATCCTGTTTTTATATATTTGATGTAAAAAAAACTTCAAAATAAAAAATTTATATATTTAATTATATATATTTAATTAAAACACTAGCTTATGTGTGTGTATATGTATGTGTGTATATGTGTGTGTATGTATATGTATGTATATGTGTATATGTTTGTGTATATGTGTGTGTATGCATGTGTGTATGCATGTGTGTGTATGTATGCTCTATTTTGCTATGTGTACGTATGCATGTGTGTATATGTGTATGTGTGTGTATGTATGCATGCATGTGTGTATATGTGTATGTGTGTGTATGTATGCATGCATGTGTGTATATGTGTGTATATGTGTGTATGTATGTGTGTGCATGTATGTGTGTATGTGTGTGTATGTGTATGTATGCATATTGTATATATGTGTGTGTATGTATGTGTGTATGCATGTGTGTGTATGTGTGTGTGTATGTGTGTGTGTATGTATGCTCTATTTTTCTATGCGTATGTATGCATGTGTGTATATGTGTATGTGTGTGTATGTATGCATGCATGTGTGTATATGTGTATGTGTGTGTATGTATGCATGCATGTGTATATGTATGTGTGTGCATATATGTGTGTATGTGTGTGTTTATGTGTATGTATGCATATGTGTATATATGTGTGTGTGTATGTATGTATGCATGTTTGTGTATGTATGCATGTATGCATATTTGTATGTGTGTGTATGCATGCATGTGTGTATATGTGTGTATGTAAGCATGCATGTGTGTATATGTGTGTGTATGTAAGCATGCATGTGTGTATATGTGTGTGTATGTAAGCATGCATGTGTGTACATGTATGTGTGTATGTATGCATGTGTAAATGTGTAGACATGTGTGTGTGTATGCGTGTGTGTATGTATGCTCTATTTTCCTATGTGTATGTATGCATGTGTGTATATGTGTATGTGTGTGTATGTATGCATGTGTAAATGTGTAGATGTGTGTGTGTGTATGTATGTGTGTGTGTATATGCTCTATTCTCTTATCTCTATCTTCCTTTCTTTTCATCATTCTTTATCTCTCTCTCTCTCTCTCTCTCTCTCTCTCTCTCTCCCCCCTCTCTCTCTCTCTCTCTTTCCCTCTCTCTTTCTCTCTCTCTCATCTCTCTCTCTCTTTCTCTCTCTTTCTCTCTCTCTTTCTCTCTCTATCAATAGACAATAAAACAATCACTTACAAGTATGTCCCTCTTTTGCATCGTTGTCGTCAAAGCATAATGTATGTCGTCTATCATCGAATTCCAAACAATCGATGGGAAAGAACTTCTACAAAATAAAAAAGAAGAGAAATTATAAGACCTTAAGCATAGAGAAAGACAAAGGTTAACAGTACGCGCACTACTTACCAAGATGTCAAATCTAAACCGAGGGAGAGTGTGTGTGTGTGTAGAGAGAGAGATGTGTGTGTGTGTGCACAAGACAATGCAATTCGCAATTCGCTGCGTGCGCACAAGTTCAACAGAAGACAAGCAGTACTCAAACATGTGCAAAAAAGTGAAGTTTTGCTCTCGGGTTCCCGGTATGTTTAAAAGTCGGCCTCGGTATGGGCGCTCGTATGGACGTCAGTATGGGCATCGGTAACTCCTAGTAAATTATCGTCGCTTATACCGATGCTTATACCGACGGCTGCAGAGCACACTGAGGGTCCATTTAAAACAGTCATACCGACGGTCACTTGACCGTCGGTATCTTTAAGTTAGGTTTTTGGACGTTTATACCGGCACCGCAAGTGACCGTCGGTATAAGCGGCATTGGTATGCCCTTCATATGTTGTAGTGAACAACACCGTAAATGGTATAGATGCGCTGAAGTATCACCGGATAAAGAGAAGTCATCCAAGTAAACTCTCACGAATGTGGTGAGATAAGGAGAGAAAATTTCCTGCATACAACACTGAAACTTACTTGGAGCATTTCGCAAACCAGACCACATCATTGTACACGCATAGACGCCCCAATTAGTTATAAATGTTGTCTTTGGAATGTCTTTTTCTGCCATTCGGACTTGGTTATATCCACTATATCCATCTGAAAAGGAGTACATCTCGCGTCCTGCCACATCATCTAACATTGTGTTCAAAAATGGCAGAGGGAATGGATCAGGTATGGTAGCTGCATTTAATTTCCGAAAGTCCACACATATCCTTAATTGCTTATTCTTCTTAGGAACTATGAAAATAGGGGAAATCCACTCCGCATGCTCGATAGGAACAATAAACCCAACCTTCAGCAATCGATCCAGTTCTACCTTGACCTGGGCCGCATAGTTAGGATTCATCCTATAGCTTGGTTGTTTAATAGGTCGGGCATCTGGTTTCAGCATAACCCTATGTTGATAGCTACGCAGGTCCAACCCCTTTATGTCCCAATAATCCCATGCAAACACATCAAAGAATTCACGTAGCAACTACAACAAGTTCTCTTGGAAGGTCTCTGATAGCCCCGCCTTAATTTTTACTGGTCGTGGGTTGGTTTCATCACCTAAGTGGCAAGTAACCAACTGATCTTCCGGTACATAGAACTGCCGGGCATATCCAAATCGTCGCCTGACTCGAGTAATCGTTGGAGCATCATATCATACAAGGTCTGTGCTATACTTGATTCATGCTCATCGGTCAGTGGTACCACCGTACAGGTTGCGGGACTCTAGTTATCAGCCACCGTTTGTAAATCCACAGTGCCGAGGGCCATCAGATCCTTGTTGACTTTAAGAAAAACTTCCTCTTCATCATCTGAAAGACCATCCAACATGTCTATAGGTTCGGCTACATATGGTCATGCATGCAAGTCGCAAGGCTTCATATCATCCAATGGAACGACATATTTACGGTGGTTATTCTTAAAAATTAGTTCTTGCACTGACCAATCCTGAACTACTTTCGCTTGCTTTAACCATGGGCGTCCAAAGAGCAGGTTATAGTCAAGGCTAGATTCGGGTAATTCCAGAACAACAAAGGTCATTTTAAATACAACCCCTTGAAGAGTAATAGGAATATCACGTACTAATCCCACCGGATGGACTCGGGATTGATCAGCCATTCACACAAAAAATTGGACAGGTTCAATTGTGTCCATCCCATCCGTTGACAAAGTGTTGTCGTCGCAATGTTGACACTAGAACCTGCATCAATTAGAACTTGTGTTATTTTATGATTCTTGTACCAGACCGTAATCAAGGGCACCGTATGATCCACCGTCAGATCAAGTTGGAACTAAATTGTGGCTATCGAAGGAGCACATGAAGGTCTTGGACTGAACTATTGCTAAAACTATTGATGTACACTAGGGACTAAAGCCAATAATTGTCCCAATGGTAGTGTAATTGAAGCTTTGGATAAGGCATCCCACACCGGATCAATTTTTTCTATTTCTGGTATAGTGTCCGATGGGGATTCCGGTTCAATTTGGGTTAGGTTTTTTCCTTCCGATACTGTCTACGGTATGCTTTGCTACGTTACTGGAACTGGGTCAGGGAAAATAGTTTGTTCCTGAGTTGCCCACTTACTTGCTTTAGTAAACACCTTCTGTTATTTATGAATTCTAGGTTACTGGATGTAGTTTCTTTCCTGAACATGTTTGCACTACTGCTCTTTGAGTGCCGACTGCTGATATGTACACCATGTTTGCCATCAGGTGCTGCCGTTCCTTTTTCTTTTTATCGTACTCGGCCGCATCTTTACAGTACCTAGGAATATGTCCTATTTCACCACAAAAATGACATTTAGGTGGTGGAAGAGATGCACCTTCACTTGTTGTACCTGTATTCGAGCGAGTTTGGCCAAAGTTAGTTGACTGTGCTCCTCTATAATTCTTGTATCCTTGGTAAGGAGTATTCCTCATTTGCAGTGGTACATAATGACTAGCCGGTTGCCCTTGTTCCTGGATGATAGCACTGACCGCCGCTCTACTCTGTACCTTTGCATTATAGGGACAAGTCTCCGTAGTATGGTCCATGGTGTGGCAAATAGCACAGTACATCTCATTCAGAGCGCATGTGGAGCTAGTATGTCCTGTGATTTTACATTTAGTACAGTAAATTTGTTTCAGAGGATCCTAGTTTGAATGCTTGGCGGCCTTCAACCACTCTAAATCTTTAGTGAATCCACCCACTTTATTTTCTAACTGTAAAGCCATTGCAATTACGGCATCTAGGGTAGGAGTCCAAAATAGAGTGGCATAGTCTTGTACATTCTAGTGTGGCGTTTGCCTATTATTCTGTAGGTAATCAAAAACTTCGGCTATGTTTTTCTTTAATTGGAATTGTTGCAGAAAGGCATCCTTCACATCATCATATTGTTGGATATGGTTCAAGTTGTATTCCATTAACCAGTGAGTAGCTTCATTAACCAAAGTTGATTGGAACATGATGGCTTTATAAGCAGGATCTACTGGGTAATTCAAAACTATGTAATTAATTTCAAATGTCTGCACATGTGCGTCGAGATCATCTCTCGAGAGACCTCCAAATTTTGTGTACGTGACTCCGGCTAGTACCCGACGCAGTGGAACAATGTGTTGCTATTGTTGTTGTTGTTGTTGTTGTTGTTGTTGTTGTTGTTGTTGTTGTTGTTGTTGTTGTTGATGTTGTTGTTGTTGTTGTTGTTGCTACTGTTGTTGTTGTTGCTGCTATTGTTGATGTTGTTGATGGGAACTATTCATGCTGCCTGAACTTTGGGGATAGACTTCTTGATATCCCTGGACCGTATGGTCACTTTGCCAACCTTTCGGTCCAAAAATTGATGGAGAGTGTTAATCTCCAAAAGAATAACCTACTCTTGTGATTAGAGCACCTCTATACAAGAGTAAGTCAAAAATTTCACAACACAAAAAGTCTGCTGCACAATTTCTTCAAATTAATCTATCAAACACGTAAAGTTTTTTATGAAACTTTGTATGGAGTGTCGCCTAGAGATTGCGCACCTCCTTCAAGTGAAATTACTCTAAAAGCTTTAGTATAACTTGAGAAATCAACTTCACAAGTTACCTATGTCTGAAACTGTCATTCTGAACAGTCTATTTTACACCTGCAACTTCTAAGACTTAGTTCTCCTTGAATAGAACCCGTTTAAGCAAACGCTTCTGGTTACGAGTAGCTTATCTTCTGACTTAAAGATTAAGCCCTCACTCATGCAAAACTTTAAAGTATGCACTGAGAAATGATCAAAACATTGATCACTGGAAATGCGCCTGTTTCAGTAAACTTTGAACACTCAACACATATGAATGTTCCTACTAACAATTCTCCTAGCCTGTTTGCAATTAGACTATGAAACACAGGTCACAGACACATTAACTACTAACTTAGATATCCTCAAAAGGATTTCACAAATCATCTATCACAGATGAAGAATACATAGAAATTTCGGCGCAATATTTCTTCGATTACTCAGAAAGTTACAGTTGAGTGATGAGAGGAAAACTCAACTAACTTTTCATATGTCTCATGACATCTAACTTCTCATTCTTCTCATACTTCTCACGTCTCTTCTCATTTTCTCATATATGCCTCTCATCATCTGCCCCGACAGTTTCTAATGTATTTATAGATAAATTTGTACAACCTTATGACGATGACTATACTACTGTACATATGTGTACATCTTTTTCCGGTTCTTCTTCCACGCTCCAAGAATTTGTATTTTCTTCATTCTTTCATCTTTCAACTCTTCATAAACAGAAAACTATAAAAGTGATCATTTCCGGTAACATTCCGGTGACTTTACTGTGAGTTTCCGGTACTGTTCCGGTACTGTTCCGGTACTGTTCCGGTGACTTTTTTAAGGAAACTTTTGATGAAATTTCTGCGGACTTAAAGACCTTCAATTGTTGATTGTCTTGCACCAACAGCTCCCCCTCAATCATCAATTGAGGTTTTCTCTGTCTTCTTTATTCCTGCCATATCTTTAAACCTTTGTAACTTTGGTCCATCCAAACTTTTTGTAAGCATATCAGCTATCTGATCTTTTGTTGAAGTATGGATTACTTCAATCTCTTTATCCATCACTTTCTCTCTTAGAAAGTGATACTGAATCTCAATGTGATTAGTTCTGGCATGAAAAACAGGATTAGCAGCTAAATATAATGAACTCATGTTATCTCCAAATATAATTGGTGTCCTCTGTATAGTGTCAAAATTCTTCATTAAAGTCTTTAGCCAAATCACTTCCTTTGCAACTTCAACCATGCCTTTGTACTCAGCTTCGGTAGAAGACAAAGCAACTGTATGTTGCTTCTTGGAACACCACGAGATTAGCTTATCTCCCACATAACACATGTATCCATAGGTTGACCTTCTGTCATCTGGATTACCTGCCCAATCTGCATCACTGTATATTTTGATATTTGTATCTGAAGTAAAACCATAATACAAACCTTCTTTGAGTGTACCCTTAATGTACCTCAACACCCTTTGTCCTGCAATCCAATGTTCTTTCCTTGGACAGTGCATGAATTGAGACAATACTCCTACTGCATATGATAAATCAGGTCTGGTTAAAGTAGCATAGATAAGACTACCAACCAAACTCTGATATTGTCTCACGTCCTTGAATTCTTCACCTCCAAACTTACTCAATTTGTGATTCACCTCCATTGGAGTAGGTGCTATCCGGCAATCATTCATTTTAAACTTGATTAACAAGTTCTTCAAATATCTTTCTTGGGTCACGAATACTCCATGCTGAGTATATGTGATCTCCATACCCAAGAAGTATGACAAGTCTCCCAAGTCACTTATCTTGAACTCCTTTTCCATTTGCTTCTTGAGTCTTTGTATTCCTTCTTCATCTGTTCCTGTAAGAATTATATCATCAACATATATGCACACCTATATGAAACCATTATCATTTTCTTTTATAAGCAGACTACTATCTGCTTCATACACCTGAAAACCAAGTTCTTTCAAGAACTTTACAAGTCTATAGTTCCATGCTCTTGGAGCCTGCTTCAAGCCATACAAAACTCTCTTGAGCTTGCACACATGATCTGGATACCTTTTATCTCTGAACCCTTGAGGTTGCTCCATGAACACATCATCTGAAATATAACCATTGAGAAAAGCATTTTTCACATCTAACTGACATAACTTCCAACCTTTACACGCAGCAACAGCTATGAGTGTTCTGATGGTTGTCATCTTTGCCACTGGACTATAAGTCTCATCATAATCAACCCCATATGTTTGAGCAAACCCTTTGACAACAAGTCTAGCTTTGTATCTAGACACACTTCCATCTGCAAATCTCTTGGTCTTGTAGACCCACTTGCATCCAATAATCTTCTGGCTATTTGGTTTAGGAACTAAATCCCATGTTTGATTTTCCACCAATGCATCATGTTCTTCTTGCATAGCTTTCTCCCATTTTTCCTTACCTTTTGCCTCTTCATATGTAGAAGGGTCTTCATCTGCTTTCATTATGTAAGCATAATCTTTCGTAGCCAAAAATGAAGTATCATAACTGTACCTTGTAGGTTGCCATCTATTTCTTGATGACCTTCTGAGTTCTCCAGTCCTTGAGGTTTCTGGTTCTTCACACTCAGGATCAAATCTTGACCTTTCTTCAACTTCTTCCTGCACTTCATAATTTTCTTCTTCATCAATTATTTGAACCTTTGATTTACCTTTCTTCTGACTCACTTCTTCTTCATCACCTGTATTGCTATTAACTGTTCTTGCATACCAAGAACTTTGCTCATCAAACGTAACATCTTTCGAAACCAGAAAATGTTTTGTGGATGGATTCCACAACCTGTATCCCATCTGTCTCTCATCATAACCAATGAAAACATATTTTTCAGCTTTAGGTTCCAATTTGTGTCTTAATTGTGATGGCACATATGCATATGCCACACATCCAAATACTTTGCAATGATCCAGGGTAGGTCTCTTACCCCACCAAGCCTCATATGGTGTCATACCCTGCAAGGCTTTACATGGTAACCTATTAACCAAATAAGTAGCTGTATTTACAACTTCAGCCCACAAATAATTAGGGCAATTTTTCTCATTCATCATGGACCTTGCAAACTCAACAAGAGTCCTATTCCTCCTTTCTGCTACACCATTTTGTTGAGGAGAGTACCTGCAAGTAACTTCCCTTTTTATACCTGCATTCCATAAGTAATCACTGAATTCGTTGGAGAAATACTCTCCCCCTCCATCTGATCTTAGTCTCTTCAATTTATGACCTGTAGTTCTTTCTGCATATGCATGATAATGTTTGAATGTATTGAATACTTCTGACTTATCCTTGATCACATAGATAGTGATCCATCTAGTAGCATCATCAACATAAATCACATAATATCTTGACCCATTTATACTGAAGTCTTTTGAGGGTCCCCACACATCTGTGTGTACCAATTCAAGCTTCTCTGAGTACATAAAACCATGCTTGGAGTAAGAATTCTTATGAGCCTTACCTAATTGACATGCCTCACATTTGTATGTCATATGTTGACCTGCAACATTAGGCAATCCAAGCACTGAACCATTGTTAATCATATCTTTAATACCTCTTTCATTGAAATGTCCAAGCCTCTTGTGCCAAAGATCTAACTCAGAAATTTTATGTCCTGCATATGTAAACATGGCCTGACCAATGTTGCCTTGAATCTTCAGTGTAAACAGTCTTCCTTCTTTCTTTCCTGAAACAATCTGTTTATACCCTTGACTGGGATCTTCCACGTATACTCCTTCATTAGTGAATCTTACTTCATATCCCTTTTCAACAATTTGTCCTACACTTATCAAATTCTTAGGAATTGTAGGAACATACAGAACCTTACCCAATAAGGTACTACCGTCTTTAGCTTTCACTGATCCAATCGACTTCACTTTATGCTTTGTGTTGTCACCTGTTTGAACAACATGATTAGAAACTTTATTCTCCAAATCAGTCATCAATGATATGTTACCACTCAGGTGATTGCTACACCCTGAGTCGATGTAGAAGACTCTTTGATCTTCACTCTACCTTTCACAAGTAGCATTCAATATCAATGTTGAATCCTCCTTCTGTTCTGAAGCATAATTGTAGTAGGTATTGTTATATTGTTGACTTTGGAATCCTCTACCTGTATTTCTTCCAAAGTAACTTCTACCACCTCTGCCTCTGAAATTACCTCTTTGATTTCTGCCACCTCTTCCTCTTGCATTGTAACTTTGACTATATCCATTATTACTTTGAGTATTGTGCCAACAATCATTAGCTAAATGATTTGTCTTACCACAAATCCAGCAAGCTTTACCTCCATCCTTGTTGTTTCTGCCTCTTCCTCTACCTTTGCCACCTCCTCTTCCTCTTAGGAAGTTGGCTTGAGTAGTTGTTCCTTCATCTTCACCTGCTTGTTGCTTTCCTTTGCTATTCTTCTTCTTATCTTTTGAGTACATTGCATGACCTGCACTCTTGTCACCATCTCCTTTAACATCCTGCTCAAATGTTAGCATATGACCTAGCAACTGATTTAAATCAGGAGTGAAATGGTCAAGTGATAACTCTGTAGACAAAATGAATGGCTTCCATTTGTCATCACCTCTCAAACCTGTAAGGATTTGCCTTACCAATTTATCCTCCTCAATGTCTTCATCAACAGCTCCTAATGCATCTGCAATGTCTTTCATCCTTGTCACATAGTCTGAAATGGATTGAGAAGCCTTCTTCTTGAAGGTTGTAAACTCTGCCCATAAGGATGCCTTCCTTGACTTAGTAGTATTCTGGAAATGCTCCTCCAACGCATTCCAAATGTCAGTTGCACTTTCAAGACCTCGAATATGAGGTAACAAGTAATCATTGACTGCCATATAGATAATGCTCCTAGCTTGAGCATCTTTCTTCATCCAGTTGTTCAAATCTGCTAACTCTTCCCTAGTCGGAACACTAGGATCTCTGAACTGTGGCTTTTCTTCTTCTCCTGTGATATAAGCTATCAAATCTTTGCTCATAAGATGAGCTTCCATCCTCATTGACCACGCAGGATAGTTTTCCCTATCCAGTTTCTCTATCTGTAGAGAATCTCCCATCTTGTGTCTACCTATGTATTTGAAATCTTCAACCTTTATGAATAATATATGTACCTTTGCTTCAAATTAGACTCCGTTTGTCTTTCTTGATATCGTATGATCTCTTCCTCAGGTTTTGCCTTCAAGCTTTCACCTTTTAGTTCTTCAGTTGTTGAATTCTTTGTAACCGCAGCAATCGGAATCCTCCTTTCTTTGATTTTGATGTCTCCTGCTCTGATACCACTGATGGAGAGTGTTAATCTCCAAAAGAATAACCTACTCTTGTGATTAGAGCACCTCTATACCAAGAGTAAGTCAAAAATTTCACAACACAAAAAGTCTGCTGCACAATTTCTTCAAATTAATCTATCAAACACGTAAAGTTTTTTATGAAACTTTGTATGGAGTGTCGCCTAGAGATTGCGCACCTCCTTCAAGTGAAATTACTCTAAAAGCTTTAGTATAACTTGAGAAATCAACTTCACAAGTTACCTATGTCTGAAACTGTCATTCTGAACAGTCTATTTTACACCTGCAACTTCTAAGACTTAGTTCTCCTTGAATAGAATCCGTTTAAGCAAACGCTTCTGGTTACGAGTAGCTTATCTTCTGACTTAAAGATTAAGCCCTCACTCATGCAAAACTTTAAAGTATGCACTGAGAAATGATCAAAACATTGATCACTGGAAATGCGCCTGTTTCAATAAACTTTGAACACTCAACACATATGAATGTTCCTACTAACAATTCTCCTAGCCTGTTTGCAATTAGACTATGAAACACAGGTCACAGACACATTAACTACTAACTTAGATATCCTCAAAAGGATTTCACAAATCATCTATCACAGATGAAGAATACACAGAAATTTTGGCGCAATATTTCTTCGATTACTCAGAAAGTTACAGTTGAGTGATGAGAGGAAAACTCAACTAACTTTTCATATGTCTCATGACATCTAACTTCTCATTCTTCTCATACTTCTCACGTCTCTTCTCATTTTCTCATATATGCCTCTCATCATCTGCCCCGACAGTTTCTAATGTATTTATAGATAAATTTGTACAACCTTATGACGATGACTATACTATTGTACATATGTGTACATCTTTTTCCGGTTCTTCTTCCACGCTCCAAGAATTTGTATTTTCTTCATTCTTTCATCTTTCAACTCTTCATAAACAGAAAACTATAAAAGTGATCATTTCCGGTAACATTCCGGTGACTTTACTGTGAGTTTCCGGTACTGTTCCAGTACTGTTCCGGTGACTTTTTTAAGGAAACTTTTGATGAAATTTCTGCGGACTTAAAGACCTTCAATTGTTGATTGTCTTGCACCAACAAAAATGTCTCTGAATCGATTACTTAACTCAAAGTTCTAATAGTAATTTCTCAACCTTAGTATCAAAATTGGCTACACTTGCACTTGAAAACAGTGAATGCAGTAAATTCCTGCCGAACAGAACCGCAGTATCACCGAAAAGCACCAAATCACCATCGGAGAGTATCGAATTATCGCTGGATACTTCCAAACTGTCACCAAAAATCGTCGAATTGTCTCCGGACAATGTTGAATTGTCCCCGGACCACGCCGAAATACCACCAAGAACTATCGTACTGTCTTCAGAATGTATTGGACAGTCACTGAAACACACTGGGTTATCACTGCATTCTACCGAACTGCTTCTGCACAACACCGAACTGCCACCGAAATTGCCACTTGCTTGTTGAATTGAACCTTCTGCAACTAAACTTAATTGTTCTTCACTTCTACCACCAGAGGCTGACCCTAACAGATTCAGAACTGCCCAGGGATGTGGGTCACTTTGATATTTGGGATAAGATTCACCGGAACGTGTTACCGGCATATATCAAAGGATGCTTCTTCGAGCCTTAACCTTGTTCTTCAACTGGCTACTCCATTTCCCACAGACAGCACCAGCGTTAAACTTTATTGTTTAATCTATTATCAATCTTGGGTTCTTGGGATGGTTAGGGGTCTGTAAACAGAGACCCTGTTTATATTTTCCCAAATCTACAGATTCCACATATACTATTTCACAGACTTAATACTATTAACCCGCAACTACTATCTGTCTGTGTATTACAACCCAATTCAACACAAGATAATTAACTACACCATACAATGTTCTTCACCATCAGACATATATCCATGCGGTTCATCGCCTCACCGGAACAACAATTAACTTAATACTTCATTAATCTTAGTGTAATTTTGAACTTAATTAACAGAAAGATAGAAATTTAGAGTAATCAAACACTGTGCTCCGATCCACTTCCGGCATTCGTCTAGACTCACAGTCCGGCGACACACTTTTTGTTTCACGTGCGACTCTTCTTTCATTAGATCGTAAAAGGTTACAACTGTTTGTACTACATCCTTTCGGTATGCATGCAACTTTTCAGGGTTTCATATTACATTCCGGCGGCTCACACAAGTTATTGTCCTCTATTTGCATCTATGCCAAAACCATTAGTTGAGAATACTACATCTCTCTTTGTTGCCATGATAGTTGTGCAAAGTCTAGTAGCCCTAGTTTCCTCAACCAATGCTCATCCTCTACATTCTCTAATGATAGATCACACCAAAAGCTAAGAAATACATACCCACTATCATCTGCATCATCAGGTAACCCCTTATCTTCAAAATGAGCTTCATCGTCTTCATTTAAATATTTCAACTCCTATGTTAGAGCTATTGTTGGTTGTCTTTGTAGAGAATGCTATGTTAGCATAATCACCCCCTAATAATGTGAGGTAGTGGAGAGTCATCTTTAATAAGAGAAATTTGATGTGCTACTTGCTTCAACATCATGTTGTGCCAATATTCTATTCCTCTAAAATAAGAACCAACTCTCATGTGGGCAATGTTGGGTACTGTGTGTAGAAGTGCAAGAGATACACGAGAAGCACACACAAGGAGCACAAACGTAGCAAGACACACGAAGAAACGGATGGTTGGAGTAGATCTCTCTATTGATGATGAGCTGAACTAAAGTAAGAGTTGAATAATATCCCTAAGTACAAAGTACCACCACATATGGGTGAATCATGTATGTGGTAACATGGTGAAAAAACCTTTAGCCAGCACTAGACTAAAAAGCACCCATGTATAGGGAAAAGGTTCACATCAAAACTAGTCGAGGAACACATAAGTGTAGCAAACCTCCCTAAAGCAAATGATGTGAACACATACAGGGAGTGACAGATCAGACCTGACAAGGTAATAAGCCTAAAGCTTTGCGAAAAGCTTCAAACTTTTCCTGTGGGAGAGTTTTGGTGAATATGTCTGCCACATTATCTTGTGTAGACACATATACCAAATCAATATCTCCTGAATGAAGGCGTTCTCTCACATAGAGATAATTGTTGAGATTTCAAGCTCAACATGTGATGATCCAAGATGACACATATCATTTTTCATTTCTATGACATGCATAGTGGTCACGTTGGTATATGTTAGGGATGCTTCATTGAGCTTTATTAGATTTATCTACTGAGAGTGATGGCATATTTGTTTCTTGATAGATCACTCATCCGTGAACATTAGGATTTTCCTTATGTACTGTTCTTTATATATTTCAATTGTTGTATTTTGGTTCTTAGGTCATTCTTGTACATTTCTTTTATGTAATAGAAGAAGAAGAAGATCATTCTTCCTTTCCTCAATCTGTGTATGTGCTTCTCCTTGATTGTGAGAGTGTGTGTGAGCTCTCTTCCTTATCTCCTTCCTTGTGACATGGTATCAGAGCTAGTATGGCTGCATAGAGCTGGTGGAGAAGGCCGACCATGAAAAGTACGTGAAAAGGCATGGAGAAAGCACGATCCACAAACGACCTCAGATTGCTACGAAAGTTGACCTCTGTTTTGAGCCGACAAGGTGGGGCCACATAAAAACCAAGTCAGTTTGCAAAACTGTAACTTGCGTTGTGTTTGTCAACACTTATATATTCTAGATCGAGAATTTCAAGTGATTCTATGTACTATTGATACACAAAAACTATGTTTTTTCTGAGATCAAACTGTCACATCATAGTGCAACAATGTTCAAGCAGAAAGTGTTGCTTGTGGTGTTTTGCAGTGTTGTGAATAACTTCAAAAATGGAAAACGTAGATGGAATGAGTGAGCTTATGAGTGATAAGCTAGACAAGAACAACTTTCATGCTTGAAGATTCAGGACGAAGAATTTCCTAATGGGAAAAGGTTAGTGGAAGTACATCAAAGGAGAGAACGAAAATGCTCCACATTTACCAAAGAGGAATCGAATTGCAGATGAGTTAAGAGCATATGAAGAATGGAATCAAGGAGCACGAAAGGTAATGTATTGGCTATTTGTTAGCATACAACATAGCATGATTGGACACATATAGGATGCCAAGACTCAAAAAGATGCTTGGAATAGTTTGGTCAAATTATATGAGAGGAATACAAAGGCATGGAAATCGCAACTCAAGAATGAGATGCATACATCGGAGAAAAAGAGCATGCCGGTAAGTGAAAATCAAAAGCATATGTGATTCACTTGCATCTATTGGTGTGAATGTAGATGATGATGATAAGGTGGAAATATGCCTTCATGGTTTAGGAGATGCATATAAGCAATTCATAACTTCTATACAGACTAGGGAAAATATTCCAAATTTCAATGATCTGGTATTTATGCTGATTATTAAAGAAAAGAATCTTGGTGAGGACTCAAACTCCCAAGAAAAACCTAGTTCTCAGCAGTTATTCTACTGTGGGAGAGGAAGAGGCAGAGATGGAGGCTTCAAAAGTGGAAGAGGACACAATAACCAAGACCAAGGTCAACAACAGAATCATGCAAGAGGAAGAGGACAGTTTCGAGGAAGGGGGAGCCAAAGAGGCTGTAGAAATTGGAGAGGAAGAGGCAGAGATGGAGGCTTCAAAAGTGGAAGAGGACACAATAACCAAGACCAAGGTCAACAACAGAATCATGCAAGAGGAAGAGGACAGTTTCGAGGAAGGGGGAGCCAAAGAGGCTGTAGAAATTTCCAAAGAAATGATTCAGGTAATGACAGTAAAGGATGTTGGAATTGTGGTAAACTTGGACACTTTGAATGTGATTGTAGGTTGAATAATAAAAATAACAAAAGGATGCAAAACAACTATGCATCTACAAGTGCAGATGATTATGAGAAGCTCTTCATGGTTCAACATCACATGATGAATACAATGTCTGCTAATGTTTCAATATTGAATGTTAATGTCTGGTATGTTGACTCACGTGCTTCAAATCACATGACCAATCTTGCGGAATGGTTTAGTACTTTGCAAAAATTGCCAGTTCTTGGATATGTTGAAACATGTGATAACACACCACACCCCATTGAGCATACAAGAAACATAGCATTGTCTATGGAGAATGGAATGTTAAAACATCTTGCTGATGTGCTGCATGTTCCAAATATAACAAAGAATTTGGTTTCTGTTGGACAAATGGTTGACGAGGGATTACAAGTCAGATTCATTGCTGATGGGTTATATGTAGAAGAGTATAAATAGAATGGATGATTGATTGCCAAAGCAAACAAAGTGGGTAGGATGTTTACATCAATTGTGGAAATTCTTGAAATGAATGCAGACATGTTTGCAAAAGGTGCAGGAGTTATTGCTGATATAGAGATCTGGCACAAACGAATCAGACATGCAAATTTGTAGAGGCTGAAATTGATGCAGTCAAAGGAGATTGTCAATGGAATACCAAATTTCAAAGTTGCAAAAATGCAAAAGGTATGTGCATCATGTCAATTTGTTAAACAATCAAGAGCACCAGTTTTGCATGACAAGCATGTTAGTGACAATGTACTAGAAATAGTGCATACCGATGTTTGGGGTCCTACAAAGAACACATCTATGGGCGGTTGCAACTTTTATGTTACTTTCATTGATGAACATACACAAAAAGTATGGGTATAGTTCATGAAAGAGAAGAGTAAGGTGTTCAATCACTTCCAGAATTTTAAGGCCATGGTGGAAAAGCAGACAGGAAAGTATTCAGACATTGTCAAATGAGTTCAACAACTTTCTTAAAAATCATGGAACTCGATGTCAATTTTCATGCAGGTATACATTACAATAGAATGGAATTGCTGAACGCAAAAATACACATATTGCAGAAATAGCAAGAGCTTTAATGGCTGATAAGAATATGCCTCATTGTTATTGGGTAGAAGCTGTGCATACTGTTGTATACATCATGAACAGAAATCCGACTGCGGCTATACATCAAGTTACACCTAAAGAGAAGTTTACAGGTAAAAATCCAAAGTTATCATATATGAAAGTATTTGGCTGTATTGCATATGTACATGTTTCAGATGAGTTGAGGACAAAGTTTGATCCAAAAGCAGAAAAATATATCTTCATTGGGTATTCCCTTGAGCAAAAGGGATTGAAATGTTATAACCCACTCACATGAGAGGTGAAGGTGAGTAGAGATGTTGTATTTGATGAAATTTCAAGCTTCTATGCGGATGCCAAAGAAGGACTGAGTCTTGAACCAAATGACAAGAAAATACTAAAAACTCAAGTGTAGAATCTTAAGTTTTGAGTGGAACGGATGCATCACCAAGCAATAGTTCCAACTCAAGTCTATGGACTAGAATATTGCATGGAAATTTTAGTCCAACAAATTCATCAAATACATCCAAGAAAGGTAAAGAAAAGCTTTCTATTGGTAGTAAAATATGTGCAGATTTTGAAGACGATGGAGATTCAAGCAGGTCAGAAAAGATTCTTCATGAGGGACTTGGAGCCCTCTATGAAGACTCCAGGAGTAAGAAAAGCACGTGCAGATGATACAGGGAGAAGTGACCCAGGACCAAGAAGATCTGGGAGGATGTGGAACTCAGTACCGCGATTGACATATGATAGTTACATGGATCGTCATTGTGCCTACATGACAAAGGTAATACAAGATGCTGAACCTTCTTGCTTTGAAGATGCAATTGGAAATGCAGATTAGGAAAAAGCTATGGATGAGGAGATGGCTGCACTTTATGGAAATGATACATGGGAGCTGGTTCCATTGCCGCAAGGAAAGAAACCCATATGCTACAAGTGGGTTTAAAGGTAAAGCACAATGTTGATGGTAGCATAAGTAGTTGCAAAGCATGATTGGTAGCAAAAGGACATGCACGAACATATGGAATTGATTATGAGGAAACATTCAGCCCTATAGCTAAAATGTCAACTATCAGAACACTTATTGCATTAGCTACAACAAAAGGATGGACTTTGCATCAGATGGATATGAAGAATGCTTTCCTACATGGTGAGTTACAAGAAGAAGTATACATGGACCAACCACAAGGATATGAAGATTCAAAGCATCCAGAGTATGTTTATAGGTTGCAAAAAGCTTTGTGTGGGCTGAAGCAAGCTCCTCATGCATGGAATGCAATGATTGCTAATTTCTTAACCACCATTGGATTTTCTATGTGTGATGCAGATCATTCACTCTATGCAAGGATGTTGAAAGAGATAGATGGATACCTCAAGGAAGTGAGGTGGTACTTCTAAAATCTGCTTTGTACCAACCTTAAAGTAAGCCCTTTTAGCTTGCAAATGACACCAAGAAAGTACCTATGTACTTTGGAGTTTCTGCTTGAAACAATTAATCACAAACAAACTAGTTCAAGAATAGCTAGTGTTGAAAAAACTTTCACAGTATAGTAACAATTGACGAAATTTCTTTTAAGGGAATTCAATTAGCTTAGATAGCTAATGATTGCAAGTGGAATCATTTAAAATGATCAACTATGCTCTGAGAATTCATTTTAACAAATCAAATCTTACGCCCGACCTTTTAGGGACTAACTAGTAGATGAACAATGTGCACTTTGAAGATGATTTCTCCCACATGCCTAAACCAAATGCCTTGAACTTCTAATAGCAAAAAGTAGACTTTAAGCTGGTTCCAATAAGCCAAATATTATGCAAAATGGTTAGTTTCACTGAGAAATGACCAAAAGAAGTTGAGTGTTCTCAGTAGTCATAGCAGAGAAGTAGACAGAGATGTTCAATGAGCTATATGTATTATAACACATGATTGTATAGATTCATTGGCATTATAATGATGCTCAATGATGATGAACTCAGTGAGCTATGTTATGAGCTACTCAAGTTCTATAAATGATCGAGGAGAGAGCTATAAAATGAGGCATGCTAAATAGCCAAAAGTACTTCTTCTATCATCCTTACATCTTGCCCAATGTGCATCTAAGTACAACTTTATGTCCAAATTGGATGTGTATGGGAAGTAAAGACCTTGATTTTGAGTACCTTTGAGATACTTCAAAATTCTTTTAGCAGCTTCCAAGTGACATGCTCTAGGTTTATGCATGAATTGACTCAAAACAGTTACTCCATAACATATGTCAATCCTTGTTAATGTTGAATAGTTTAGACTTCCAACTATGCTTTGATAACCAACAATGTCTTCAAGCAAATCACCTTCATGAGCACTTAATTTATGATTTACCTCCATAGGGGTGCTAGCTACTTTTGCATCCTCCGAGTGGAATTTATTCAACATGTCCTGGAAATATTTCCTTTGAGTGACGTAGATTCTAGAGTTAGTGTATATGAACTCAAGTCCAAGAAAATATTTCAAAAACCCTAGGTCACGGATCTTAAAATCTTGCATCATCTGGTTTTTTATTTGTTTGATGCCATTGGCATCACTACATGCAAGAATGATGTCATCCATATATACACATACATATATCATTTCTGAATTACTCCTCTTAATAAACATAGAAGAATCCGCTTTGCTCATGACGAATCCTTGGTCTTGAAGATAGGTTAACCTATGGTTCCATGCCCTAGGTGCCTGCTTTAAACCATAAAGAGCTTTCTTTAATTTGCATACATGATTTACCTTGCTTGGATCTTAATAGCCAGGAGGTTGAGCCATGTAAACCTCCCCTAAAACCCATCCATTGAGAATAGCATTTTTCACATCTATTTGATACATATTCCAATTTCTAGATGCAACTACACTTACCAATACTCTGATGGTTGGAATCTTAGCCACTGGTGAAAATGTTTCTTCATAGTCTACTCCTTGGGTTTGTGCAAAAGCCTTAGTCACAAGCCTAGCTTTGTACCTGTTTATGGATCCATCTGAGTTCCTTTTGATTTTGTAAATCCACCTAGAACCAATTGCCTTCATTGATGCTTTCTTGGGTACTAGCTTCCAAGTGTCATTCTCTTGGATTGCTTCTATTTCTTCATCCATAGCCTCCTTCCATTCTACTTTGGTACTTGCTTCTTCATATGAAGAAGGTTCACTGATAAATCCTTAGCAAGATAAATAGAATGCTTAGTGACTAATGAACTATCATACCCATATCTGATTGGCTTCTTACTTTCTCTTTGTGATCTCCTTAAGGCTTGGTTGGATGACTCAGGTATGTCCTCCAACCTCTTCATCTTGACCTTGCCTTTTCATTTCCATGCTCTAAATTCTTCCAAGTTGATGGTGTCCTCATCATCTGATTTGATGTCTTCAATTGTGTTTGGATCCTCCTTGGTGAGGCTTGGAAATTCTTCTTCCAAGTCATATGGCAATTTGACCTTCCTGCATTCACTTTCAAACCAAGAGTCATTCCCATCAAACACAACATCTCCACTAACCATAAATCCTTTGTTGGATGGATTATAGAACTTGTACCCCTTTTGATTTATATCATACCCTATGAAAATGCATTTCTCTACCTTGGGGTCTAGCTTACCTCTTACTTGAGATGGAACATGCACATAAGCAACACATCCAAATATTCTGCAATGTTCAAGTGATGGTCTTCTACCATTCCATGCCTCATAGGGGGTCATCCCATCAAGGGACTTAGAGGGTAACATGTTAACAAGATAAGTGGTAGTAGACACAGCCTTTGCTCACAAATAATTAGGCAACTTCTTTTCATTTAGCCTAGATCTAGTTGCTTCCACAATCAATCTATTCCTCCTCTTTGCTACTCCATTTTTCTCAGGAGTATATCTAGTTGTGATCTCTCTCTTGATACCTCTGTCCTACAAAAATGCATCAAACTCATTGGAGAAGTACTCACCTCCCCCATCTGACCTTATCCTCTTTAAACTCTTTCCTGTTTGATTTTCCACAAGTGCAAGATACTTTTTGAAACAACTGAATACTTCATCCTTATGTTTCATGAAATACAAGATAGTCCACCTATTGAAATGATCAATAAATGACACATAGTACCTTGAGCTTGAAATTGAAGGGTCCTTGCTTGGTCCCCACACGTGTGTGGACAAGTTCCAAATAGTCCTCATGCATATACATATAGCCTTTCTTTGTAAAGGGTAATCTATGTGATTTACCAAATTGACTGACATGCACCACATTTATAGATCATATGTTGCTTGGATACATTAGGTATTCCAAGTACACATTGATCTCTACATATCTGCTTCAATGCTCTCTCACCAATGTGTCCTAATCTTTTGTGCCATATCTCTAACTCAGACAAGGTTTGATCCTAATAATTATAAAGTGCAATGTTTCTAGTGTCCTCAAGCTCAAATGTAAACAATCTACATGTTTTCTCTCCCTTTGCAATTCTCTTGAATCCATGTTGGGGGTCCTCCATAAAGGCTCCAAATTTATTGAACCTAACCTGCAAACCCTTTTCCACTATCTGTCCAACACTCATCAAATTGTTTGTGATAGTTGGTACATAAAGAACTCTGCTCAACAGATTCTTATTCCCATAAGAAGTTTTGACATTTCCTACCTTGACAACTAAATGCTTGGTATCATTACCTATTTGCACTTGGTGGTTTCCCTTGGGCTCTTCAAGATCAGAAAGGAGAGCTATATTTCCTGCTACATGGTTTGAACAACCTGAGTCAATATAGAAGAGGTGCTCATCATTCATACCTTGTTTTGAGATCATGTTCATAATGAGAAGAGAATCCTCTTGATCCTTTGTATAGTTGTTGAAGTCTTTTCTTGATTTGTATCCTCCTTGATAATTGTTTTTGTAATTGTTGTTGTAGCCATGGTTGTAACCTTGATTATGGTTGAATCTTCCTCTTGATTGTGAGTAGCCACCTCTTTGGAATCCTCTTCCTCTATGCTTCTTGAAGTTCGTATAGCACTCATCTGTTGTGTGATTAGACAGTCCACATATATTGCATGGCGAAGAGTTGAAAGGTCCCCCCCTACCTTGCTTACCTCCTCTGCCCCTTCCTCTTGAATTCCTACCTCTCCCTACATAGTTAGCTTGAGAAGTAGCACCTTCATCTTCAAACTTTTTACTCTTTCCTTTATCCTTATACTTTCCTTTATTTGTATAGAGGTCATAAGAATCGTTACCTCTTGATGGTTCACCATTTTTGTTGAGCTTGGCCTCATGGGTGAAGAGTTGTCCCATGAGAGTGGTTAGATCAAGGATTTGCATATCCATATAAAGATTCATTGCACTTGTCAAGGATTCCCATTTATCATCTGCCTTGATGATATTGATTATTTGTCTCACTATTTGCTCCTCTTCAATCTCTTCTCTTATGCTTGCCATCAGCCACATCCTTCACCTTAGTCACAAATTCTGAAACATTTTGCTTAGGTTTCTTCTTGTGAGTAGTAAATTCCATCCACAATTGATTCTTCCTAGCTCTTGTATTGGAAGAAAAGTATGAAGATAGAGTATCCCAAGTCTCTTGGGAAGTTTTTCAATTTCTAATATGAGGAAGAAGGAAGTCAGAGATAGAGTTAAGTTTATATGACCCGGCCAAAGCATCTTTGGCACACCATGAGTTGAGTCTTTCTTGCTCCTCTCTTGTAGGTTGATCTTTGCTTCTAAATATGGGCATCTCCTCATCTCCTGATATGTATCCATAGAGACTTCTTCCTTGTTGATAGGTCTTCATCCTCAAGGACCATGGTGTTTGATTATTTATGTCCAATTTTTCAATAAAATAAGCGAAACCATCTCCCATTTTACCTCAACTTTCTCTGATACCACTGTTGGAAGAGATAGATGGATACCTCAAGGAAGTGAGGTGGTACTACTAAAACTTGCTTTGTACCAGCCTTCATGAACTTCAGAGTTATAAAGTAGGTCCTTTTGGCTTGCAAATGACACCAAGAAAGTCCTATGTACTTTGGAGTTGATGCTTGAAACAATTAATCCAAAATAGGCTAGTTGAATATCTAGTGTTGAAAAAACTTGATATTTTAGTCCATACACCTATTGCCTTTTTTACTCAGAGCTCAAAGTACAGTAACAATTGACAAAATTCCTTTCAAGGTAATTCAATTAGCTTGGATAGCTAATGATTACAAGTGGAATCATTTAAAATAATCAATTATGCTTTGAGAAATAATTTTAGCAAATCTAATCTTACCCCCGACTTTTTAGGGACTAACTAGTAGATGACTAGTGAGCACATCAAAGACAATTTCTCCCAGACACCTAAACCAAATGCCTTGAACTTTTGACAAGAAAAATTAGACTTTAAGCTGGTTCCAACAAGCCAAAGAGTATGTAAATGGTTGAGTATTCACTGAGATATGACTAGAAGAAGTTGAGTGTTGTGAGTAGTCATAGCAGAGAAGTAGAGAGAGATGTTCAATGAGCTATATGTATTATAACACATGACTGTACAGATTCATTGGCATTATAATGATGCTCAATGATGATGAACAGAGTGAGCTATGTTGTGAGCTACTCAAGTTCTACAAATGATCAAGGAGAGAGCTCTAAAATGAGGCACACACCCACGAGTTCTACAAGACTTTTTTAGAAGTATTCCTTCTAAGCTTGAATTTTGAATTCAAACTTGGCTCCAATCAAAAAGTAACTCCGTTGATTTAGGAGACATTCCCTTATCTTGAATTCATAGCTAATATTTCTCCTAACTCCACAAGATATAATCTTTTACAAGATTCTCCAAGGATTTAATGATTTACAATGGTAAATGATCAAGTACTTACAAGCTATAGTTCACATGAATCATCAACTGCTTCCAAACAATGTCTTCCATGCTAAGCCAAATGTGTGGGCTTGTATATTTGCACCAACAAAGGAAGGTGATGATTCCATCATGATTGTAGCTATTTATGTTGATGACTTGATTGTAGGTGGTGATAATGAAGGACGAAGAGGTAAAGCAACTTCTTATGTAGGAATTTGATATGAAAGATCTTGGTGTGTTGTGCTATTTCTTGGGCATTGAGTTTATACATACAAAAATAGGTATATGGATGTCACAAAGGCAATATGACTTGAATATGCTTCAAAAGTATGCTATATTTGATTGCAAGCCAATTTCTATGCCATTAGATCATAATTTGAAGTTGGATACTACATCAGGTGAAGCATTGGAAAATGCTACTATGTGTAGGAAAATTGTGGGAAGCTTGATATTTCTCATAATTACAAAACCTGATCTAAGCTACACTATTGGACTTGAAAGTCAATTTATGTAGGTTCCCAAGAAGCCACATTTGGATGCATTGAGGTGCACTCTATTTTATGTGAGTGCTACTTTGGATTATGCATTGTTTTATGAAGCTGGTGTAGATTTGCAAGTTCACGGATACACCAATGTAGATTGGGCTAGTAGCATTCCAAATCTACTAGTGGTTTTCTGTTCTCACTTGGGAGTGCAACTATTACATGGAGCAATAAGACGCAATCCATTGTTGCTTTGTCAAGTATAGAGGTTGAGTATAGAGGTGCTACAATGACAGCATGTGAGGCACCATGGTTGGAGATGCTACTTGCAGATTTAGGTGTGGAAGTGCAAAAGCCTATCACCATCTATTGTGATAACCTTAACAACATACAATTAGCACGAAATACTATTTTTCATGCCAGAAAAAAGCATATCGTGGTACATTATCACGTCATCGGAGAGAAGGTATTAGTAGGTGATATTCATCTTCTCTATGTGAGGACAGATGAGAAAGTTGCTGATATTTTCACTAATGCACTTGGCGCTAAGAAGTTGAAGAACTTTCTGGAGATGCTTGGATTAGAGGATATGACATTGAGCTTGAGGGGGAGTGTTGAGATGTCAAGCTCACCATGTGATGATCCAAGAGGACATGTATCATTTTTCATTTCTCTTACATGTATAGTGGTCATGCTGGTATATGTCACGGAAACTCCATTGAGGTTTATTAGATGTATCTACGCAGAGTGGTGGCATATTTGTTTTTTGTGAGCTCACTCATCCATGGACATTAGGATTTTCCTTATGTACAATTCTTTATATATTTCACTTGTTGTATTTTGGTTTTTAGGTCATTCTTGTACATTCCTTTTATGTAATAGAAGAAGAAGAAGATCATTTTTCCTTGCCTCAATATGTGTGTGTGCTTTTCCTTGATTGTGAGAGTGTGTGTGAGCTCTCTTTCTTATCTCCTTCCTCGTGACAATAATGCACCTCAATATGTTTGGTCCATGCATGAAACATTGGGTTTCGTGCAACAACCAATGCACTCAGACTATCAGTGAGAATATGCGTAGCAACATCAATCTCCATGCAAAGATCCATCAATATGCATATTAGCCATATACACTCCACTGTCGCTATGAAAATTGCTTTGTACTCAGCTTCACAACTCGATGTTGCCACTGTAGGTTCCTTCTTACTCAACCAAGATATGCATGAATCTCCAAGGAAAAAGCAATTACCACTAGTGGAGACACGAGTATTATAACAACCAACCCAATCAGTATCTGTAAAATCATGCAAGCATGGCTGAGTATCTCTTCCATAAGAGAGACCTAAGCTCAAAGTGCCTTCGAGATATCTAAACACACATTTCACCGCTTGCCAATGCTAAGTGCCAGGGCTATGCATGAATCGACTCAACTGGGAAACGGCATACTGTATATCGGGCCTCGTGTTGCATGCATATATAAGGTATCCCACAGCTTGTTGATAAAGAGAAGTGACAAATGCATCATTGGAATCCTCTATTGAGAATCTAAATCTTGTCTCAACTGGTGTGGAAATTGGCTTGCAGTCCTCAAAGTCAAAACGTTAAAAGTATTTTTTCAACATACTTTGCTTGATGCATAACAAGTCCCCCCTCAATGGATACAAACTAGATGCCAATATAGTAGCTCAAAAGACCAAGATAAGTGACATGAAGTGATAAATTGGATGCCAAGATAGTAGCTCAAAAGACCAAGATAAGTGACGTTAAGTTTTGCATCACATAATCCAGTTAAGAGTATGTCATCACATAAAGAACAAGCACTGTAAGATCAGCCCCATTTTTGCATACATAGAGTGTATGCAAAGATCAAGTGCTTATGAATTTTATCATACCATGCACGTGGATCTTGCTTGAGACCATACAAGGCTTTATGCAAGCACTAAACCATATGCTCTTTCCCTTTCATAGAAAATCCAAGAGGCTGCTTCACATAAACTTCTTCTTGCAAATCGACATTCAAGAAAACTGTCTTTATGTCCAATTGATGTACTTTCCAACCTCGATGGGTAGCCAATGTAGCCATGGTACAAATAGTATTCATGCATGAAGTAGGTCCAAAAGTTTCCTCATAGTCAATGCCATATTGTTGTGCATATCCTTTGGCAACCAATCTAGCTTTGTAGCAATCAATGCTATCATAACACTTTCTCTTAATCTTGTAAACCCACTTTGTACCAATGTCATTTTTTCTTTTTGGTAATTCACATAAATCCCAAGTACCATTCCTATGTATGGAATCCATTTCTAATTGCATAACACTCATCCATTGTGGATCTTCACATGCATCTTCAAAAGTAAGTGACTCTTCATTACATGTTGTGGCAATAAGAGAATAATCCATAAAATTACTTGATGCATGGTGAGAGCTTGATCTTGTTCTACCAAGTAAAGGTGCACTCAATTTGTTGTCTTGAAAAGTTTGTTTCAGCCACTTTGGCATACTTTATGCACTCTTGATAGACATGCATTCATTAAGTAATACATCATCAACATGTATATCATGTGTGGGCTGAATTGTATGCTCATTTTCAGCCATATTTTGACGAAAATATTCAGCCATATGTGGCTAGAAACTTCCCACAGTTCCGACAATTTTTGGCTGAAAACTTTCGGTGATGTTTGGTTGGAAATTCTCTACATATTCAGCTCTATTTTGCTAGAATTTTTTAGGCCTTTGAGCATCCGTTGGCTAGTCTACATGGCCATAGTCAAGCACACCATTTTAGAACAAGGGCATGAGTGTATCAAACACATCTTGTGAGCTAACTCTTGGCTGTTTTTTGCATTCAAGTAGAGGGAAAACTAAATTTTCAGCAAATACCACATCTCGACTCACAATAATAGTGTTCCTCAATGGCTGGTACAAATGATATCCCTTACTTTCAGCACTATAACCAACAAATATTCATTTCTTTGCCTTGTCATCAGGTTTGTGATGTTGTTGTGATGGCATAAGAGCATATGCCAAACAACCAAACACAAAAATATGACTAACCATAGGTGAATGTCCATTCCAAGCCTCATAAGGAGTGATGACTCTTCATGTTTTTTTAGGGTAGTGATTCAACACAGTTTGCACACATGACCGCTTCCATCCAAAACTTATTAGGAAGGTGATATCCTTTAACCATACATCATGCCATTTCAAGTAGAGCTCTATTTTTCTACTCTGCAACACCATTTTGTTGAGGTGTATATGACATCATACATTGGTGTGAAATACCTCTTTCATGAAGAAAATCATTAAATTCATGTCGCATGTATTCACCACCATGATCCGTGCGTAGAGCCAAAAGCTTGTTTGAAGAAACAAATTCAGCCATAGCTAAAAATGCTTTGAAGCTAGAAAATACCTCAATCTTTCCTTTCATAGGATACTCCCATGTATGGTGAGTGGCATCATCAATGAAGGTAACAAAATATACATGCTTCCCAAAAGATGGAGCCTTGATGAGACCACATAAATTGTGTGGATGGATTTGTACTTGATGAAGATGAAGTGGTGTTGCAGAAACTTTGCACTACACTAGCCAAATGGACTCTAAAGATATGTGGTGGGCCCTTTTAGCTTGCCAAAGGATATATTAGACACCATATGTACCTTGGAAGATCACTCTCAAAAAGATGAATCAAAACAAATAGGTAAGAGTTGATCCAAGAGTAAAAAACTTGCTATTTTTGTTCCTACACATGTTCAATGTTTTGAACAGTTCTTTGAGCACATCAACAATTGGCTTAATTCCTTTTGGGAACTCTAGTTAAGTTAAGGTAACAATCATGAGTGATTTCATAAAAAATGATGGACTACATGTAGAGAAAGGAGTTTAGCAAGTCATAGCTCCATCCCAACATTCACAGGCTCCAACAGTCATCAAACTAGTGAGCAAAGATATGCTAATATCTGACGATCCCAAGGAGAAATGCTAATGAAACTTTGTAGGATTATAATAGAAACTATGCTGATTCTATCATGCTTTAAGTCATGGCAAATGATCAACTACACACTGAGAACAGGCTCTGAGAAAATCACAGTACTGATGGCAAATGAGAATATAATGATCATATGTGTATTAAAACATGTACAAATACAATGTCCTTGGAAACCATACATTGCTCAATGTGTGAGAGGTGAATGAGCTATGAGATGAGCTCTTACTTCACAACACAACTCACTCAAACTGATCTCATGGGCTTGTGATAATACACGGGTCTTTTGATCCCCTTTTTATAATCATGTTTGGAGCCAAGGTTTGAATTCAAATTCAGACTTCTACCTAAAAAGGTGAATCCTAAAGTGTAGGATAGATTCCCTCATCACTCAACAATTGATTGATTCAGGATTTTAGAGCTTCCTAACTCCACGTGGCTGTAAACCACTTTTACAAGGATAAATATGAAACTATTCATATCTAGTCTTGCATAGGTTATGTCAATAATTCAAGCATAAGTTAATCCAGCAAGTATGTGGGCCTGGGTTTAATTACACCAACAACTCCCCCTCAAGCCTAACATGCTTGATCTTCATTCCTCCTTGATTTCCTCAAGACCAGTCATACCTTTGAATGGACGGAGTTTTGTTCCATCTAATGCCTTGGTTGAAATTCCTACACATTGTTTATGAGTTGACACATATGATAGCTGAATTTCCTTGCTCACAATCTTCTCTCTTACATAGTGGTAATGTACTTCAATATGTTTAATCCTTGCATGAAAAAATGGATTGGCAGGCAAGTGAATGGAACTCATGTTGTCACCAAAAATACTTGGAGTTCGAATCTCCAATCAAAGATGTATGAATAGTGTCTTCATCCACATTTCTATTTGAGTACCTATAGCAAGACCTATTGGGATAGATGGATGGACACTTCAAGTGATGAGTAGGTACTGCCAAATCGTGCTTAGTACCAGCCCCTTGTAGCTTCAAAGTTGATATGTGGGCCCTCTTAGCTTTACAATGACACTATATAAGTGCCTATTTCCTTTGGAAATGATGTATAAAAATATTGAATAAAAAAAGACTACTTCTAAATAGAAGGATCAATGAAAACCTTCTATTTTTTATCATACACCTCCTGCTTGTAATGCTCAGTGCTACCAGTATAGTAGGAATCAAAAAAATTACTTTTAGACATATCTAATTAGCTTAGTAAGCTAATGATTCCAAGTGAAATCACTTGAAATGATGCACTATACAGAGAGCAATCCATTTAACAAATAAATCATTACCCTTGATTTTTTAGGACCTCTACAGAGTTTGACCAGTGAGTGCTTCGATGTAGATTTCTCCAAACTGGCTAAATGGATTTACTTCAGCAGTTGTCAACATGTAGATAACTTGGAGCTGATTCCAAGAAGCTATAGATCATTGAAATTGGTTGAGAAATGACTGAGATATGAGCAACAAAAGTTGACATTGAAGAATGAATATAACAGAGAGATCATAGATGAACAATGTAGATGTATTGTATTAATGAACAATGTTGTACAAGATCATAGGCTTGATAATCATAGCCTTATGATGGAGAGTAGTGTAGGCTACAATGTAGGCCTCACACTCATACAAAATGGCAATGGAGTACTTAGGATAAGTGACTCCTACACGCGACTTTTTTAAGCCATCTTTTATAAGTGTCGCATTCAAATTTGAATTTGAATTCAACTTTTGGCTCTCTCTAAAAAGTGATCCTTCAATCTACGAAATATTCCCTCAATGAAGTAGATGCTTTTCCAACTAACAAGTCCATGAGTTTTTGGTAGGTGATTACAAATATTCTCAAGTAAAAAAGAATGACTTTTACAAATGGTAAAGATGAAACTCTTTCTAGCAATGGTTTCCATGGAGCTTCATATGTGCATGAACTTCAAGCCAAATGTGTGGGCTTGGACTTTGCACCAACAAGAACTCTATTTTAGATTTTGTGGAAGGGACAAGAACTATAGGTTGCTTCTTAGATGACCATGGGACAAGTTTTGACCCTGCAAAAGTAAGGTATCCTGAGGTGCTTCTCTTGTCTTCCTTGGAACCAGCCCAATCTACATCAAGGAACAACTTTAGACTTTAATCAGATACATACGAGTAGTATAATCCTTCATTCATGGTCTCTTTGAGATATCTTAGTATCCTCTTGGCAGTATCCATGATCTCTGTATACTACTTCCAATCCTAGGAAGTATATGAGTGAACCCAAGTCACTTATCTTGAACTCTTCTTGCATCTGCTCCTTGATCTTCTTTATCCCAACTGCATCATTTCCTGTAAGTATAATATCATACACATACACACACAAATAGATGACTTCAAAATTAATTTTTTTGATGAAAAGTGATGTATCTACCTTGTTAGGTTGAAATACTTTATCCTGCAAGAATGAAACAAGCCTGTGATTTCAAGCCCTCGGGGCTTGTTTAAGTCCATATAGAGCTTTATTAATCTTACACTCATAATCAGTATGTACTTGATTCTCAAAAACAAGTGGTTGTGCCATATAAACCTCTTCTATTATCCATCCATTAAGAAATGCATTTTTTACATCCAAATGAAGTATCTTCCAATTCTTGGAAGAAGCAATACTAAGTAGAATTCTAATTGTAGGCATCTTTGCCATAGGAGAGAAGGTCTCCTCATAATCAATTCCTTGATTTTGTGCAAAGTCGTTTGCCATAAGCCTTGCCTTATACCTATTAATGGAGCCATCTTAGGACTTGGGAACTAATTCCCACGTGTTATTTTCCTCAAGAGATTCAATTTCTTCTTTCATTGCATGCCTCCACTCTGATTTCTTCTTTGCCTCCTCAAATGTTGAGGGTTCTTGATTTATGTCATGTGCTAAATAGATTGAATGTTTAGTAATTAGAGAAGTATCAAACCCATATGTCTCTAGTTTTCTTTTCTCCCTCATGGACCTTCTTAGGCCATGATGTGATGGTTCTTCCTCTTGTCCAAGTTCGTGCATTTCAGCTTTACCTTTAGACTTCCACATTTTGAGTTTTCCAATCTGATTTGCCTCATCATCTTCGGAGGTATCCTCTTCTTCAATTTTAGAAGGGTTATCCTTGACAAGCTTTGGAAAATCTTCTTCAAGATCATAAGGTAGTTTGATCTTACTACATGAGTCTTCATAAAAGGAACTATTCTCATCAAATGCTACATCTCTACTCACCAAGAATTCTTTGGTTGTTGGGTTGTACAACCTGTAGCCTTTTTGGTTGTTGTCATATCCAATGAACACACATCTTTCAACTTTTGGATCCATCTTTCCTCTAACCTATGAAGGAACATGAGCATAAGCAATACATCCAAAAATCTTACAATGATTCAAGCTTGGTCTTCTTCCATTCGAAGCCTCATATGGTGTCATGCCATCAAGTGATTTTGAAGGTAACCTATTAATCAAATAAGTGGTTGTGGATATAGCCTCAGCCCATAAATATTTAGGTAAATGTTTTCATTTAACATAGACCTTGAAGCTTCAACAATTGTCCTATTCCTTCTCTCTGCCACTCCATTTTGCTCAAGAGTGTACCTTGTAGTAATTTCTCTTTTGATTCCCCTCTCTTGAAGAAAGGAGTCAAATTCATGGGAGAAGTACTCTCCCCCTCCATCTGACCTTAGCCTTTTTAGTGTTTTACTTCTTTGGTTCTCCATAAGAGCTAAATATCTTTTCAAGCAGGAAAAGACTTCATCCTTGTGTTTCATAAAGTATAGTATAGTCCATCTACTGCAATCATCAATGAAGGAGACATAATACCTTGATCCAGATATTCAAGCATCCTTGTTAGGTCCCCATACATCTTTATGAACCAAATCAAAGAGATCTCCATGCGTATATCATTTCTTCATGAATGGTAACCTATGAGACATTCCAAATCGAATGCACTACACTTATAAATCATGTGTTGCTTTGATCGATTAGGGAGTCCAAGTACACTTTGGTCCCTGCAAATTTGCGTTAATGATCTTTCACCATTGTGCTAACTTTTGTGCAATACTTCTAATTTTGTGAGTGTCTGACTACCATAATTAAAGAGAGCAATGTTCCTAGTGTCTTGCAATTCAAATGTGAATAATCTACCTTTACTTTCACCCTTTGCAATCCTCCTGAATCCTTGACTTGGATCTTCAACAAATGCTCCTCCTTTTGTGAACCTAACTTGTAGGCCCTTCTTCACAATTTGTCCTGCACTTATCAAATTCTTTGTGATGGTAGGGAAATAGAGTACCTTGCTAAGTTTTGTCAGGTGCTTTTACATTTCCTATCTTCTCCACCAGGTGCCTTGTGTCATCAATTGATTGCACTTCATTCTTATTGCTTGGATATTCTAAATATGTGAGGAGAGCCACATTTCCTACCACATGATTTGAGCAACCTGAATCTATGTAGAAAACATACTCATCAGATTTACCTTGTGACATTTTTATATTCATGAGAAGTAGAGAGTCTTCTTGATTTGAGTCTTCTATGTAATTGTTGTAATCTCTTCTCCCTTTGTATCCTCCTTGGTAGGTTGAATAGTTGTAGTTGTTGTGGTTGCCATGGAAATTGTTAAACCTTCCTCTTGAATAACCATAACCTCCTTTCCAAGTGAAATCACTTGAAATGATGCACTATACATAGAGCAATCAATTTAACAAATAAATCATTACCCCCGATTTCTTAGGACCTCTGTAGAGTTTGACCATTGAGTGCTTCGATGTGCTTTTCTCCAAATTGGCTAAATGGATTTCCTTCAACATTTTCCAGCATGTAGATAACTTTGAGTTGATTCCAACAAGCTATAGATCATTGAAAATGGTGGAGAATTGAGTGATATATGAGCAGCACAAGTTTACAATTAGTAATGACTATAACAGAGAGATCATAGATGAACAATGTAGATGTATTGTATTAATGAACAATGTTGTACAAGATCATAGGCTTGATAATCATATCCTTATGATGGAGAATAGTGTAGGCTACAATGTAGGCCTCACACGCATACAAAATGGCAATGGTGTACTCGGGATAAGTGTCCACGCGAATTTTTCAAGCCACCTTTTATAAGTGTTACTTCAAATTTGAATTTGAATTCAACTTTTGGCTCTCTCTAAAAAGTGATCCTTCAATCTAGGAAATATTCCCTCAATGAAGTAGTTACTTTTTTAACTAACAAGTCCACGAGTTTTGGTAAGTGATTACAAATATTCTCTCAAGTCAGAAAGAATGACTTTTGCAAATGGTAAAGATGAAACTCTTTCTAGCAATGGTTTCCATGGAGCTTCATATGTGTATGAACTTCAAGCCAAATGTGTGGGCTTGGACTTTGCACCAACAAGAGGTTACCTCAACGATGGCCTACGATAATAATTTGCAAATAGGCATACAAATATGCCTTCACATGAACCTATAAGGATCTAGAAGGCATAGAATGAAACATTCATTTTCATACCATCCAAATGACCTACAAATCTAAACCAAAAATGTGAAGTGAGTCATTAAGATTTTGATCAGCAAAAAAGGTTCATGGTACCAAATTATTAAAAAAAAAAACTAAAACGTATCTCTCTTAGGTACTCATAGATGGAAAAACCACCATGTTATCATGCTTCTTTTTTCTCATGTTCATATGAATCCGAAAGGATTGAGGTTTGTAATAGAGCAAAGCCTCATTGATATCTCAATTATGACTAGATATGCATAGTTGGAAGTAGGCACAAGGACTCCATTTGGTTTTCCATCTTGGGTATTAGCTCGATCGAGAGTGAGAATTACACAACTTGAAGCATCTTTGGAACTATGCTAGAAGAGATTGGATAAGACAAGATGAAACGGATACCCATCCCAGGTTGGATTATTGTGAGTAGAGTCTATTGCAAACTTGTGTCCAAGCTTGGAGCTACAAGGATGTTGGCAAATGGAACTTGTATGTTAAATGTGGGAGATCTCAACTAACTTTTTGCCACTCTCCTCCCAAACTTAAATAGCCCTTGGCCCCACACACTTCTAAAACCATCTCTAAGGGCCATATGCCTTTTGTGTGATGTAATCTTCAAATGATCCTCACAGTCTTGCTCTCTCTTCCTTTCTTCCATCCCCTAACAACTAACACATTACTAATTGATTTCGATAATCATGTTATATTATGATAAAGTTCAAGAATTTATGTATTCACATATGCACATATGGGGCTTACTAAAAACCACAAAGCACATACACATCTTTCATACTTACATGAAGATCTCCATACAAAGCAAAGAGGTACAAGAGATTGGTGGACCTCGATTTGAAAACTTTCGAGTGATATTTCCAAAAGCCCATGGAAAATGTTAGACTGCAGCGGTTCAGATACCCAATTTCTAGTTTCTTTATTTTTGTAAGATTTTTGAATCCCCTCGAAACTCAACTAAATATAAAGAGACATCTTGATAGAAAAAATAGAGAGAGAGGAAGCCAAGATATACATATGCGTAGAGTATTATAGACAGAATGCATAACATACTCTGTAGATTGTAATCTTCTCTGATATGTACTATATGATTTTGCACTATAATAAATAAGTAATTCCTCCTCATATTATCGGCTATCTCGAATGTATTCCTCCTAGGTATTTCCTTATATTTTGTGTGTTATAATTGTGAAGTAGGGAATAGAAATGCATTGAGTCTTTTAATCCCTATTCTCTAAAACTTTCTTTGTTGTGTTAATAAACTGCAAACATTTGGTGACCATGATGGGATGGGATATTGTTAAGCAGTGATGGGTGATGAGGTTTCCTACGCAATAAGTGCAATTAGGACATGATTGAAGGTTACACACCGCCATGGAGAAGGATCATGCTTGCATATGTACATGTGATTCACTAGTATTAGTTATGCACAAACATATGCATATTTTACAAATCACATGTTTCTTTGTCTTGCTAGATGTACATGCATGGGTGCACATAATTTAACTGTTAACATATTATCTACGTACTAACGAACGAAGTGAGCAATCAACCCCCCATAGGATGATGAAAAATTAATCAATTCAGGAAAAAAATTCTATTCTTTTCTTATGAAGGATGGAATTTTTCACTCAAATCCATACCTATTCGTGCTCATATGCAAAAATCACTCTAGATTGTAAGACGCTTTCAAGGGAAAAATATCATAAAACCCAAATGTATTGATAAGATTCGTTACAGATAAAAAAAGATAATCTCATGCTATACATAAAAAAATAAGTTCATTGTGATTATTCCTCAAAGTATAGTCGATCCATATAGTCTTCTTATCGTTTAGTACATTCACTCAAACCATTTCTTATGAATTCCTTCTCCTTTCTTTCTACGCATTTCTTTGTACTTAATTTAACTTTCTCTCTTTCTGAAAAGACCCAAAAAGAAAAAACAGATTTACATGGACAAGAATAAGGGGTGATCCTTAGGTATTTACTACCAGATCATCTCATTCCATCTTGACACTCATGGAGATCCTACTCCAAGTTCTATAATGGTAACCTCTCAAAGTGATTATATTTCTTGACTCATGCATACAATCATAAATTACATTTACTTTAACCCATCGTTTGATCTTATTTGGGCATATGAACTCACATCATCCATTAGTTTAGTTTTTATCCTTAATTCAATTATGAAGGGTTTTCGTAAAATGATGTTTGTTATGCATATTGTTCAGAATCAAGTCTCAACTAGACGCAAAACATTGAATTACAATTTTGACATGTGGATTGACATGTGGAAAAATGTATGAATATTACTTAAGCACATCGAATCCATTAGAAAGCTCCATAAACATCAATCAAATCCATGTCAAATATGTCATCCACTAGAAACTGTACATACACTCATTGGTGGCTAGTTTCCTAAGTTGTAGAGTAAAGTCATTTTATATTTAAGAGTGGAAGGAACTTGCGTGAATATCTCCATGAGTATGTTGCATTTGACTACTTCATTACTTATTTTACTCAACTCTAGCAAGCATGCCCCCTCTTTGCTTGCTTGTTGTTTTGCCATGGAGTCACAGAAACCCTAATGTAGTGGAACCAATGGCTTGTTGATTGCTTTGATTAAATGTGGATATATCTAGAGTAGTGTAGACCCATCACGCTTTTCAAAGAAGGAAGGTTATAGGAACGTCTTTTAGATCCATCTTCATGGTAAAACTATTACAAGATATGGTGAAGCCAACATCAACGATATAAAGGGTAAGATTATGAGTAAATTTAATATTTATGATTTAAGGATCTAAAAGTAATTCCTTGGATTTGAAACACTTTTAAAAAGATGAATGCATATACATGATGTAGACAAAATACATTTTTTTATCTATAGGTCAATATTTTGTTTTTCTATATATGCTACAGTCTTAAGAAGTGGTATACCACATTCTATGGTGTGGTTTCTCAATTTATGCAAGCACCTTGAGTCCCTCATCTTGTTGTAGAAAAAAACGTACTTAGGTACCTAAAACGCTGAGTGAATGAAGGACTCTAGTATCTATTTGATGATGGATCACATGTAAAATCTCTTCGAAATGCTAACTAGGCATGTTATTAAGATGATAAGACAAGCACAAGTGGATGTTCCATCATGCTAGGAAAGAAGACCCTCTCTTGGATATTCAAGAAACAACCTATTGTGGATATATCTTCACCTAAACCTGAATATAGATCATCTCATTTTATTCCATGCAAGGTCCAAGCATATAGAAGTACATTACCATTTTATTAGAGACAATTTCATGTTAAAGTATGTAAAGGTGGAGCATGGCAATATCAAGTATAAACATGCAAATATGTTTACCAAAGCATTGGATGGAGCAAAGCTTCAAAGCTTGCATATGCATAAACGATTTAACTTGATACTTGAGGGGTCCAACTAGAGGCAAATAAATCAATTAAACATTTTACATGTGGAACATTGGATGAAAACATTTAAATTTGTGGAATCAGTTAGGAAGCTCTAACAACATCAATCAAGACAATTTAAATTTCTTAGCCACTGAAAATTGTAGCTACATTGATTTATGGCTAGCTTCCTAGATTACAGGAAATTCTCTCTTTCTATTATTGCATCAAAGATACTCATGTGTATGTCTCAATGAGTGTATTGATTTTTTATTATTCATTAATTAGTGTAGTCAGCTTTACAAACAAGCCCCCTTGCTTGCTTACTTCTTTCCATCTTAACCTTGTACACCTCTATCTAGGTGTGTAACTAGTCAATCATCTATCTACATGGCTCTATTTCTAGATTAGGCTTTCTACTCTCATTGTATTAAATATTGTTTGAATCAAGCTTTTGGAGTTCATTTGAGCCCCCAAATTAGTCTTAGAACCTAACTTTTTAAATATTCTAGAAGCTAGCTTTGAATCTTGCCAAAACTCACTTGAAAATTATAAAAAGAGCAAGAGAGCTCATTTTAGAAGTTCGTTTTTTGAGAGAAAGTTTGCAAGAGAGATCAACGAGATTGTAATCTTATTTATGAATATATTCCATTGTTCCATCTTATCTTTTCTACCTTTTGTGTGTGTGTGTGTATGTGTGTGTGCATCTAGTGTGCTTCTCACCTTCACATGTACGCACATCACTCACTCTTGATATTCATATCACCCTCATGTCTTTGTGGATTGACAATTATGAGGTGGATTTTTGTCGACTTTGATACCCATCATTGTTCTACAAGTGACATCAACAAAATATTGGCACCATTCATCCACCTTCATCCCCCTTCACCATCTCCATCTTTGCCAAAATTGCACCATCCTGATCATATACCCACCAACCCCTCAATTTCCCTCATTTTCTTGTGTGTGTGAGAGAGAAAGCTATTGTGTGTGTTTGCTTTTTCTGTTCTTGTTGATTTTTGTGTAGAATCTAGACCACCATAAGCTCTAGAGACCTGCACATGTATGATAGAAAATTTCCCACACCTCAAGGAGACATACCTTATCTATCAGGAGAGACCAAGAAGGATACATTTTGGGAAACACACTAGCACAAGCTTGTAGAACCTCCTAGTGCCATTGCAGCATTGTAGATAAAGAAGAAATTTAAAGTTAAACTTGATAGAGAGGCTCTATCATGGCAATAGACCACTTTATCATGATAGATGCCTCTCTATCCTTACAAAACCATTCTACAACAAAGTCGTCTATTGTAACATGCCTATCTATTATGATAGACCCCGCTCTATCATGAAGGCCTGAGATTCATGATAGAGCCTTTCATGAGAAGGTTGCTCTATCATGATAGGCTAGCCCGATGGAGCACTGCCTATCATGGCATACCCCCCTCTATTGCGAAACATTACCTTATCACAAACCTCTGCCACATGATAGGCCCTAGATCCATCATTGTTCTACAAGAGGGAAGATGAATTATCTATCTACTTATATGTATATGTAGATTATTTAACTATTATAGGAGATCATGAAGAAGCTATTAAGGACATCAAAGGGAGACTTGGAAATGAGTTCAAGATCTAAGACCTTGGTGATCTAAGGTATTTTCTAGGAATTGAAGTCATATACAAGTACATTGGTATTTAGCTCATGTAGAGAAAGTATATTTTGGATGTCTTGAAGAAGTATGGACTTATAGCATGCAAACCATTGAGCCACCCTATGGAGTTGAACACATAATTGAATTCAATAGAAGGTAATGAAGTACAAGATCAACTTTTGTACAGGTCGGATCATTGAATTATGCCATCATTACAAAGCCAAACATGGCATATGTAGTTGGTGTGCTATCTCAATTCATGCACACACCTAGGGTTCCACATTTACTTGCATCAAAGATGGTGCTTAAGTTTCTCAAAGGTACACTCAGTGAAGGCATATTTTATTTTTTTTGAAGATGAATTACAAGAAGCATATACAAATGTTCATTGGGCTCGATCCAAAGAAGATAGGAGAAGTACAAGTGGATATGCAGTGATGCTTGGCAAGAAGGTCATCTCTTGGATGGCAAAGAAGCAACCCACATTTTCTCTATCCTCCACTAAATTTGAATATAGGGCATTGGCTCAAGTGACTTGTGAGCTTATGTGACTCAAGAAGCGAATGATTGAATTAATTTTGTAGGTTAATCAATTGCCAATCATGTGCGACAATATGAGTAGTGTGTACCTATCTGCCGATCCCATGTTCCATGCTAGGAACAATCACATATAGGTATACTATCACTACATTAGAGAGAAGGTGCTAGCTAAAGAAGTTCAAGTACAACATATAAGTACCAAGGAAGAATGTGCTAACATGTTCACCGAAGTGTTGGGCTCAATAAGGAACTTGCACCACACTATTATGGACAATTTAATCATTATTCAAAGTATCAATGAAAATTCTTTTTGATTAGAAATACCATCTAATTGGAATATACATAACTCTTTTCATAATAGATTATTAAAACCATTTAAAGGTACCCGATCCTTGAGTCTAAAATCTTAATTCATGAGAAAATAATTGATTATGATGTAAACACTACTCATACATGTACTTAATATCACAGATATTTTGTAAAATATTAAAATAATTATATTGAAGAATCTCAATGGATCATAAAACTTCATTGACTCCCCATTATGAGGACTTAATTTCTACATATCATTCAGAATCACAATAATTGAACTCTCCAAACATATATTTCCATGTATGTGTTTTTGTGTGGAATAAGTTTATAATTGTTCAGTGATGGGACATGTGACTAGCCATTCATGTCTATTTTCTCTGAGGTTCATTGCTTTTTAACCTAGAAGGCATGTTATCATTACAAGAATGTTGAATTATTGATTTTTTTTAATTGAGATCTTAATGTGCTTTGTCTTTTGATTCAACTGATGAACCTTCTTGAGGTAGTAGACATGCATGGGCTTATTCATATCTATATGAAAATAAATAGAGAAATTATATTTTCCATATATTTTGTAAATAAAAAACCCACGTAGAGGGTTGTTTCTAGAAATTTATAAAAATAGTGTTTGAGATAAGGATTTCTATAGAACACAGCTTTTGTAAACAAAAGCTAAGGCTCACCATAAAAGTGAGCAACCTTTTACTCACACACCCAAATTTCAAAGTACCCGCCCTCAATGTAACTTCTATATTTGGACATAATGAAAATCTATAAATACACATACTCTAGATACTCATCCCAAATAGTGTGTTGGGGGAGATTGTACCCAATATTGTGTGCTATTTTGTTTATTGTGCATCTATAGTTCTAATGCATATAAACCATCCAATTTCTTGAATTATGTGCTTCATCAAAAGAAATAGGCCCATTCTCATCACAAATAATAGAGACAACCATTGCATAATAATCTAATGCAAAGAAAGCACTATGAGAGCCTGAACGAGTATGATATGACAAAAGGTGCACTTAATTTGATATCCCTCAAAGTTGACACAACTATTTAGGCATAGTTTCTGACTTTTCTATGTCAACCCTCTCATCAACAAGTACATTATGTAAATCTGCATTAGAACTGAAATGATGTGGATCATCATTTGAAACCTATAAAAACTGGGAAGTTACCTCATTTGAACCAGCACTTGATTGTTCATGTATAAAAAAAGAGGCAAAAAAGTGTCATACAGATCGTTCAAGCTAATTGATTTCTCCTTGGTACATGAGAGTAAGGGCTAAATTGCATCTTGCACAAAAGAAAAATCACGACTAACCAAAATGCATTTAGTCTATGGATGATACAAATAATAGTTTTTGCTTCCAAAATTGCACCCAAGAAAAATACATTTCACTACTTTATCATCCAATTTTCTATAGTTTTGTTCTCTTCTTTCCATCTATTAGAGCCAGTTTAGGACAATTCTTTATGAAATGATCATTTGCCTTATAGTATTTGTAAAATTGTTTTTGTTCTTCATTGATTGTGCAACATTACCAAATTTGTGCTTACTAGTAGATGAGCTCCATTTAGCTTTGCCCTTCTATCTCAGTGAGAAAGCTTGCTTTGTAGCATGCATAATAGACCTATTTTGCTTGGTTGATCTTCCTCTAACATAAATAAAAGACTAACTCCTCAAATGTTACAGCATTTGGATTTCCTTTCATCATCAGCCAAAGAGTAGAAGCGAAAATCTAATATGAGTATGGAACACCATTAAAAATAGTCCACACAAGTGAACTATCTGGTAAGATTTTATTTTAAAAGTCAACTGCTCCTTCAAATCTTTGATCTTTGTTGAAAATCTATCCATTTAATCTTTTCATTCATATGCTCACTCTCCAATTATTTTAAGAGGTAAGAACTAGGAGCATCATTTCTTGCCTTGTATAATGGTATAAGAATATGTCAAGGATCTTTTGTTGTCTTATAGGAGTGATTGTGAGGGGTAATGGCATGTTGGATAAAAAAGGCTATCAACGCATGTGCCTATGTATCTCTGCCATCCCAAAAAAGTTGCTTTGTAGAGGTATAACAAGAACTACAACATGAACACGAAATTAAAGATTATCATCTTCAACTCTGTCTACATCACCTTCAATAACTATATTTGCAGATGTAGTAGGATGTTTTGCAACACCTTGAAAAATATTCAACAACCCTTTTGCTACTTGTACATGATGAATCTTGTATGCCTAGAATGGGTAATTAGTACCATCCAACTTATCCTCAACAACCAACATATGGAATATATCATTGCTTTCAACCATAGGTACTAAAGGAATAGCTCAATACAAAAATTGACTATATCTCAAAAGCCTCCATTGTCATTGCGATTGTGCATTTGGAGGCCAAAAAGATCTCAAATAGAAAATTCAATTCCACAAAGAAAAGTTGTTTTGATCTTCTAATTGGCATGAGAATGCTTTGTATGATTCTAAGACTGTGATCAAAGGGATGTCAATGATGCCTTGGATATTTTTCTCTCAAAGTAAGAGGTATTTTGCATTGATTCTATGTTGAAGAGTATAATCTTTTACCATAGAAAGATGAAAAAAACACCTTGCTCACCATTTTAATCCCCCAACCAAGAGTTCACATGTTGCATATATAATTTTTGCAATAGATTATCTAACCCAATGGGTAGAAGTCAAGGAAAATAAAAAGAATGATGCACAAAAAATGGCAAAGTTTTCATTTGAGAACATATTTACAAGATATGGATTGCCGATAGAGTTGGTGAGTGGCCATGGTACCCACATCTTGAATGAGGTCATTGAATACTTGCTACAAGAATTCATGGTTAACAAGAAGTCAACCCCATATCATCCACAAGCTAACAAACAAACAAAAAGCACAAATAAGATCCTATGCAGTGTGTTGGCTAAGCCCCTGAATAAAAAATGCTCAGATTGGGACAAACAACTACATCACGTTGTTTGGGCATATTGAGTGGCCTATAAAATGGTACTCAATGACACTCCCTTTCAAATGGTATTTGGAAAACATTTTATATTAGCATTGGAATTTTTGATACCCACACTCAAGGTGGCACAAGAGCATCAATGGATTGGCCATGCGCTATCATCTAGGATTTTTGACTTAGAATGATTGGGAGAAACTTGGTTGAGAGAAGTTGTAGGGATATACATTGCAAAGAAAAGAAAAAAAGGCATATTTTGATATGCATGTCAGAGATAAAGGTCTGAATGTGAGAGACCTAGACTTGGTGTATACTTTGAAACAACATGCTCAAAAATTAGAGAAGCCTGGATATGGACCAATGATTCTATACAAGATATCGAGAAGTGGAGTTGTCTAACAACATATCCAACGTATGAAGTTGAGAAGACAAGATATAGATCAGTCTAGGAATGTGAATTGTGAAGCCCCAAGGTATCATATGGCAATGTGCCAAACCAAAAGTTCTTCCTCTCACCATATAATTGATAGATGTCCCTTTATAACCATAGAGTTAGGACAGGGCATCAATGTAAAGACAACCAAGGCCTTAATTGAATCACGGGCACCCATTAGTGTGATTAGATTTTTTTCTTCTTAGGACATGGAATTTTTCATTAATCCTATCGAAGCATATCTCATAGGATTAGGAGGAGTGGAAACCCCTTGCATGGGTAAGGTGGAGCTTCCCATCGCCATCCAAGTTTTACCTATGACAATCAAAATGCTAGTGTGTCATGATGAGGATGTCACTCAGCCTCTCATTCTTGGTCAATACTGGATCTATGACCTTGCAATCAACTTGAACCTAATAAGTGGACTTCTTTAGGTTTGGGTAAATAACCAGTGCATTAGGATCAAACTAGGAAGTGGCACAATCATTGATCTAGGAATGTCAACAACTCCTAATCCTTCTAGGATCAATCATGAAGAAAAAGATGTTGTTCTAGTAGAAAGGTCTCTCTTGCAAAAGGATGTGTCTCCTTAAGAACTAGCAATAGATATGATGGAACTCCCTTCTTTTCCAAAGACTCCAATCATCACGATAATTGAGAAGAATATGAAATTCCAGCAATACAAACTAGCTTGACACCAAGAGAATTCATGGTGTGTAGAAGATTTGTAGATTGCAAGGGCGAGCACCCACCTACTCCCTTGTTGAAACCATCCGCATTTACAAAGCAGATGACAACATCAAAGTTACCAAATGTAGCATATCAAAGTCATCATTCTCAACAAGTGTTCTCCATTTGGACATTATTGATGAAGAATATATAATCCATGTGATTGAAGATCCATTTTTTGAGAATAAATGAGAACATTTATTCATTATTTTTGAATGGGGAAACAACTTTGTATTTTTTTTTTATGGTAAAAATATACACAAACGACATGATACATCACTTTTATGTAAGAAAATGAGTTACTAGTGATATATTAACATAAAATTATGTTGAGTACAATGGACATGAACCCATGATTTTGTAGCCATCATATATAATTAATAGCAATTGAGCACTATTTTAAACAGTTTTGTTATGTTTTATTCTTTTAAAATTGGTTCAAAAAAGTTAAGAGTCACTTTCTTCTAACTTCACTTCATTTTTAGAAACTTTCTAAGAGAGCTCCCACGCATTAGCCTATGTGTGTTCTTGATCTTAAGGCTATGGATATTTAAAATTCCGCATTGATCATGATATTTATGACCCATAACCTTAATCCTGATGAGTACATGTCCATTTTCAACGTGGAGATAGATATCGATAGGACTCTAAAGCTTCATCTTGAAGCATTCGAGGAAATGAAACAATATGTGTATGAACATGTATTGAAGTATGTAGTAAATATTCCCAATATGGGATGCTCTTGGGTGCCCATTGAGTATCTAGAGTTCAAGTACAAAAAGAATAGTTTCTTCCATCACAGATTCATGAGGTTTGTAAAACCTCTCCCCTTATCCCATTTTTGTGAGATCATTTTTGTGAGATCAATGATGGACATCTTTGATAGCCCCACTCGGAAATAGTTCTTATCGATCAAGATGTGTTTCTATTGGTCTCTTCTTGAAGGAAGTGCAAAAGTAAAGCAACCAAAGATGACACATAAACAAAATCAACGGATGCACCGCTTAGAGTCAAATGATGTTATAGAGAAGGAAGATGTTCTCCGAGAGGAAATGGAGGCCTCCATGGTATTAGTGCTAATGCAAACCAGTGAAGCTAGTGAAGAAGATGTTTATAGGGAAGGCCAAGTTCTCGTAGACGAGTTACCCAAGATGGATTTGATATTTCTCAATCTATTTATCATCAAGATTCTCAAGTATTTATTTTTGGATGTTATTTGTAAAACACTTGGAATTAGAGAAGACAAAGCACTTTCAACTATAGTTGAAATGAACTCCAAAGAAAATAGAATATGCATGGATGAAGAAAATTGGATGATGTGTAATTACTTAGAATTCATATCCTATCATGGACAAAAAGACTCAATATATGTAGTTGCAAGCACGTTAGATAGTTAAGGAGGAAAACGAACATCAAGATTTTCTAGAGAGTGCCTTTGAGAAGGCAAATTTGTATAAACTCAAATATCCAGAGGGCAAATGCCAAGGGAGAATCCACATCAACAAGGAAGAAATAGCACAGTTGGATGATGCAACTACCATAAGTATCTATGCATTCATTAGATTTTTTGTTTTATGTAATTGGATTTTAATTGGTTTTGTTTCATTGCAATCAGCAATTCAATTTGACCACTTTGGAGGAAGGAAGGGTGATGTACGTGCAAAAGTCTTGAGGAGGGACTCAACCATATGGAATCACATGAAGAGTTTCAATGATGAAACAATAAGAATTTTGCACATGGATTATACGCGAGAGGCAACATTCCGAATGATAAGGTCCAAAGAACTATCTCGAATCCTTTTTGAAGATTCCCGTACCACAATTGCAAAAATTTGAATATTTGTAATGAGTCATAATTATGAGTTTCTCTCGGAAACACTAGGGCCACATTTTGCATAGCCTTGTGCCCAAACATTGGCATGAGGTCTAGATGAGCCAGCCATAGTGGCCCAAAATTTAGGAAACTACTTGGTTAGGCCTGAAGACAAAAAGGCTTTCACCAAAGATTTGGATTCATTATAGTACATTTTCTTGTAATGAGCTTTTGAATACAAGGATGTCTTTAAATTTTCTATGTTTATATTGGATGCAAATTGTCTTAGTTTATGTTGTCTATGTATTTTGGATGCAAATTGTTACATAATTGACGTGTATCTATGAATCATGAAATATTAGAAACTTTGAGATGCATTGTGAAGTGGATTTGGGTCGTGAATTTTGAGTTATTTATATTGCATATTGGCTTCTTTTCCATGACAAGAATTTTGGCAGTTAGTCAAAATTTCCAAAAGTCCAATGAAGTCTATTTCCCATTTGGAGAATGCGCATCCTCCCATCATGGGTCTTAGTGGAATCTCATCCTTGCGTATCACATACTCAGTTCATTGACATATGTCACACCTTTTCACATAGGCATGAGCATCCATGTGATGAGTTGGCAACCAGGTCATGCAAATAGTATAGCCTTGATCACTCGATCAGGTCCAAAGTGTCCTCCTACCACACCTAGGTGTGCAGTTTCTAAAATTGTTAGATACTTTCATGGACACAAAGTCTAAGATATCCATCCCATCCATGCATGCATAGATTATCTCCAATGAGAGTAGACTCTTGAGCCTCCTGCTCTAGACTCCTTCTTGCTAAAGCTATTTCTTGAAGGAATCTTTTTGTCCTCATAAAGTCAACTAATGGACTGATCCAATTTGGTATTAAATCCACTTGATACAAACTACCATGTTCAACCAAAGTTCTATTGATACACGTTAGACAATCCTTACACTTAGTTTGTTAAGGAATAGAAACAAGGAAAATGGGGTCAGGGCAAGTAGACAAAGGGCTTAATTTTTACCTCCATGAAAAAACTAATAAACTCATTTTGGAAAATTTAAATGCACTGAAAGCTCAAAGGCAACAAGAAAACCAATAATATTTCCCACTTTGTAAGCATATGGGATATAATTATGAAACTTATTCTTATATTCCTAATTACAACGGGACTAAGTTACTCCACATTTTTGCCAAATAGAGATACAAGCTAAGAGGGTGGCAACAAAGGACACTCCATTTTGGAATCAATAGTGGGCAAGATGACAAGGCATGCAATAGAATACATGGCAATAGTCGAGGTAGTTTCAGGGCTAGGAGATGGGTAACTGAGCCTACATGTATTGTGGAATGTTGGGGCATCAATCTGGCCCAACATGGGAAGTGTGGTGCAAGAATTAGATAGAGGAATGGATCTCCATACTCAACTTGTAGCTAAATACACCTACAAAAACATGTCCAAGGATTTGAAGATAAAGGGGAAAGCTCAAGAAAATATGGTATCATTGAAAAACTTGAGACATGGGTGCAAGACAAAGGAGAGCATAGTAAAAACATAATATGAAAAGCATCACTGATTGATTGTGAATCCAGTACTTGCTATAAACTTTTTGAAACCCTTGTAATGTTGGCCATAGTGAGAGACAAGGAAAGAACCAAGCTTAAGGACACACTTAACAAGCCTAGATCAGATTCTCTTATCATATGGAATGCAAAGGAATAAATATGGCAAGAAGTGTTGGACAAAATAGCAAATGATATCAGATATATGTTGCAGACTCCACAATAAGTAGGACAAAGAGTAATAGAGGAGGACTTCTAAGCAAAGGCTGAAGAATGAATAGAACTCAATATCTAAGGGACTATCATATGCATTGTACATGGCATTGTTCAAACCCCCACTTTCCATGAAAATTGGGTTGTTGTTAACTTTAGCTTAAGGATGGAAGAAGTAGTTGTTACAAAGATTGTACAAACACGTGCTTGATATGCCCATGGCAAGTTATCAAGATACTCAATTAGTGCATGCTACATTACTAAACATTTTTGAGGAACTATTGATATATTTAGACTACCTAGTTCCCATGATTGCCATGAAGATTGCATTATTATAACTCAATGATGTTTTTCTAGAAAAGGGATCAAGTGCAAATTTCCTTCCCTAGTCATTGTGTAATACGTTGAAGTTAATGGGGTGGTCCCCTACTCCTTTCTACGTTAAGATGGTTGATAAAAAAGGGGTGCAACCATTAGGAAACTTGCACAATTATGATATATGTTGTGGTACTACACTTTTATGTACATTTTACAATGCTTTGACTGTAGGAAGTGGCATGTGCATACCTAGTTTTCTTCATTTGTTCATGGTTACGCGCATTCAAAGTAAAGAAATTGTATGATATAGATATGATTGACTTGAGGAAGGGAAAGAAAAAGATTATTCAGATGTGATTTTCTTGAGGAGGGGAAAGAAAAAAATTAAGCTACAAATGATGAGATCGAATACAATTTCTATAGTGGCCCAACCTTTATTTGTCAAAGGCATTAATTCACATAGGGAAAGCAGTGCTAGATGGAAAGTTTTTATAGTGAAAGGATTTGAAGTGGATGCCTTGAAAGCTACAAATTTACTCATGTGAGGGGCTTAGGGTATAAAAATGATGAGGTACCTGCAATGAAGCAAGTAAATGGAATGAGGATGATAGCAAAAAGACAAAAATATAAATAAAGAATGGCCTAGGCAAAAGGAAAAACACTTTTTGAAGATATACGGAGCCAAAGTGCAAAAATGAAGGAAGATGAACTTGTGGACCTCAGTTTGGGAATTCAGGAGTCATGGATGGAGAAAATATATGCTAATGTAGATGCAAGTTTTATGGTGTAAGCTTTAGTGGTTGCAACAAAAGTATATGGATGTGTTTGCATGGTCTTATTTGGACACTGAAGGTGTATATCTGGCTTAGCATGTGATTAGCCTAAAAGTAGATGCAACTCTGTTCATGCAACAATGGTATAGAATGAATCCAAATTATGCATAGAGGGTTAAAGAGGAAGTTGATAAGATACTAATAACTATAGGTGGAGTTTTTTCATCTAGTGGAGAAAACAGAATGAATCTAAACTATAATAAAAGTACCAAAAAAGGGAAAATATGCATATGTATGTAAGCTTAATGCAACAACCATTACAGATCCTTTCCCTCTACCTTTCTCAAACACAATGCTCAATGAAGTAGCAGGGTAGAAATCTACTTCTTTGAAGATCTTTAAGAATGGCACTTGTAGATCAAGATTAAATAGCATTCTTAACTTAGTGGAGAGTGTTTCCCACGAATTTAATGACTTCTAGATTTTATAATGCACCCTCAGCACATCACTTATGATAGGAGTACAAGATGCATATACTTGTCTTATAGTGACAAAATAACCGAGGTACTTCATATATTCAATATGCATGGTTGAAAGACATTAAGTACACAATTGCCTACATATGTTAAGTTGAGAAAGGATGACTATCCCAAAAACAATGAGGAGAAGGAGTTCATGACCAAAGTTCCTCATCAATCATTGTTTGTAGTCTCATGTATGCTATGGTAGCTACAAGACTAGACATTGCATTTGTAGTGGGAGTTGTGAGTAGACATATGTTAAATCTTGGAAAGAAGCATTGGGAAGCTGGAAAGATGATCTTGAGATATTCGATGGGCACTAAGGATATGCATCTATGCTTGGGTAGAGGTGATGCATCCATTATTGGATACACAGACTCTGAATATGTTGGTTTTCAAGATAACTAGAAATGTACTTTAAGGTTTATTTTTTACTTTATGAGTGGTTCTATTTCTTGGTATTCTTTCCTTCAAGAATATATAATCTTTTCCATTATAGAAGGAGAGTAGATTGTAGAGAGTCATGCATGTAAACCATTCTAGCTTTCTAGATTGGCATGTGACATGAGCATATCATGAATGAAGCCCATTAATTGTGTTTATTTGAAATCAATGGTTGAATTAATAAATGCTTAATAGCCTATTGGTTTGTTTTGATTAGAGCTTTAGAACCCATAGGTAAAATTTTTAAAGCATGCACAAGAGCTAAAAGTTCCTTATCATATGTATTATAATTTTTTTCAAAAGGTTTAAGTTTCCTACTTTCAAATGCAATGGGATTATCATTTTGTATTAATACAACACTTATACCTGAACCATTAGCATCTGTAACTACATGGAAAGTTGTGCAAAATTTGGTAATTACAAAATAGGTGCATGAGAAAGTGCATGTTTGACTTTTTCAAACGACTGTTGTTTTGCTAATCCCCATTCAAAGTTTAACTTTTTCTTCAATAATAATGTGAGTGGAAGTGCTAAATAAGAAAAATTGTTTACATTTTTATATGAAAACTAGCCAGCCCTAGAAACGAGCATACATCATTCATAGTTTGAGGTATAAGCCATTCTTCAATTACTTTAATTTTATGTGGATCTACATGAAACAATATGTCCTAAATACTCTAATTATTTTTGGACGAAAGAACTCTTTTTAGGATTCGCATAAGGTTTATTTTTGCATAACAAATTAAAAACAATTGCTAAATGATTTTCATGGTTAGTGTCATTCTCACTATACACAAGTATATTAATCAAAGAAAACAAGACCAAAAGCCTGGTAATCAAGAAAAATGCTATTCATCATATGTGCAAATGTAGCGGGTGCATTGATGATTCTAAAAGGCATTACCATGAATTCAAAGTGACTAGTCTGAGTTCGTAAGGCAAATATGATTTTGTGTTATTCCTATCTGATGATACCGAGATTTAAGATCAATTTTGCTAAAGACACGTGCTCCACGAAGTTTACCTAGCAAGTCATTTATCCTAGGAGTAGGATATCTATTTTTAATTATGATCTTATTAAGTGCTCCATAGTCAATGCACATCCTATAAGTCTTGTTCTTCTTCTCCACTAAGAGAACAGGTGATCCAAAGGAGAAGAACTAGGCCTTATAAGTCCTTTGTGGAGGAGATCCTTAACTTGATTATCTATTTCGTTTTGATGTAAAGGTCCATGCCTATAAGGTGCTTTATGGGAAGCAGAACTACCACGAATTAAGTCTATACTATGATCAAGAGATCCCCTAGAAGGTGGTAGTTTAAAAGGAAAATCAATTGTAAAGCAATCGTGATAGGAATCCATAAATGATTTATGTGCATTAGGAACTGTATGTGTATAATAAACTATGTTATTGACAAAAACAATACATGAATTGTAGCCTTTCAAATGCATGTTTTACTTGAGTATGATTAATTAATGGAAATGGTTGGAAGTCATGCATTGTAGGCAAAGAAATATCTTGACTGTTAAACTTAAAACTCATTGTGCATGTATGATAATCAATGCATGGATTATAATGATGATGAAAAGGCATACCAATTATAACATCATAGGATTCCAAAGAAGCAAGTAAGAATGTGCGTTCATCTACATATGAACCTATACAAATCTAAACATTATGCACTTTGCTTGTAACCATATATCCATTTCCTTGAAATGCAACCTTAACTTTAAACATAGAAGGTAGTGGATTTAACTGAAGATCTTGCAGTAATATATAAGAAATAAAATGATGAGAACTACCATCATCATGTAAAATATTAACAACTTTACCATAAATAGTACCTTGCATGCAAAGTAAAGAATGAATAGAAATTTTGTTACCCAAGGTACTTAGATCCTTTCCCAATGCTTCTTTGGTCCAATCAGGTTGAGTTTCTTCATATCTCTAGTTTGCAGCTTACATTTAGCTTCAATATGACCAAACTTACCACAATGCCAAAAAGTAATATGGAGCCATTTTTGTTGAGCATCCATTGTTGTAGTTTGACGGGTTGGAGGTTTGGTAGGTTGTAATGGGGTTGTCTTGGGTACTAGTGAGAAATTGGATTGATGAGGGTGCTAAAAAGTAGGTGGGCACTGAAAAGGAAGGGAAGAAATGTTGATATATTTAGGTAGTGATGTGTGTGAACACACTAGGACCGCCGGGGCACTTTTTTCCCTCTTTAGGAGGTCTTTTTCCCCTTGCTTGTATATACGCCTATTGCCGTAATGGGCTACTTATCTTTGTACATTCTCTAGTAATATTTTTAGTATTGTGTATTTGTGCTCCAAGCTTCTTCTTCTTCCTTGTGTTGTTCGCGTGCTTCCGCAGACGTCTAACTCCAACAATTGGTATCAGAGCAGGTCGTCGCTTCATCTAGGGCGTCGTCGACACTCCTCCGTTTGCAGTCTGAGATCCACACGAAATTTGGTGAGCATACTCAAGGTGTTTTAGAGATCAAAACATCTTCGCTTTGTGGTGCCGAAATCACGATCTGAGCTGGTTTCGGCCTCCGAACGCACTATCGCAGTGCTTGTGTAGGCTATTTTGTCTTTTTGTGCCAAAGGTATATACCAGCTTCTGTTCACCAGTTTAAGCATCTCGAAGCCTGCTACAGGTCTAGCAAAACTCGTCTGGGCAGTTATGTTCAACTTTTTGAGATACAGTCAATTTTTTGCATCAAGGTATTTTAGTCACCGGCCATGGCTGAAAGCAGTGATGTATTCCGTATGTTGGCTGTTGAGGATAAGTTGGATGGTACCAACTACCCATTATGGGCTTATATGATGCGACATGTATTGGTTGCAAAAGGATTGTGGAACATTGTTTAGGGTGTTGAAAGATGTCCTGTTACACCTTTGACTACAGGTACTGCAAATACAAGTGCTCGAGCTGATGAAGATGGTGTCGAAGATGATATTCCACAGATTCCTGTTCGTGCTGCTATTTCTACTGCACCTACTGCAGAGCAGATTTGCTGGGATGGCAGAGATGCCCAGGCACATGCATTGATAGCTTTGTCTATCAAATGTACCATTATTCCTCACATTCACTCTTGCAGAACAGCTAAGGATGCTTGGGATACACTTAGCACATTGTACCAAGCTAGGAATGAGGCTCGTGTTGCTTACCTCCGAAAACAGTTGGAGAGTGAGCACATGAATGAAGGTGATTCTATGGACAGTTTCCTAACAAAGATCAAAGACTTGAAGGAACAGTTGATTTCTGCTAATGAGGTTATACCAGATAGCTCACTTGTGCAGACCGTTCTGAATGGTCTTCCTGATTCATATGAGAGTTTTGCTTCTACTCTTCGGTTGATGATGAAAGGCAATCCGAATGCCTTATCATTTGAGGAGTTAGTCTCTGTTCTGTTGCAGGAAGATCAATCCAGGCAGAACAGGTCCATTATGCGAGTTGCAGATCAAGCTTTCCTGGCTAGTCAGAAGGGCAAAGGAAAATGGAGCTCTTCAACTAGTAAGCAGAAATCTGCTAATTCTGCATATTCAAAGAAGGAAGATAAAGATGAGAAGAAATCAGAAAAGAAGAAATTGTTTTGTAAGTACTGTAAAGGGAATGATCATATCATAAAGAACTGTCCAAAACTGGCTGCTAAAGAGGCAAAGAAGAAAGAGGCTGGAATGGTTGTTGTAGAGGCCTCTACACCAAAAATAGAGTCTGCAAATCTTGTGCAGGAAGAAGAATGGGTGTTTACTATTGTCTGCAGTTTTGACCCATCTTCTCATGAGCAGTGCATGTCTACAATAGACTCAGATGTTTGGTATTTTGATAGTGGGGAAACCAAACATATTACCTCATAGTGCAGTTTCTTCTCTTCACTCGAGCCTGCCCCTATAGGGAATACTGTTACATGCGCCAACAACTCCTCTTATCCTGTTATGGGAGTTGGTAAGATCATTTTGACTATTGCTGATTGTTGCAGAGCCAAGAAGAGCAAAAGACAGAGTAAAAGACGGGCCCCAAAATTTTTCCAATTTGGACACTCCATTGTTGTATTATAACCATTCTTGTAACATATTTTCCGTTGTAATTACGGTTAAAGAAGCACTCAGAGCAGCTATGCAAGAAAATAAAGAGAAGATTGAGCGCTTAGCACAATTAGAGAACAAATCAGAAGAGAAAGCACCAATCGGGACACTAGTAGACCCAACACAACAGAATCCTACTGACGAGGTAGAGGTACATCCTCTATCTCCCCCAATTTATAGTTCTCCAATAAAAGAGCAGATGGCGGAACCATGTGATGATCATCCCATGCCATACACTGCAAAAATAGGTCAGAAGGAACGGGCACTATTGGTGTCCCGGTTGACAGAAAATTTTGAAAATGAAGTCATCAAAGTCATGAAAGAAGCAAAGATTAAAGGTAAAGACTTGGAGATGATGATGAAGCCTTTCAACATTCCATACGGATCATTGAAAGAGAAAACAAGACAATACATAAAGATCACACAGAAAAAGCCAGACGAACAGCTGCAGTTCAAAAATGACACGTTCAGTTAAACTCAAGAAGAATTTGAAGCAGCACAGCCTGTTTGGAGAAGAAAATTTTTGGAGAAAATCCTACACTGCGGGTGCACTGGCAAGCAGCACCATACTTATTGTAGGTAAACCCTTCATTTTGCCCAACACCACGTTGCCGAGAAGCCAGAGAATTTTTGGATACACAACAGAATGGTGTTATCAATAAACAATGGCTGAATTATCCGCTACTTCCAAGCCTGCCTCATAATTATCTACCAACGGAAGATTATATGGTAAAAACCATTGAATTTTGGCTGCATTGTTATGCAACAGTACCTGATCTGACTATCAAGATGACGAATAAAATACTCAGCATGATACTTACGGTATTGAAAGTCTTCAAACACGCGGCGTATACACTTTTGAATTTCATTGGTATTAATCAAGGCACAGATATCCTCATTTTTTATTTGTCTATTATGCCAAGCTGACCCACAATAATGGCATGTAGCTCAGTGATGAGTAGCACCTCCTTTAATGTCAATCCGGGAAGACATGAGGATGGTATGAAGACCTCGAGCAAGTGATGGCACAAATGTGTGAGTGAGAAGCACACTAACATGCACACACATACACACACACGCGCACATACGGCAAGAACAAAGAGAGTAAGACAATGAAATCACTTCTATTACAACCAAGTTCTCATACAAGCTCAAAACTACAAGAAGCTAGCTCAAAAATGAGCTCTCTAGCTCTATTTATAGTTTTTGACTAGCTTTGGCCCTGTCCAGACCTAGTGTCCGGCCTAGTTAAAAATTAGGTTCCAGGGCTTATTTGAGGGTTCAAACGAGATCTAAAAAATATGAAAATTGGTAGGCAACTACTTCTAAGGCTCCTCAAGCTCGAGGACTCCTTGGCTTGTACAAAATGGAGCTACAAAAAAGGGAAATGGTATTTACAATGGTTTTTAGTGATGAGAATCACTGTTAAAATGTGTAAGGATTGGAAAAAATTGATGGGTTGCCTCAGTGCTAGATCTGCATACATGCTCGTACTTGGCGTCTTCCCCTATGATGCCAACACTCTCCCCCCCCTAGTGTCTGTCGCCTCTGACAGACCTCTGCTCCATGGTTTGATCAATGTATTGCTGCAGTAGGTCGATTGCCAATTCATGTTCTTTGATGCGTAGTCCCCTGACCAAATCTCTCTGCAGGGCATCCCAATTAACTGCGCCAGGCATATCAAGTTGTGGCGTGGTGTAGAGTTCTGAATGCATTGTTTGTTCGCAAGCGAATAACTGGAGAAGATGAGTTGGGCGGGGCGCGAATACTTCTGAGTGTGCTTCCCAGAACCCCGTGGTGAACATATCATCAAAAGTTTGTTTGTAACACGCAGGGAGATATCTTATTCATGCATGCCACGCGTAAGCCACACGGATACTCGGGGTCGTGCTCATATCATAAAGTAGATCATATTTACCATTGATGAAGCCCGGAATTGGAGGCTGGATATTACATACATTTCGGAAAGTCTTTAACACCACTTGCATCATGTCCAAAATTTTGAGCATCATCTGCGCGGCGACATCTGGCATAGGGTGGAGGTGTGGCATCCAATGCCGGATGGTAGCTATCATTTATTGAACTGTTGTAGCAACTTAATCTTTAATTCTGCAATCTGTTGTCGTAGCTCCAGTACCTCATTGGCCGTTGAAGGTTCAGGTTCTGGTGAAGTAGTAGCATCAACCATCGCTGTAGGTTTTGGTGGGTGTGGTGTAGGCACTTGGGATCTTTGTAATTCCTTTACTTGGTCGGCCAGCTGATCATGTGCTTCTAAGAGGTTGGCATAGGTTTCCAATATTTGTTGTATGCTTTCTGAAGGGATGGCCTGGAAGTTAAGAGGGCCGATGGGTGCCCCTAGAGTATTTTCTATGGCGGCTTCTAGGTTGTCTTGATTTTGTTGCTGTAATCTCCTGTTTTCTTCTTGTGCAGCCGCTAGGTGGCGTCGAATTAGAGCCATATTTTGTTGTGATCTAGCATTACGGGCTAGCTGATCTCTGAGTTGTTCTTCCGTTGCCCTAGTCGTCTCTATATGTTTGGCTTCGAGCTCCACATGGAATTGTTGGAGGGTGGTCACTTCCTGTTGTAGTGTTGTATTACTTAGCTCCAAGGCATTGACACGTGCCTGGAGTTGAGACGAGAGATTTCAAAGCGCTGTGTTATTCTCTTCCAGTAATCTATACTCTTGCTTAAGTTGTGTGGCCGCTTCGAACATGGTGTTTAGTGCATGACTAAATGATGTGGATGCAGGGGTAGAGGTGGGAAATGCAAAGGGTCGGGAAATGGGGGAGGGAGAAGTGGATGAAGTGCCTATGAGTGAACTGAAATGTGATGATGTTGGAATAGACGTGGTGGTGGGTGCTCCTGTGGGTGGTGAAATGTCCATGGGATCGGATGTGATAGTGTGTGAAGTGTGAATAGTGAACACAAGAATGGTGGGTGGTGTGTTAGTGGTTGCCGTGAATGTGGGGGAGGTGGGGTGGGAATGGGCCTTTCTCCTGTAATTCTCAATTTGCTCCACTAGGTTTGCCAAGAACGGAGGTAGGGTGACTTGTGTAGGCTCTGCGGAGGTCAAGAGGGGTTCAATGGTTCGGGGTTGGGAAAGAGGAATAGTATTGGTGAATGGAAATGGGTGAGTTAAGGTTTGGGTAGTGGCAAGTGGCTGTCCGAGGGCAGGGAAATATGAAGGGTTACCTATATGGGGTTCAGAAAGTTGGCTGGAACTGGTGGGTGGAGGTAAAGGGGCGGATGGAGAAATGGTGGTGTGTGTTATAGTTTCACTAATGGCTAATACTGGTTGTTCAGAATGGCTAGTGGTGAGGGGTTATGAGGGCTGGAGGGGAGGTGATGGTGGAGATGGTACCTGGATATGTACATCTGGTTCATCACTGTTGGATGGGCTGGCCATGTGAACATCTTCTTGAGTGGTGGTAGGAAGTGCGGTAGAGACTTCCATTTGAATCATTTTGCCCCTTCGCGGTCGCGTATCAATCCTTCGTTGGTCATTTGTGGGGTATTACGATATACCATGGTCCTCATGGCTTCCACTATCCCACAGGTATCTGCTAAAAGGTTCAATGATTCTACAAATTGAGGGTCTACATTTTCCGCTTGCAGCATCTGGTTTACCAGTGCTCTATTGGCCTCTTCTGACATCTTATGCCTCTTCTACACTTGCTTGATCGTTTTGTATAGTCGTTTAAGTTGTGCCGTGTAGGTAGGAGCTTCCTCCTCACTCTCCTCTAATTCCTTCCCTTGTGCTTCTTCCTGATTCTGTGTGCTTTCAACGTGAGGATGTTGTGTCTCATCTTCCCAATGCACCCTTCTAGCCGCACTTTGTGTCCGTCCTCTCTGGGATGATGAGTCGGGGCCATCCGTGTCTGAGAAGAGCTCACTCTCAGATAAGTGAGTTGTCTGCAAGAAGCTTTCAAAGTCAAAAGATGGGTCTTCTGGCAGTGGAGCCATGGATGCAAACTCCACATCTGTGGGTAGTGGGGGGGCTGATGGAGTGGGTTGTACCATGCTTCCTGATTGGGGTCCTTGAAGATGGATTGTGAAAGGGGCTACTTGTCCTTCTTCTCTACTGGAGGCTTCTATGGTTACTTCACGAGGAATTAGAACCTGTGAAAGTGATCCACGCATTCTTTTAGTGGGTTGGACCCCTGATTTCCGCCCCTGGAAGAATTCCAATTGTGAGTACTTGAGGGCTCCTGCAATTGGCACATCATAAGCTAGGCATCTGTAGATGATTCTTGTAATGGCGCAGCAGCCATTCAAAGTAGGCTTCCTCACTCCTCGCTTGCCTGCTTCATATAACTGATCAAGGATCCATACTGGCATTTTCATAGGTAAGCTCCCGGTCTCTGCTAGGTATAACCCATACCAGATCTTCTTATGAGGCTGGGTGAACCGGTCTTGCACCGAAAAGGCGAAGTGTTGAAGGCACATCCGTAATGGTATGGCGATGTTGGGGGTGAGAGCACACATTTCTTTCAACTTCTTGATTTTATTGTTCTTCATGGACTCCGGTATCAAAGGATCTCGATCGGAAGGTACATGGGTTCCATACATCTGAAGGGCTTCCCTGATTAAAGTAATATTCAACTCAAACTTCTTCATTTCCTCTTGGTTTGATAAAGAGGGCACCAGGAATGTGCCTGAATGATCTTTATCTCCTGTCGCCTTTAGTGTGGCAATCAAGTAGTAACACCTCAAAAAATCAGGTCTAGGCAAAGCTACACTAAAATAATCTTGCAACCCTGCTTTCAGCCAAATATCTTGAAGAGGAGCTGCATTCTGTAAGGTTTCAAATTCTCTTGAGAAGAATTGAAATGTCCACCAAACTCCACCGAATTCCAACTTGGACTCCCAGATGTGGTCCGCGTCTCCCAAATCTCCTGGCAACTCATTGAACCAGTGAGAATGCCCCTTAACTCTTTCTGTTAGGCCACTTGGTGGATTTGAGATGGGAATTCTTCTCACATTCAAAAGCTCTTCAGGCCTTGCTGTCAGTGGAGCTTCCACAGGCATGGTATCCCAATTGCTTTGAGTACTAGTGCCCGCCTGGGAGCTTGTTCCTGCTACTGCTGCCATGACACTTCTGATGCTTAACTGCTAGAAGAAGAAAGGCACATTAGTGTTGCATAGGAAATAGGATGTAGTGGTGTTCCCTCCACAATACTAACATGATAATCCAGATGGTTACTGGTTAGAGGTGAAGTGTTTGTGATAGATGTGAGTGATGATTAGAGGTTAGTGTCATCCTATATGCATACTTTGGTTATGCAATGGACTCACAATGCACCTATATCAGAGTGGATGGATTTACAAAAGTGGGTCAGGGGTTTGATACAGGGTTTAGTTCGCCAAAATTTAATCGGGGATTCATAGTTCTTAGAGCTAAAGACAGGTAAAGATTTATGAGCGAGATTGTGCTGGATTTGGGACCTTTTGAGTACCCATTTCCAGACAGTCCTAGGTTTGATTGAGTGTGTGTTAGTGTGGGGTTTAGGTAGAGTTCCTGAGTTGTTCTTCAAGAGGACTTGTGAGTGTTGAATTATGATGTGATTGGAGTTGGAGCTATTTGTGCTCGTAAACAGGCCTTGGGCACCCATATCTGTCTAGCATTGGGGCTAGCCTTCATTGACCGCTTAGGGACCCAAATAGACGTGGTATGCCTAAAAGGTTGCCTAGGGTACTCCTTCACTTGTATCCTTGCTGGTGTGGCTTGTGTTGTGCCTCCTCGAGAACCTGTTACTAGAGCCGTAGGTTTTCCATCCTTGCGTATCCAAATCTGCTTCGCGCCACGAGTTACTCCTTATTGCACTGGTTGGCGCTCCTGCCTCTTGATCAGTGGCCTCCTTTGTGTCGTGTGATGTTTGGTCTGCATGTTTAGAATCTTCTTTGTAACAGGTGGGAATTCCTCATTGACTCCTGTACCTTCGGTAAGATTGACAATCCTCTGCACCATAGAACTCTGGACAAGAACATCATCGTTATCTTCATGTGGATTCCTAGAGAGACCAGGATTTGGTGCCTTTCCTAATGGGTTGAGTGCTTGATTTTCCAATTCAATCGTAAGATAGCTTTGGCGTGCCCCAGCCTGAAGAAGTCCACTTCTTAGGTTGAGGTTGACTGCGTGATCATAGATCCAGTCTTGGCCCAATACAAGAGGTTCGGTAAGATCCTCGTCTTCACATACTAGCACTTTTGCTGGCATGAGGACCTCTTGAATGTAGAGGGGAAGCTCCACCTCTCCCATGCAAGGGGTTTTGACACCTCCTAATCCTATGAGATATGCTTCTAGGGGTTTTGCCTCCAATTGCAATTGTTGGTAGTAAGAAAGGAAAACTCCACTACTGGCGGCTCCTGAATCAATTAAAGCTCTCACGCTCCTTGTACTGTTTCCTTGTCCTACTTCTGTTAAAGAAACACTCACGAATTTGACGCAACAGACAGAGAGAAACAGAATCTTCTGGAAAATCAATGCACAGGTGTACAGTATGCGAAGTTAGTGCACGGTGTGCGCATAACAGAGCAATTAACCGCGGTGGGCGCGTAAGGCACGCATAACGTAAATTGAAGAGTAACAGCGCAGAGGAGCGCCAAAGGAAAGTATATATATACAGCAAGATTTGAAGAACTAGAAGAGAGAGAGAAGACTCAGGAAGAGACGCGTGAAGATGATGCGTGTTAGATGCACGTATGAGTGAAGAGAGAGCTAGAAGTTCTCAGAAGACGCCATAGATCGCGTATGTACAGATGAATAACACAAGCCTGAAGTGTCGGGTTTTTCATCTGAGAGAGATAGTAATAAGAAACTACTCACTGTAGGAGAGTTTCTGTAACTTGAGCAAGAAGAGGCCAAGTTTACTTGTACACATCTTCTCTAATCGAAAACACATGTTCATGTGGATGTCTGCGCGTAATCTTTACTTGAAAAGAATCTGAAGCTATTTCGTGTTACGGTAGGAAGTTCCGTTTATCGTTAACTGTCACGACTCGTTACTAAACGTGCTTCAGTACCTTCTTTGTAAACGCATGTTTCGGTGAATAACAGTTTACTCAGTAAACATATTTCAGTAATTTCTGGTCAGTTACAGTTTCTCAGAAAACAAGATTTTTCGGTAGAACAACGAAGTATAACTCGTAGCAGAGTTCGAAGCTTTGTATGAGAGATAGCTCATCTTGTAGCTAGACGTCTCTACTTTAAGCTGGTCACAGTTTCCGGTGAAAAGGAGATGTGCATGCAGTACAAAATCTAACCGGAAACAATTATAACCAAAGTAGAAGTTCATTTCGGTGAAGTTCCGGTACGATTACGGTGTCAGTCTAGTGACAGTCTGGTGAAGTTCCGGTGGAACTTGTGTCGCAGGATAACACAGTTAAGGCGACGTTAATTAGGCTGAGCTACTGCTGATTACAGAGGTGTTCTAAATCACTCTAGTTTAGCATTCTATTGCGGTGGCGCGGCAATTTCCGCAGGCCTGACAGAGTTCAAGCTTTGTCGCGAAATCCACCTTCAGGGTGAAAGTAATTCCGCACCAGTGGTATTAGAGCTGAAATTTTCGCCCACAATTGGTATCAGAGCGAGAGTATTACCTATCATGGCAGATCACATCCAAATTGATAAACTGGACAGAGATAATTATCCCGCGTGGGTAATGCGCATGGAAGCCTTACTTATGAGTAAGGAGTTAATGATGTACGTGACCGGAGAAGAAAAGAAACCGACCTTCGAAGATGATAGCCAACCAGAAAAGGAAGAGATAGAAGCTTTGAAGCTGTGGCAAAAGAAAGATGCAACGGCAAGAGCCTACATCTACAACACTGTTTCAGATCATCTGCTACCGCACATTAGAGGTCTGGAGAAAGCGGAGGACATATGGAGTGCATTGGAAGATCATTTCCAAAATACTACGAAAGCCAGGAAGGCTAGCTTATGGTCCGAATTTACTACATTCAAAAAGAAGTCGAGTCAAAGCATAAGTGACTACGTCACTAAAATGAAGGATCTAGCAGATAGTCTTGGATCCATAAATGAAGAAGTCGAAGATCATAGATTGATAGCGCAAGTGCTCACAGGGTTGAGAGGAGATGAAAGGTGGAAACCTTTCGTACTATCAACTGAACTCTCCTTAAATCATTTTGTGCCAGATTTAAATCAGTTGCTTGGTTTGATGCTCACATATGAGCAAGACCTGAAAGGAGATGCAGATAAAGGACAGAGCTCTGCAATGTACATGAAGAACAAGAAGAAAGACAAAGGTAAGTCAAAAGACGAAGAAGAGTCGAGCTCTTAGGCCTATTACGCAACAGGTAAAGGCACTGGCAGAGGAAGAGCAAGAGGAAGAAGTAGTCAGAATATTAACAAGAAAGTCTGCTGGATTTGCGGACTAAGTAATCATCTGGCGCATGACTGTTGGCACAACCAACAGGGATCAAATCAAAGCCAGAACAGTAATAGCAGAGGCAGAAGCGAAAGATATCAAAGTAACTTCCAAAGAGGAAGACAAAATCAAAGAGGAGGCTATGGTAGAGGTAGAACAAGAAGTTGGGGACAGAGCCAATCCTACAACACCACCTACAACAACTACGCAAATGACACACAGAATGAAAGTCATACATCATTGATGATGAACTCAATCAGCACATCTGATAACGAAGATCTAAAGGTATTTTACATTGACTCTGGATGTTCTAATCACTTGTCAGGAAACATAGAACTGATGTCAGAATTGGAAAAAGGAAGTGCGAGTCACACTGTTCAAACAGGTGACAATACGAGACATAGTGTACACTCAATTGGAAAAGTGAAATGCAAAAGTGGAGCAGATTTTCTAACTAATGTTTTGTATGTTCCAACAATACCAAAAAATTTGATTAGCGTGGGATAGATAGTTGAGAAAGGTTTTCAGGTCAGATTTACAAACAAAGGAGTATTTGTAGAAGATCCCAAGAACGGATATTATCAGATCGTCTCTGGTAAGAAAGAAGGGAGACTCTTTACGTTAAGAGTACAAGGGAACATTGGCCAAGCGCTGCTCACACATGATGAAAAGGTAATTACAAAACTTGATCTCTGGCACAAGAGATTAGGTCATTTTCACGAAAAAGGAATCAAAGCTATGATAGCAAATCAGTCTGTACTGGGATTACCGAACGTACAGAACCAACATATGATTCACAAATGCGAAGCCTGTCAGATGGGAAAAGCCCAAAGGTTACCTTTCTAGAAGAAAGGATTCAAACATGACAGTGTGCTAGAACTCATACATACAGATGTATGGGGACCAACGAAAGAAGGATCAATCAGCGGATCAAGGTACTATGTTTTATTCATTGATGATGCAACAAGGTAGATAACTCTTTATGTCTTGAAAGAAAAATCAGAAGTATTTGGAGCTTTCAGGCATTTTCATGCATATGCTGAAAGACTCACCGGACGAAAACTTAAAAGACTGAGGTCTGATGGAGGGGGAGAATACTTCTCCCGAGAATTCAATGACTATCTTTGGAATGCAGGTATTAAGAGAGAAATAACCTGCAGGTATACACCACAACAGAATGGTGTAGCAGAAAGGAGAAACCGAACTCTAGTCGAGTTTGCACGAGCTATGCTAAAAGAAAAAAATTGCCCAGATTATCTTTGGGCTGAAGCCGTGAACACAGCGACATACTTGGTAAACAGATTACCATGTACAGCCTTAGAAGGAATGACCCCTTATGAAGCTTGGTGGGGAAAGAAGCCAACACTTGATCACTGCAAAGTGTTTGGATCAGTAGCGTATGCTTATGTACCGTCTCAACTCAGACATAAGCTTGAACCAAAAGCAGAGAAATATGTGTTCGTCGGATATGATGAAAAGCAGATGGGTTACAGGTTATGGAGTCCTCTAACCAAACATTTTACTGTTTCCAGAGATGTAACATTTGATGAACAGAAAAGCTGGTATGCAGATCAGAGTCATACAGCTGAAGAATTTGAAGAAGAGATAAAAAGAAGAGAGAAAGGAAAAACAATTGTACAGGTAAACAAGGAAGAGGCAAGTACGTCCAGGACCGAATCAGGTATGAGAAACGAAGATGAAGACGTGTACTCAGACACACACGAAGAATATGAGCTAAGAAGGTCAAACAGAGTAAGAAGACAACCGGAAAGATACTCGTATGATACATCGTATATAACTCAACAAGATTATGCATATATGGTTAAAGAAGAGGATGAGCCTCAGAGCTATGACGAAGCCAAAGGCAAGAAGCAATGGCAAGAAGCAATGAAAGAAGAACTCACCGCACTGGAAGAGAACAAGACATGGGAGCTTGTTCCTAAACCGAACGGTAAGAAAGTAATCGAAAATAAATGGGTGTTCAAAGTTAAGAAACTTGCAGATGGAAGGATAGCCAGACATAAAGCGAGACTAGTTATCAAGGGCTATGCTCAGACGCATGGCATAGACTATGACGAGACGTTCAGTCCGGTGGCAAAGATGTCAACCATAAGAACAGTAATTGCTATAGCAGCATCAAAAGGATGGAAGCTAAGTCAGCTAGATATAAAAAACGCATTCCTAAATGGATATATATCAGACGAAGTCTATATGGAACAACCGAAAGGGTTTATAAGTTCCAGATACCCAAATTTTGTTTGCAGGTTAAGGAAAGCACTTTATGGACTGAAGCAAGCTCCAAGAGCTTGGAACTACAGACTTGTGAAATATCTCAATGAACTTGGATACCAAAGTTCGAAGGCAGATGCAAGTCTACTCATCAAAAGAATAGAAGAAGGAATGATCTACATTTGTATCTATGTAGATGACATAATAATTACAGGTACCTCAGATGCAGGAATCACAGAGGTAAAGAAACTGCTAGAAAAGGAATTCAAGATCAGTGACCTGGGAAAGTTATCATACTTTCTAGGAATGGAAATCACATATACAGATCATGGTGTATATGTCACACAAGAAAGGTATCTCCTGAACTTACTGAAGAAGTTCAATATGGAAAATTGCAGAGAAGCTTCAACACCGCTTGAAGTAAATCATAAACTCAGCAAATATAGTGGAACAGAGTTTAAAGATATGAAAAAATATCAATCGTTAGTAGGAAGCTTAATATATGCTACGCTAACAAGACCGGATCTCAGTTTTCCGGTGGGAGTTCTCTCACAGTTCATGCATTGTCCGACAGAGCAACATTGGGTTGCGGGACAAAGAGTTCTCAGATATATCAAAAGAACTATAAAGGAAGGATTATATTATCCTTTTACATCAGATATAAAGCTCAGAGCATATAGTGACTCAGATTGGGCAGGAAGTCAAGATGACCGAAGATCAACGCACGGGTATATGATATACCTAGGAGATAAGCTGGTAAGCTGGTGTTCGAAGAAGCAACACACAGTAGCCTTATCATCAACAGAAGCAGAATACAAAGGACTGGTAGAAGCAGCAAAAGAAGTGATATGGATGCAGACTTTACTTAAAAGCATGGGTATAGATCAAAGTATACCGATCATACATGGGGATAATATGAGCTCGCTGTATCTTGCAGCGAATCCTGTATTTCACGCAAGAACAAAACACATAGAGATTCAGTATCATTTCCTAAGGGAAAAAGTAATGGACAAAGAGATAGAAATAGTCTACACTCCTACGAAAGATCAGATTACAGACATTCTGACTAAGAGTCGATTAAGCATTTCTTCAGTTAGTGGTTCTTGCTATAGCTTGACTCTGCATCCGCTTATGTAACTTGGTAGTATGTTACCTTCTAGAGTGGCTAGTTGTACTGCTCCACTTGTGGAGGTCCTATTGATTATCATAGGTCCGTAGCCTCTTTTCTCCAATTTTCGTGCATGTTGCTTCAATGTGTAGACTAGGACTTGGTCTCCTGCCTTCAAGCCTTTATCCTTCACATGTGTATCAAAATACACCTTTTGCCTCTTCTTGGTTGCATAGATTCCTGCTGCAGCTCTCAATCGTGTCTCACCTAAACGTTCAAGATCAAAGATTCTAGAGGATAGTTCATGGCCGGTCTAGTCATGCTCTTGTGCTACTTTCAAGGTAGGTTGAGCAGTCTCTAATATCTTCAAATATTCGCTCTCGTGGACACACAATCTAAGATACCCATCTTTTCCTCATCTGTATAGATTATCTCCAATGAGAGCATAGTCTAGCGCCTCTTGTTCTAAGCTCCTTTGTCTAACCAGAGTCATTTCTTGAGGGAATGTTTTCGTCCTCAGAAAGGCCACTAATGGCTCGCTCCAATCTGGCACTAGAGACACGCGATAAAGGGTGTCATGTTCCACTGGTGGCTTAGTGTGGCAAATTGGGCATTCCTTGCACATCCTATGAACATTTGCTTCCATAGTTGGCCAGTATACTCCAAGTCTCCTCAATGTTTGTAGGGTTCGTTGTTTTGAGTAGTGTGTCTCTAATGCACCTACATGTGCTAATTGCCATCACTTCGCGTACTCGTCCTCTTCCACACAACAGGCTAATACGCCGTGATCTGTATGTTTGTACACACTTCTTGCCATGATATGATACTTTTGGGCTTTTACTATCTCCCTATCTTGTGTGTTTATTATTGGGTGGTTAGGCCCATATGTCAATAATGGCACTAATGGCTTAGCCCACTGAGGTACAACTTCCAAATTAAACAAGTAAGCATCAGGTAAGTCATCTGACACTCCTTGTGGGGCCTCTCCAGATGTGAGCCTAGAGAGATGGTCTGCTCTCAAATGAGTCCTGCCTTTCCTCACTACTACCTCAAAGTCATATTCCATTAGTAAGAGAAACCATCTTACTAATCTGCCTATATTACATGGCTTGTTTACCAGGTACAGTAGAGCTTGGTGATCAGTAAAAAATTTGAACTTATTTGCAAGCAAATAGTGTCTAAACTTTTTAACCGCATACACCATGCCTAATCCTTCTCGTTCGGTGGTTGTATAGTTCCGTTCAGCAGCATTCAACTGTCTACTGGCATAGGCAATAGGAAGATCCATATTACCTTCACCCGTAGGTTGTGCAAGTACACATCCAATAGCATAATTGGAGGCATCCACATGAACATGGAATGGCTTGTTCCAATCTGGTGTGGTCAAGATTGGTGTTGAACATAATCTTCGTTTAAGCTCCTTGAAGGAATTCTCACATTCATCAGTCCACTCAAAGTTATTCAGAAGTCCGTACATGGGCTTTGCAATGACAACATACATGTGAATGAACCGGCGGTAGTAACCACAATGCCCCATGAAAGCCTGTACTTCCTTGACGTTCTTTGGCCTAGGTAGTTCTACAATGGCTCTCACTTTCTCTTCGTCAGTGGATATGCTGTTCTTAGACACTATGTGTCCTAGAATTTTGCCTTGCCTGACCATGAAAACACACTTTTCTGGGTTCAGGTAGACTTGATATTCTCTGCATTTATCAAAGATTTGTCTGAGTTCAGGTATATGGGTCTGTCTAATGTTGGAATGAGCGCAAAGATCATCAACATAGACTTCCAAATTCTTCCTCAAGAACTCTTTAAACACGTGACACATTAATCTTTGAAAGGTAGCAGGTGCATTGGTAAGCCTGAATGGCATTACCCGAAAGGCAAATATGCCCCACTCTATGGCAAAAGCCGTCTTATGCTGATCTTCTGGTGCAATGGCTACCTGATTGTAGCCAGAGAATCCATCTAGGAAGCTGTACACTTCCTTGCCTGCTACCCTTTCTAATAGATGCTCAGTAATAGGAAGCGGATAACTGTCTCTAATCGTGGCAGCATTAACTTTTTTAAGGTTAATACACACACACAATTTTCCATTCTTCTTGGGCACAACCACAATGGGGGATACCCATTCAGTGTGCTCAATCTCATAGATAAACCTAGCTTCTACCAATCTATCTATCTCCTCCTTGATCTTAGTAGCGTAGTTATCATTGTATGTATAGGGCTTCTGCTTAGATGGTCTGGCATCTGAGGTCATGGGAATCGTGTGTGAGCATATGTCTGGGTCGACACCTTTCAGGTCCTTGTAGCTCCAAGCGAATACATCTCTGTATTCTCTTAGCAAAGCGACCAACTCTTGCTCTTCTTCTTCCGTCAGGTCATGCCCTATGTAGGTGCATCTTTCTTCTCCCTCTTCTATGGCGACAACTATTTTCTTGGTAGTTTCCTTGCTATCATAGGCCTCTCCTGCTTGTGCCTCATGTTTAGGCATTCTTATCATGACTCTCCTATCGTCTATCTCATATTTTTTAAAGTTTTCAGGGACCTCAAACAAGGATTCTTCTGCCTCTGGAGTGACTTCCTTCTTCTTTCTTTTCTTTCCTCCACTCTTAGTGGCTACTTGTGTGGCTAACTTCACATCGTCCATGATTTCTCCGTGTCTCTGGGGGTAAGCTTTAACTTCATAGAAGTATTCTTCACCTGATGCAAAAGGTGGGTCCATAATGATTGACTCTAAGTCGGAGTCACTTGCATCCTCAAATGTATCAGGGCTAGGTTCGCATTCCTCTAAAACTGCATCTCCCATGATTGGCTCTATTGAGAAGACTGAAATGTCATAGCCATCCTCATCACAGTGGGGTGTCCACTACTCTTCATTGATGGCTACATCCATTGTTGCTAAAATTTTTGCCCAGCCGTGAGGTTCAAACTCTTCATCGGGAAATACTACAGGTGCATAGGCTGGGTCTTGAATTGATCTATGTGTCTCTTTCGCACCTACCTCTCTAGCGTTTTTTCTTTTCTCTTCTTCTACTGCCACTTTGCACATCCATAAGTGGGTGTCTTCATGCATCCATGAGGATCCTGATCCTATGGAATGCACTGACTCCGTGTCATCCTTGGCTCTATGGATGGGATTCCATTGAATGGGCGGTACGTCTCTATGAGAGTAATCCTTGAGATTGACTTTGGTTGTCTCGTAGGCTTGGTTTCTGCTAAAGTCGCATATAGCAAAAGTATGTTCGAACTCAACACCACATGTAGTGAGAGTTATGCCTTCTAGTAATCACATGGGCCTCTCAATATGGCCATCGGCCATCTCCAATTTCATTCTCGTCGGTCGGAGTGCTGGCTTGCCCCAACGCTTCCATAGGGAAGTTGTAGCAATTGCAACTCTTGCACCTGAGTCCAAAATTGCCTTGGTTGTGTATCCCTGATGGGTAACTGGGAGATAGGTATTTCCTTCTTCTCCTTCACTCATGTCTCCTATCTTATCCAATGGTATTTCAGGCACTGTTCTATGAGATCCTACCTGGGAACGCGATTTCGCTATGTCTGGCACTTGTTTGGCTACGTGTTTCCACACTTCTGGCTTAACTTTGAGTAGCTCTTCTAAAGTGAGATTGCACTGCACTTTAGTGTTCTTTACTACCTCTGTATTCCTAGGTATGATTGAATCTTCGTTTCTTATCATGACTGTGGGTGCTCTCAGGCAAGTAGACTTGGTTTCCCATGTGCATGTGAAATGTGGTAACTCTTGCAAGGAATTAGACTTAAAGTCTAACCTCTCATGAGAGTGGGCACTTTCCTGTTCTTCATAAATAGAAGGGATGTCCTGTGGGACTGATCATGTGCGTCATCCACAAGTTCAATGGGAGGAGGGACTTCACTCTCCTTTGCCCACTTCTCTTCTTGAATCTCTCTCAGGAACTCTGGTGAATACCTATTCATAGAAGAAGAGGTGTCTGGTTCAGCGGAGTTAGGCACATAAGCTCCCTGGGGAGGAACGCTTATTCTATCACTTGCCCTCTCCTTAGCCTGGGAGGTGGCTCCTTTTCCAGACTTTGCAAATAACCTCTCCAATCTATCCAATAGACCATCAAAGTGCAATGGTGTTCTGATGGGGTTAGAGCCATTGAACAAGCGACTCGCTTCAAACATGGCTTGCGCCAATTCGACCATTTTAGCACAAAGCTTTGTTCGCTCTATCTCTAGATCGGCTCTAGGGTAACATTTCTCATGATCTGTTACATTGGGCCCTTCTTGGATTCTGGCCTGATATGCTTTAAGCATCATGTCTAGATCTTCAGGAGTGGGATCGGCTAGGACTGATCCTACTCTGGGTGGTGGGTGGGTTAAGGGTGGTGTATTGAAAGGTTGGGGAATGGAAGAAGATGGATTGGCGGGTAAAGGGAAAGGTGGTGGAGGGGTGGTGTGAGAGTGGTTTTGAGATGCGAGTTCACTTATCTTTGCTTTGGTTTCTCTCAAGCTTTCTTCAAGTTCGCTCATTTTCTGTGACCATTGTCTTTTCATTCTCTCCCGGCTATCTCTCCATGCTCTTGTCCTTTTCTTGGTTATACTCTTTGTCTCACTAACCTCAGAACTCTTTTCCTGCCCTACTCCTTGAGTTTGCTGCAAGGCTTGGGCTCTGGTGACCACATGCACTGGGGCTGTGGAAGTTATACTTCCCGTAGAGTCTACCACTAACCCAATGACGTTGATAGGAGTGATTTTAGGCATGTTATTAGGGTTCTTTGGGCAATCTCGTAGGAGATGCTCTTTTCCGCAGTCTTGACAGAAACCCTGAATTGTCAGTGGTTGGGGTTGTGTAGGGGCAGGCAGTGGACAATCACTTATAAGGTGATCTCCCTGACATCTGAAGCATGGTCCTCTAGGAAATGGGGGTCGTACCTGCCTAGGTTGAGGTCTAGAGTTGGGGTTTGTGTACATGAAATTAGCATACTCAGGCTCCCCACTATTTTCACTTGGGTCCTCATAATAGTATGACTCGTTATGCTCGGGTGACTGCATGTAGTAAGCCTGTGGGCTATCAATATGTGTGGAGTCAAAACTATGGTCACTTGGATCACTGTCTGATAGCAATGGGGTGATTGGGACTATGGCTCTGTTCGGATTTTCTTCAGCAGATGCATATTTCACTGGGATCACATTGGTTGGAGCAGGGGGTTGCTGCACTAGGACTGGTTGAGGTCTCTGCTGCCCTTGATAAGGTGGCTGATAAGGTTGCTGTGGTCCGTTGTATTGTTGTGGTGGGTACTGATTCTGGTATCTACCCTGTTGTGGATATGGCTGAGGGTAATTTTTCCTAACAGTTTGTTTGTTATATGGGCAGTCCTGTGCAGTGTGGTTGGTGTACCTTCGCTCTATGGTGCAGTAGTGGCTACTAGGATTCACCTGTGGTTGGGCCATAATGGGACATACATTTGCCATATGGTCACCTCCACAAGTGTAGCACCGCTTAATTGGGGCAAATCTTGGAATTTGTTTGCTAGAGACACCTAGTTTTTGAGCTACCTTCTCTGCAAGTTCCTCAATGGATGTGGATTGACCAGATGTGAGACTACTAGAGCTATCCAAATCCTTATAGATTTTTGATAGCTCTAACTCCTCGCCTAGATTATCCTCAATGTCTATGCACATGCGCACGCATTCTTCTATAGTTCTAGGGTCCTTCAAATACACATATGACCTAAGCTTGGTGCTCAACAAGCCATCTAAGAACAAAGCCACTTGCTTGGCTAGTGTGGGTAACTCAGGCATCGGGCACCTCTCTAGGTATTGCCTAAACCGTCTTCCTGCTAGTCTGACCGTCTCTTGAGGTGTTTGCTTGAAGCTATGAATTAGTGAGGAAGTGTTGTGCCTTATGCCACTCTTAGAAAACTCAATGATAAATGCCTCTAGGAGCTGTTCTATGTTTCTGAAATGCCTCTCGTTCAGTGGTTGAAACCACGTAAGGGCAGTGTTCCTAAGGGTTAGACCAAAAGCATTATATTGTGTGAATAGGTCCTCTACCTGTTCAGCTTTCAAGACTTGCCTAAATTCTGCCACATGGTCATAAGGGTCTCCAGTGCCATCGAAGTAATTCTTCATGGACTTCACCAGTTGAGTTGGCCTCAGGGTCCTAGTGTGTTCTCTCGGCCTTGGCAAAGGAAAATCATCAGCATTTCTTTGGTTCCTTGGGTCTCCAAATCTCTCGGTTTCTTCTCTATCCGTCCCTGTTCTCCTTCTTTCTCTTCCCTGGGGGTTGGCAAAGCTTACTTCAGGTCTATCTCTACTTCTATCTCCTTGAGCTCCATGAGCCTGGGAGGTGCTAGCTCCTTGGTGACTGTAGGACATATTGGACCGTGGTTGGGGAAAAAAAATTCACCCTTCCATGTGTAGGCATGTCTGCCATGCTCGGTGACCACGAAGATCCTCTCTGATGTGTTGTCTAGGTAGGTTACTTTGCTAAGGCTATCAGCGTCTTTAAACTCATAGATTGTGAGAGCACTTACTTCCTGAGGCTCAGCAGGTTTATACCTCCAAAAAGCCTCATCAGTTTCTCGGTTTAAAAGCAAATCTATGCTTTTATTATCCTGTGGAATCCACTCTGGAGTCATGATTCTGGTCAAGACGGATTTACCACGGGGAGTTCTTGGATCTCTCTCTAAATTCCCTTGCTCTATATCACCCATGTCGGTCTCCGCAATCACATTTCCAAACTCATCTGTTCTATCAGGAAGAGTGGTGACTACATATATAGTCCCCTCTTTATCTAGGTATGCTCCATTCTCAAACTTGACTACCGGGTGTTCTAGTACATGGGGTTGATCGGGGTTCTTAATCTGGACCACAGATCTTCTCAGGCCATCTTCGTAGATGCGAGCATCTAGACGATTAGTCCTGATGTATTCCAATTGAGTCTTGTAAGGTCCTTCTGGCTTTTCTAGATAAGCCACCCCTGAACTACCTACAGGTCTCTCCATGTTATAGGACATCTCAGAATCACTTGTTTCTGATCGGGGAGTGTATGGGTAATCACTCAACTGCTGGGCCCAAGACCTAGCAGTGTGATTGACACTAGCTTCAGAAGATCTGAGGCTTTGTCTGTCTCGGCCTAAGTGTCTGCCTGACCTGAGGTTCATATGCCTGGTTTATCTACCCCCTTGGTCCCAAGTACACCCTCGTTGCAGGTGAATTTGTGTTCTTTTTAGTTGATTAATATGTTAAGAACTTGTTCAAGATCACGTCGTCAGGAATATTTAAGTGAAGTTCGCACTTGATAAGTGATCGATTGGAGTTTACTTTTGTCCCTTAGGGTTTTCGCACTTAAGACTTACTTAATGGTTGCACTTAGTTGATTAGTTCTCTTGGACTTGTTTCGTGCCTAACGTTGCCCTAATTAATTACCACACCTAAGTCGTACTTAGCCTAGGCTAGGAATTGACAAAGGAGGGTTGAGAGAACTTCCAACCTCAATCCTCTGGTTGCTCAGACTGCTGCACAAGCTAGGAAGCCTTCTCCCAAGCTTGGTACACACCCTTGCTAGCTTGCCTTGGAATGCCTTGCTTGCACACAATGTTCCTGCAAAAGTTCTCAAGTTAATATAGCTCCTTTACCACAATGGATTGACTGACACACATCAGCAATTACAGGCCCCCCTTGGAGTAACTCACTGTACCCCCAAAATCTTATGACCACCTAATTCTACCGAATGGCCAACTTAAAAATACATGTTCTAAAACTCCACGTATGATTCTTACAAAAACTAGTCAAGGTCCACGTAGGATTCTCAACAAGCTTTCCAACGAGACCAAAATCTCATTAATCGGAGTTCGTATGGTGAAGTTATGACCATTCAGGCACTTAGGGGTCAAAACAGGCTCTCAGGGTTCAGGAAATTCCTCCCTTGTTTCTAGGTCTTTTGCCCACTCCTAAGGCTCTAATGTTATCCCAATGTGTCCAAAATTAAGCCCAAATATACCTCAATTCACTCAATTAATTCACTCTAAAATTTTATGCGTTAAGCCCATGTATCGTGATAGGTCGGGTCGAGGTGTCACGATAGGTCGAGGTGTCGTGATACTTGGGGGTGTCGCGATAGGTCGAGGTGTCACGATACCTGGGAGTGTCGCGATACCTGGGAGTGTCACGATAGGTCGAGGTGTCGCGATACTTGGGAGTGTCGCGATAGGTCGAGGTGTCGCGATACTTGGGAGTGTTGCGATACTTGGGAGTGTCGCGATACCTGGGAGTGTCACGATAGGTCGAGGTGTCGCGATACCTGGGAGTGTCGCGATAGGTCGAGGTGTCGCGATACCTGGGAGTGTCGCGATAGGTCGAGGTGTCGCGATACCTGGGAGTCTCGTGATAGGTCGAGGTGTCGCGATACCTGGGAGTGTCGCGATAGGTCGAGGTGTCGCGATACCTCGAGGTGTCACGATAGGTCAGGATATGGTGAATTTTCCTGTTCTGTCTAGTGATCCTAGGAGCTCTAGGGCTGCGCAGTGTCGTGGTGCACTCAGAATCATGATTGGGGCAACTTTTCGATGTATCGCGATAGCTCGAGCTCGATGCCTCGAAGTTTGCACAGATAGAATCCATACCTGCTGAGCTTGCTGGAGATGATGATGAAGCTGAAACCTGCAAGAAACATGCAAAAACACACACAAACAAGAACACACACTCGCTCTCTCTCAAACTCGCACAAAGCAAATGAGGGAAATGATTTGGAAGTGGGAATATAAGGTGGAGAACGAGATGAGGATGGAGATGAGGATGGAGATGAAGATGGAGATGGAGATGGAGACAAATTAGAAATGAACCTACTACTTACCATTCCAACGCGTCCTCTCTACGTCTTACCATCACACGCTCGTCCTCAAAGCTCGAATCCCTGGCAACGGCGCCAAAATTTGGTGTAGCTCAGTGATGAGTAGCACCTCCTTTAATGTCAATCCGGGAAGACATGAGGATGGTATGAAGACCTCGAGCAAGTGATGGCACAAATGAAGACAGAGAAAAAGATGGGCCCCAAAATTTCTCCGATTTGGACACTCCATTGTTGTATTATAACCATTCTTGTAACATATTTTCTGTTGTAAATGCACTAGAGGAGTCCTCTAGATGCATACCCATGAATATTAGTAGCTTACCCATGTAAATTAGTAGGAAATTAGCCTTTTAGTTAATAAAGTGCCGGTCTCTTGTGTGAAAGGACCATTTTTAGGGCACATGTATATAAGTCAATTGGTGACTCTTTGTAAGCACTTTTTGCCATTGTGAGAATCAAGAGCATAGAATTTCAAATTTGTGTCTTCTCCTCTCTGTACCATCTTCTTTGTGAGCTTTTATGCATGTGTGTTGCTTGAAAAGAGTGTTAGGAAGTGTTGTCTATCCTTGAAAGTGTTTGTTTGTTGTGGTTAAGGTGTGTGTGAAGTGTAGGAAGTGCTGAAGTGTACGAAAGTCATTCCCGTGACTCAGTATTTTGCTCATAACTTGAAGTAGAAGCGTCAAAATCGAGTGAACACCATTGGATGTGTCTTCTCGAGAGCTTCGAAACGCATATGCTATTCACTATATTCGGAGTTCGGAGCTGAGAGAAAAGCTCAATTTACTATTGGCTGCTGCTCCAAGTATCGTGACACCATGACTGACAGTTGAAGCTTGGTTGGATTAGTCTTTGCCTTGTTTGCACTCTTTGGGAAGCTCATTTGCATTGACCATCATTTGAATGCATGTCCTCATACACTGCTAGGTTTTGATACTCATCATATTGATAAATAAAGCGTGAATCCCCACTATATGCACTTGAGGGGGATTGAGATATAGTCTCTTTCTCTGCAAGTCCCTAGGTTGGATCTTAGGTACACACTGATGGTAGTTCTTTCACTTTGTCAGATGCTTTATTTGTCCCAGGGATAAAAAAGAACCTGTTATCAGTTTTTGCATTAGCGAAGATTGGCTCGGTTGTGAAATTTATTGATGATAGGTGTACAGTTCATGATCTTTCAAATGGCGATGTGATTAATGCTTCTGGCATTTTATGTCGTGGGCTGTATAAGCTCATAGACTATGAAAGATCTGAAAATGATTTGGCATGTGCAGTAAATGATTCTCAGGCTATGTTAGATGCAAAGCTTTGGCATGCACGCTTTGGTCATCTGAATTTTGCTAGTTTGCTATGCCTGCAGAAATCTGAAATGGTGTCCTCTTTGCCCAAACTTGAGGCACCTAAAAAACATGTTTGTGAAGGCTGTATTTTGGGCAAAGTGCAGTGTTCCTCCTTTCCAAAAGATGGTTCAGTTTGGGCTACATAGAAATTGTAGCTTGTACATAGTGATGTCTATGGTCCTATGCAGACACCCTCTTTTGGAAATTACCTTTACTTCGTGACTTTCATTGATGATTTTTCCAAGCATGCATGGGTATATCCACTCAAAGCAAAGTTCGAAGTATTCATGTGCTTCAAACAGTTTTTGGTTTTGGTTGAAAATCTGTCAGCATGTAAAATGGGCACCCTCCATTCTGATCGAGGGGGGGAATATATGTCTTCTGATTTTAATGCATTTCTAACTGAACGTGGGATAAAACACCAGTGTACAGTACCGTATACACCTTAAAAGAATGGAGTTGCTGAATGGAAGAACAGGTCACTCATGGAGATGGCGAGGTGTATGGTCAAGAGTCACGCTTTACCTCATAGTTTCTTGCTTGAGGCTGTCATGTGTGCAGCATATGTACTGAACAGGTGTCCAACTAAAGTGCTGCAGTCTATCACTCCATATGAGGTTTGGCATGACTGCAAGCCATCTGTTGCTCATCTGGGTGTTTTTGGTTTTTTGGCATATGCACTAGTGCTTGAACAACATCGTAGAAAATTGGATGATAAGGCAGTAAAATGTATTTTTGTTGGGTACAGTTCTAAAAGTAAAGGCTATCGTCTGTATCATCCATAGTCTAAACGCATTCTAGTTAGCCGTTGTGGAGGTGATCGCAATCCGAGTGGATTGGGTCCGGTCGTGGCACACACAGGGTGTATGAAGCTAATGAATGTTGGATGGTTTAAGGACATGAAAGTGAAATTAATGTTGATTATGGAGAGGAGAGAGATGTTGAAATGATTATGGGAATGGGAAAGTAGGAGTGCAATTTAGATTTATGAACATGAATGATAAGAATAAAAGAGAACCATACACACGAATCAAATTTGGAAGGAAGAATGGTCCATTGAAGGAGCTTCTTAAACACTTCCTAATTCTAATTCATATGCATAGTCTTCTTTGGATGATATGTATGCATGACGTGAATAGATGGAATCCTTACACATAAACCAGTTTTGAAAGGAAGAATGGTCCAATATTGGAGCTTCTTATACACTTTCAGAAACTAATCAATATGTATGGGTATGTATGGATTATATGCATGCAAGTGAATTATGATAATAGAGTTTACTCACAAGCTCAAAGAAACATCCTCACTGGTTCAATGCAATACTGCGGAGCCTTCTCACACATAGAAGAAATAGAAGACATGTAAAAATACTTAAGAGACTGAGAGAGGAGACAAGAGACAAGTGACAAGTGACATGAATTAAAAGAATTTGAATTAAGTTACATGTAAAATATCGTCGTGGTACGTCATGCTAAGCAGTCTACTGATCAAAGGGGTTCCGACCCTCAAACCATGACAGTTCAACCGAATGTCACACGTAAGAAGGTGAGTTCCACTCCAGTGATCCTATGTCTGTCTAGGCTCGTAACGTCTAACTAAAGAAGTCTAAGACTCATTAAAATCAGCTCTAACTCACTCACACGCTCCACCGAGGGTGAGTCAAGATAGAGATGCTGGTTTCAAGAGCCTATCCTAGATTGGAGTTCTAACTTAAATTTGAAACTAGGTTCTATACTCATACTAGCTCACCTTGGATCCTCACTCGCTCAACCGAGGGTGATCGTCTCAAGGAAACCATAAGCTAGCATGAGCCCTATGGATGCCTAACAATGATGCTCTAGGAGTTTGGAGGGGGGTTTATATAGTTTTTTGAATGAATTTGGGCCCTTAGATCTAGAGAAATCAACTCTCAACTCTAGGATCACTACTTTTGATTACAACCATTTGATTAATCAAATCAATGGCTTGGAATTGTTCTTTCTATCAAATCTAGTGTAAAGGAGTGAAATTTAGGCGCCCTCATTCTCCACCATTGGATCTGGGGATGATCTGGACCGTTGGATCAGTGCTGACATCAACTCGGATAAGATAAGCCACTATTTTTTGAGCAAAGCTGCATTATTGATCTTTGATTGTCAAAAATTATCTTCTTTTATGGAAAAACTCGTGGATCCTCCTTGCTTTAAGCATAAGTGCATCTCCACCCTTGAATATGAGCTCATCTTGATCGTACAACATGGCTCAATCAGCTTTTGCCATGTGGTGGCCCTTCAACCCTTCAATTTGCTTAAACTAGAAAACTACGGTGATCTTGAAAACTAGACTTTGTGCTCTTTGACCCTCCAAATAGGCTTTGATGAAGATGAAACTTTGTAGGACTATGTTTCCAAAGATCTCCTTCAGGAATATGCAGAAATAACTCCCATCTGAATCTCCCTTGTACAAGTTTGACTACATTTGGAAGCTTGCAAGGTGGCATTAAGGTCTCCAGGAAGCTCTGATGGCCTTGAAAATTTGTACAAATATGTAGCCACATATGATCTTTATACATGCCAAACCATATGGCTAACATAAATTTCTATACAAGAATTTGTAGGGTCAAACTAGAAAAATTACATTTTTACAAAATGAACATAGCATATCAATGTGCTACAAAATCCATTTTCTGTTGAAATTTGGGCTATAGACTGCCTTTGACAATCTTTACAAGTATATGGATTTTCATCTAATTTGGTGACAATGAAATTTTTGCCCTAATTTCCCAACTTTGACCAGCTTTGACCGCTACCATGGACTTTCTTGATTTCTTTGAAACTTTGTATGTGAGCTTCCTTTGACATCCTTGATGCATCCTGGACTTCTCGGGGAATTCCGGCTACCTTCACCAAATATGTTTTTTGAAGGCCTTCACAAGTGAGAGAGGAGAGAAAATCTCGACGACATTCGCCCCCACTAAACCTGCGATTCCTCCGGAAGCGCCACTCTAGCATCTGTGAAAAACAAAATGTTCCAAGCATCAAATTCTTTTATAGGCAACATAAGAAACATGGAAGGAAAATTGATTATATGCATGAATCAGTAGGTAACGTGACATGAAGCAAAATGTGCATGAAAGAAAGAATTGAAACAGGCAACATGAATATGCATGAACAAATAGGCAACATATATGCAAGTGAACAAGCAACATTGGCAACAAGAAAGAAAAAAAACAAGCATCAATATGAAGTGGAAGTGGATGTATTGAGTCGTTTTAAGCATCAGTTCCTCTCATCTTGAAGAAAATTTTGTACCTTTTTCATAAAGCAATCTACCTTAAATATGATTATAAACAAAGATTTAGGATTTTCAAGAGACATCTTTCATCTTTAGCTTATTTTAGATCAACTCCTTTCCTACATAAATATGAATATGCTCTTTCTCTAATAACATGCAAGGAAATCTAACTAAACTCCACTAATGCATAAATTTGCCTATATAGCCTGTGATTTATTCTACTATGCCTTTGGCTTGCTCTTTGTTTTCTTTTTTCGATGATGATGATGATTCGGCAACTTTATGGTTACGATCACTTTTTTGGGGTGGAAGAAAGTGTAAACTTCTTGGTAACATGTAGCATTTTTTTTTTATTATTTTATTTTATTTTATTTTTACGAGGAAAAATTAAACCCCGATACAAGGTACAACCATTTTTTATGACGGAGAACAGTCGTTTAAACTCTGATACAAGTGCTGTGAGATGGACTAAGGATGTAGAAACATGCAGTAGCAGGAGCTAGGATTTCAACAATTATGCTTTCGATACACGATACATATGCATGTTTATATATGAAAGTCTTGTCACCAAAATAAACCTCCAAATCTACATGCCCTATCTTTCCAAAATCCTAGATTATAAACAATTTCTTGGTAGATAAGTTACTACTTATGATAAAATTTTACACAAGTAGAGAAATCATCATTTGCCCTTTTTTGACTCAAGTGATGTGGATATGTAATGCAATGCAAAGACTGAAAAAAAACATGCATGAAACAAGCATGGAAAAAAAAAAAAAAATGAACTTGAAAAAAAAAACAAAGCAACATGAACTTGAAAATTAATGATTTTTTTTTTTTTTTTATAACATGGATACTCCTGTTTATGAATCGGCCTCATTGTTGTCATCTTCTTCAATGTCCTCATCCAAAATGTACTCGTCATTATCACGCTTCTCGAATAACTTTATCCTTTTACCTACAATCAAAGCTTTTAGTGCAACACCATTTAATTCACAAAGAGCATACGTACCATTGTTGTTGACTTTTGATACTATGTATGGCCCAAACCACCGTTGAGTGAGCTTTTTGCGTGCATCATATTGAGAGTCGAATGTACTATCATAAATGAGCACCCAATCTCCTACTTCAATTGGCTTAGGACGCAATCGATGAGTTTTATCAAAATAATGCTTGTTCTTCATTCTAGATTCTCTTAATTTTTCAACAGCATCATCAAGTCTTAATTTACCTTGTTCTAACTGTTTAATACGCAAATTCAAAAAATCATCAGTAGACATGTTTTCAGACCAAGGCAAATTTGACCATGCAGAAATATGAGATTGAATTGGAAACAATGGTTTTTGACAGTACATGAGTTCAGCAGGCATATATCCAGTAGTACGTGTGCATGTCATTCTATCTGCCCAAAGTGCAAAAGGTAAGAATTTAGGCCATTGTTTGATGTCACCATTACATGCTTTAGATATGGCTTTCACAATAGGTGGATGCCCTCTCTCTATTTTACCATTGGCCTCTGGGTTATATGCAGTAGTGAGAGACAAACGAATACCGTGACGCTCAAAGAACTCTTTAGCTTCTCTCGCATTTAACTCTCCACGATCGACAACTACTTTCTCTATGTACCCAAAGCGACTTATGACATCTTCAAGCAAGAATTTGCAAACATTGTAAGTGGTCTTAGATCGTAGTGCACGTCCCTCTACATGATTAGTTAAGTCTTCTCTTGCAAGTACAATGTAACGCATTTTGTCAATACTTTTAGGCATAGTTACAAGATCTACTACCCACTTGTAGTGAATACAAGGTGGATAAGTAGGATGCAACGGATCTCTATGTTTGACTGATGAATGAAGTTGACAAGTAGAACATGTAGAAACATAGCTACTAATGTCAACATACATCCTAGGCCAATAATAGGTACTTCTTATTTTTTCATATGTTCCAAAAAATCCTTTATGACCTGCCCATAATGTCTCATGCATTTCCTTCATTACTTGCAATTGAAGCCCTCGTTTTCCTAGGACTCGTTGTGGATTCGTAACCTTACCCTTAGCATGTCTCCAAAGATAACCATTACATAGGAAAAAGTTATAAGCTCGTTTCCTAATGTTACAAAATCTATTCGTAGTTCAGCTAGGTAATGGTTGTAGTGTACTCAGATACTTTCCTATGTCTCTCCATTCATTTTCGTACTCAGACTCATGAAATTGCTCATACTCATATATATGTGGAACATAGTCAATTAAGTTCACATTCTTTATTAGATCACTTTCAAGATCATCATCAAATCTAGCTCTCGATAACATATCAGCAACTGAGTTTGACTTACCTGAAATATGAACTAACTCAGGATTTATGAACTTAATATATGAGATCCATCTAAGCATGGCTATATCAGGAGATGAGCAATTGGCTATCATTCCAATGAGAGGCAAACAATCAGTCTCAACTTTGACATTTGCACCAATGAAATATTCTTTGTCTACTTTCAAAGCTATTACCATACCCCATAGTTCTCGTTTGATCTGTGGATATTTTCGTTGTGTTTCATGTAGAATTTTGGCACCAAACCTAATTGCATATCTATTCCCTTCAGTATCGTCTTGACTTATGACCCAACCTATACCAATAGGACTCGTATCAACAGTCAATATAATAGGTTTGTTAGTAGAATAGTCTACACGCTTAAGGATGGGAGCTTCAAGGAATAATTTCTTCAATTTACGCATAGCTTGAGTGTGTTTGTCAGTCCAAATAAATTTTCGTTTCTTCCTCAACAAGTCATAAAGACAATCAGCAACATGAGCAAAGTGTGGGATCCAAATAACATAAAAGATGCAAGCACCAAGAAATCTACGTACCTCACTCACATTGTTACATGTTTCAGAAATCTTGCTAATGGCATCAACTTTTTGTGGGTATGGCTTTCGACCATAATGGCCACATAAATGTCCAACAATAAGCACCTCGTTGATACCAAAAACAGATTTCTCTATGGAAAATGTGAGACCTACCTCTTCAAATCGTTGAAATATTCTTTCACAATCAGAGATATGGTCAAGAACAAATTTACGACATCCAGATGAATCTACAGTAATGTCCTTTACACGTTCCTCACTCCCTTTAATTGGAATATCATCAATGAATGGCATAGTTATATGAGGGATAAAATCATGTAAGACCATATTCATAGCACTCATCATATGAGCCACATAATTAGTTGCTCCTTGAGGTAAAGTACACATTCGCACTAAGCCTAAAGGAGTTTTCATTGTGGTTATGTCACGACTGTCAATTGCTAATTGGAATTGGTCATATCCAAAATATAAATCACCCATTGAATAGATAGAATGTCCTGAAAATGATTCAGCAAACTCATCTACAATGGGTCCTGTTCCTACATTCCTTATGGTGACTTTATTGATGGGTTGGAGATCTTGAATAAAACGTAGTTTCCCATTCTTTTTAGGCACAGTGAACCATCTGTTTGAGTAAGGTGCAAAAGATGGCTCTAAAATTCTCATGTTTATCTTCTCCTTAAGTAGTTTCATTAGCTCAGGTAAGTGAGCCTTTGGAACAGGTATAGGACGAAGATTCCATGGAATATGTGGAATAGTAAAGATTATCATGGGTGCAACTAGCTTAGGATCTACACAACCAATCTCATGAGGATACATAGTAAAGGCTTTTCCATGGCTACGTATGAATCTCTCAAATTTATCTCTCTCTGCTGCCAAAAGAAAGTCATCATCTCTACCAATTTTCACCTGTTTGATTGTCTCATCCGTGAATGTATGTCCTATGTTTTTGTTATCCCGAAGAATTGGATCATTTTTCACATCAATAATTTTTTCATTACTTCCTTGAGGTAATGGTTGAGCTATGGGTTTGATTTTTTTGTCTGCAGTTTTGTACTTTGTTTCAACTAAGGCATCATGTGTTTGGTTAAATTTTGAGCACTTGTCAACATTGAGAGCATACTCTTGGATTAGAGCATACTCATCAAGGGAAGAAATCAGAATAATATGGGAATTAGAATTTTGTTGAAGACATAACTCTAACTCCTCAAGAGTAGAGAAACAATGAGATGTCTCAATCACATGCTCAATGTTCTCATCATGTTCCATGATTTTGTTGTTTTTATAATTTTTTTGGGTTTTTTGGATAAAAGACTTGGATAATTGACTCTTATGAAGAAAATCTAATCTAGAATGTGCAAAACAAAGTGACAAACTATTGTACATGTTGGTTGGATGCAAGATGTCAAACCAATATCCATTGTTGTCCCGCTCAACAATGGATTCTATCCAAAATTTTGATTATATGTAGCTCCAAACATGAATCGAGGTGCACAATCACTACAAGCATGCTCATGACCATGAGTAACAATAGGTTTCTTATCTTGAATAAAAAAGTGAAACTCTTCTATGATTCCTCCTATGGATATCGGCACACTAGCACAAGCTCCATACAGGGTACCTACACCATTATCTGCAGTTCTCATACGCCATCCACAATCTTCATCTATGGGCCATCGAAACTTATCATAGACTTCTCTTGAAATCACATTGATTTCAGAGCCAGAATCTACTAATGCATTTACAGTGATAGTGTTCTTATCATTTCCTATTTTAACATGCATCTCTGATGTACCTCTAGACCGAAATGTTCTTTTAAAGTGACTTTCAGGATTGTTTTCATGATTTTCATGGTCAGGTTGAATAGGTCCTAAGAAATTTTTATTAACATTTACTTCATCATCATCAAAGTCCTCTTCATCAGATTCATCAAAGTTTAAGGCTTCATTCATAGCTTGATCTTGATCTAGAGAATCTTGCATCTCAGTATCTAGATTAAGCGGAAACCTCTTCCTTTTAATTAGGCCGATAAAGTTATCTTTAAAAACAGGCTTTGCAATAGAGAAAACTTGTTCTAAAGACATAGTCACTTGACTCTTAAGCAAAATGTCATCTAAAATCTCCATAGGATCTATTTTTCTCTCAATTTCTGAGATCAAGATGGCTTTAGGTTTTCTCTTTGGTTTCTTTTGTTTTTGCTCAGGATTTTGTTTTTGTTCATGTTCTCGTGTTTGGTCTTCTGTTTGTTTTGATTGTTCTTGTTTATCTAAAGGCTTTGGTTCTGTTTTTCTTTGCTTTGTCTTCTTCCCTTTTTGTTTCTCCTCTTGTTTTTGTTCATTGGGTTCCGATTCTTGTTTTTTATCTTTGGATTGTGATGTTTCTCCTTGCTCTATGATTGTTTCTATTCCCTCTGAGGTTTGTTTTCGAGTCACTCTTCTTTCACTAGGCTCAGCTTCATCTCTTTTTCGTTTTTCTTCTACATTGGATATGTGAGAAATAAGAGATTGATCTTCTATCGGTGACTCCCAAGCCGTTATTCTCCTAATCTCATCTCGTGCTCTTACTAAAGCCTCTATGGAAAAGTCAACTTCCTTTGTGGGTTTACTTGATTCTACTTGTTTTTCATCAAGAGCTTCTAGTTTCACTCCTCTAGTTCCTACATCCGTTATAGTTATATTTTCATAGTGTTTTTTCATTCCTCCCTTACCATAATTTCCTTGCAAAGGTAGCCTAGATCGATAGTCACAGATTTTCTTGTCTATGTCTATTACTAGTCGTTGCTCCTTAGCAGCCTTCAATAGTTCACAATCTCTCAAAAAGTGCTCTAACGAATCACACCAAGGACACCTACGAGGGCCACGCACAAAACCATTTTGATTTTGAGGATTTTGATTAACTTGTGGTGGGAAATTTTGAAATTGAGGATTTTGTTGATAAGGTATTGCTTGAACAGGATAATTAGGATTTTGATAAGGCAATTGATGTATTTGAGGAGCTTGGGGAGCAACATGTGGTACTTGAGGTGCAAGAGGAGCTTCCATATTATACGGTTGATGATTTTGAAAATTTTGATTTTGAGGATTTTGAAAAGCTATTTGAGAAGCTTGAGGATACATGTTTTGATACATTTGAGGATTTTGCACATGAGGATGAGGATTTTGCATTGAAAGATTATGCATTGGAGGAACTTGATATGCTTGAGTAGGAGCTACTTGTGGATTTTGATTGGTAGCTATAACATGTTGATTAGGCTCTTGAAAAGTCATTGGGTTCATTTGATTTTGGACAGTTTTGGTGTAACTAGATTGTAAAGCATCTATAGTCTTGGCCAAATTGGATTGTGTAGCAATAAGACTTTCCATTTGCTTAGTGAGAATATCCACTTGAGATTGTTCAACTACACTTTTATTTGGCTCTACTTTAAAACCTTGAGTAGGCTCCATCATTTGAGGAATAGGAGTAGAGTCAAAAAGCATAGCATGGGATTGTTCTCTAACTTGCTCCTTAGTTTGTGGAAGGCTAGCTTGAGGAAGACTAGTTTGCTCATAAAGCATGGATTGTCTTTGATGTCTATGGGCTACAACCTCTACTACTTTACGCACTTTTTGCCAATTGTCAGTAAGACCATAGCGCTTATCTGGTTCTTCTAATCGCCGTTCAACTTCCCTACGAGTTTCAGGATGAAGAAGCTTAAGAAAATTGATCACAAGATCAGGTTCCAAAGTTATCTTATCCTCATCAGGAAGTTGCTCATAGCGTCTAATATACTCATTTTGTAAGTGAGTAATAGAGCTACTAGGCTTTGGGGAATTGACCCATCGTAAGAATCCATCCCGATTATGTTGGCTATAATCTTCAAGATAGAATTCTTTGAGCATCTCCTTTCTAAAATCGCTCCAAGGAAGACTATCATATTGAGTGACACGGTTTATGATAGAGCTATCAACAATTCGTTCAAAGAATGATATCAAAAGATCTTCGGGAAGACCAAAAATCATAGCTTGCTCTTCAAACAAATCTAAGTAGCTTGTAATGTTGATGCCATTGAATTTTCCCTTCTCTCTCAACATAGAAGAGACTATTCTTTGGCCTTGTTTCTCAACAATAAGGGATTTGAATCCTTCCTCGACATGAATTAAAAGAATTTGAATTAGGTTACATGTAAAATATCGTCGTGGTACGTCATGCTAAGCAGTCTACTGATCAAAGGTGGTTCCGACCCTCAAACCATGACAGTTCAACCGAATGTCACATGTAAGAAGGTGAGTTCCACTCCAGTGACCCTATGTCTGTCTAGGCTCGTAACGTCTAACTAAAGAAGTCTAAGACTCATTAAAATCAGCTCTAACTCACTCACACGCTCCACCGAGGGTGAGTCAAGATAGAGATGCTGGTTTCAAGAGCCTATCCTAGATTGGAGTTCTAACTTAAATTTGAAACTAGGTTCTATACTCATACTAGCTCACCTTGGATCCTCACTCGCTCAACCAAGGGTGATCGTCTCAAGGAAACCGTAAGCTAGCATGAGCCCTATGGATGCATAACAATGATGCTCTAGGAGTTTGGAGGGGGGTTTATATAGTTTTTTGAATGAATTTGGGCCCTTAGATCTAGAGAAATCAACTCTCAACTCTAGGATCACTACTTTTGATTACAACCATTTGATTAATCAAATCAATGGCTTGGAATTGTTCTTTCTATCAAATCTAGTGTAAAGGAGTGAAATTTAGGCGCCCTCATTCTCCACCATTGGATTTGGGGATGATCTGGACTGTCGGATCAGTGCTGACATCAACTCGGATAAGATAAGCCACTATTTTTGGAGAAAAGCTGCATTATTGATCTTTGATTGTCAAAAATTATCTTCTTTTATGGAAAAACTCGTGGATCCTCCTTGCTTTAAGCATAAGTGCATCTCCACCCTTGAATATGAGCTCATCTTGATCGTACAACATGGCTCAATCAGCTTTTGCCATGTGGTGGCCCTTCAACCCTTCAATTTGCTTAAACTAGAAAACTGCGGTGATCCTGAAAACTAGACTTTGTGCTCTTTGACCCTCCAAATAGGCTTTGATGAAGATGAAACTTTGTAGGACTATGTTTCCAAAGATCTCCTTCAGGAATATGCAGAAATAACTCCCATCTGAATCTCCCTTGTACAAGTTTGACTACATTTGGAAGCTTGCAAGGTGGCATTAAGGTCTCTAGGAAGCTCTGATGGCCTTGAAAATTTGTACAAATATGTAGCCACATATGATCTTTATACATGCCAAACCATATGGCTAACATAAATTTCTATACAAGAATTTGTAGGGTCAAACAAGAAAAATTACATTTTTACAAAATGAACATAGCATATCAATGTGCTACAAAATCCATTTTCTACTGAAATTTGGGCTATAGACTGCCTTTGACAATCTTTACAAGTATATAGATTTTCATCTAATTTGGTGACAATGAAATTTTTGCCCTAATTTCCCAACTTTGACCAGCTTTGACCGCTACCATGGACTTTCTTGATTTCTTTGAAACTTTGTATGTGAGCTTCCTTTGACATCCTTGATGCATCCTGGACTTCTCGGGGAATTCCGGCTACCTTCACCAAATATGTTTTTTGAAGGCCTTCACAAGTGAGAGAGGAGAGAAAATCTCGATGACACCGTGATGTTGTCTTTGTGGAAGATGCTATTCAGCCATTGCTTTCATGTACTAAGGAGACATCTGTTAGCTCCAAAGACATGTATGATACTTTGATGCCTCTTTTTACAGGTGGACAGTCTAGTGCTGGTCCTAATGAGGCAACTTCTCAGCCTTTGCAGGTTTCATATGATGATGTAGATCATTCCATTTTTATGTAGATTTACATGATGCACTTGTTGATGAGAGAGCTGATATTGAGCAGGCAAAAACTATGCCAAAATGGATGGTGCAGACTTTGCGTGATAGCAAATTAGATGCACCTTTGTCATATCGTACTCGTTCAGGCTCTCATAGTGCCTCCTTTGCATCAGATTTCTATGCTATGGCTGCATCTAGTCTCTGTGATGAGAATGAGCCTGTTTCTTTTGATGAAGCACAAAATTCAGAAAATTGGATGGCTGTTATGCAATCTGAATATGATGTTATAATGAAGAATGGTACATGCTCTTTATGTGACTTGCCTCCTAGCAAGAAGGCCATTGGCACTAAGTGGATATACAAGTTGAAGTGTAAACCTGATGGTACAGTTGAAAGGTATAAGGCTAGGCTTGTTGCAAAGGGTTATGCGCAGGAAAGAGGCATTGATTTTGATGAGACCTTTGCACCTACATGCCGTATGACTACTGTTCGGAGTATTTGTGCACTTGCAACCCATCATGGTTGGAATGTACATCAGTTGGACATTAAAATAGCATTTCTGAATGGTGACTTGCATGAAGAAGTGTATGTTTTTCAGCCCCGTGGCTTTGTGCAGAAAGGGCATGAAAACCAGGTGTGCACATTAAAAAAGGCATTATATGGTTTAAAGCAAGGAGAACGTGCTTGGTATGAGAAGATACATGCCTATCTGGTTGCACATAGTTTTGAGAACAGTCCAACTAAAAGCACCTTATATGTTAAGCATGCTAATGATGTACTTCTGATCATTGTTGTCTATGTTGACGACATGCTGCTCACTGGTCCTATTGAGAAGCATATTGTTGATTTCAAGGCTCATTTGCATGCCTCATTTGAGATGTCTGATTTGGGGCATTTGCATCACTATTTGGGCATTCACTTTATGCAAGTTGATGGTGGAATGGCTTTGTGTCAAACAAAATATATTGAGACATTATTGCAGTGTTCTCCTATGGAGACAAGTTTACGATTGAGTTTTCATGATGCTAGAGATGCATTTGATGTTGTTCTCTATCAGCAGGCTATTGGATGCTTGATTTACTTATGCATTACTCGGCCAAATATTCAGTTTGCTGTCTCACAGATGAGTAGGTTTATGCATTGCCCAAGAGTGAAGCATTGGCAGGCAGTTAAGCGCATCTTTCGCTACTTGAGTGGTACTCGGCTACTTGGGTTGTTTTATCCCAAGGGGGGATCACTACCGCCAGATTTGCATGCTTTTTTTTACTCTAATTGGGCTAGTTGCTATGACACTCGTGTGTCCACTAGTGGCTTTTGCTTCATGCTTGGTAGCTCATGTATATCTTGGTTGAGCAAGAAGCAGCCTACTGTGGCCACTTCCAGTTTTGAGGCTGAGTATAGGGAAGTTTTCGCAGCGACTATTGAGTGTGTGTGGCTCACACGCCTTATGGCTGATTTGGGTGTTGGTCAGTCTTCTGCCACCACCATCTTCACTGACTGTCAAAGTGCATTGGCAGTTGTGAGGAACCCTGTGTTCCATGCTCGCACTAAGCACATTGAGATGCATTATCACTATGTCAGGGAGAGGTTCTTTGCTGGGGAGATCAGCTTGGCATATGTGCCCACGCAGGAGAACATTGCAGACCTTTTCACGAAGCCATCTAAATCATTGGATGGGATGACACCATATGAAGCTTGGAATGGAATAAGGCCTAGCCTAGAACATTGCAGAATTTTTGGGTGCATAGCATATGCACATGTTCCATCACAAATCAGAGGTAAAATGGATCCCAAGGTAGAGAAATGTGTGTTCATAGGTTATGATCTCAATAAAAAAGGGTACAGGTTGTATAATCCAATTACTAAAGGTTTTATTGTTAGCAGAGATCTTGTTTTTTATGAAAACAACTCATGGTTTGAAGATGATTGCAAAAAGGTCAAACTACCTTATGACCTAGAAGAAGACTTTCCTACAATTCAGAAGACAACTAATCAACACTATGAAGATTCAAGTGATTCTGATGTTGATTAGAAAACACCAAGGAGGAAATTCAAAGTATGGAACAACAAAGGTAAAGAGAAGATGCAAGACTTGAGGGATATTGCAGAATCCTCTCAACAAACAATAAGGAGATGAACTAGGGAAAAGAAGAAGCCAGAAAGGAATGGATATGACACCTCTTTAGTCACTAAACACTCAATCTATATTGCTCAGGATATCAATTCAGAAGAACCATCAACCTTTGAAGAAGCAAACAAGAAATCTTAATGGAAGGAAGCAATGGAGGAAGAGATACAAGCACTTCAAGAAAATTAGTCTTGGGACCTAGTTCCCAAGAACCAATCCATGAAGATTATTGGATCAAGATGGATCTATAAGGTAAAAAAGAATTCTGATGGATCAATAAACAAGTACAAAGCAAGACTTGTGGCCAAAGGGTTTTCTCATACCCAAGGGATTGATTATGAGGAGACTTTCGCTCCTGTGGCAAAGATGTCAACAATCAAAGTACATCAAACATGAATTTGTAGCCTAATAAATAGTGATGATACTTTTTTATAGAATATATCAATCAAAGGCATTCTCGTTCGATCACTAAGTAATTCTTTTTTAGCACTAGAATATCTTCTAATAGCATAATAAACTGGTATGTACCACTTATCTATCACTTGAGTGAGTACTCTACCAATGGCAATATCGAAAGCATCAACAAAAATGTGAAAAGGAAGTTCCCAATTGAATGCTTGTAGAATAGGAGCCCGATTCAATAAGGTCTTTAGTCGGTCAAAAGCCAACTAACACTCTGATGACCAATGAAATTCTTTCATAGGAAGGTTAATTAGTTTATTTAAGGGCACCATAAGATGGGCCAACCATTCTAAGTGACAACCATGCCACCATATTTGTCCTAAAAATCGGAGAATTTACTTCGCATTCCTCGATGCAGGAGCCTCTAAAACCACTTTTGCTTTGTTTCGGTTAGCTTGAATTCCCTGAGCCGATATAATATGTCCCAACAATTTCCCACACTGAACAAAAAAGACCAACTTTGCTAGATTCAAGAAAAGTATGTAGTCACGACACTTAATAAAGCATAATCAAAACTCAATGAAGTGGTCCACTCTCCGGCCACGAACAGAAATGTCATGGAGAAACACTCTCATGAAGGTGTTGAGGTAAGGAGAAAAAATGTCTTGCATACAACATCAAAAGGTGCTCAGGGCATTATGCAAACCAAACCACATAATCATATAGGCAAAAACTCCCCATGAAGTAGTGAAAGTAGTTTTCGGTATATCGAGAGCAACCATTCACACTTGGTTGTATCTGCTATATCCATCTAGAAATGAATAGACCTCCATTCCAGCTACATCACCAAGCATACTATCAAGGAACGAAAGAGGGAAAACATCTGGTACGGTGGCCTTGTTGAGTTTATAATGGTCCACCCATATATGAAGTTGCTTGTTCTTTTTGGGAATAGTAATGGCAAGCTATATCCAATCAGCATCTTTAATGGGAATGATAAAACCAACCTTCAAAAGGTGATCGATTTCTTCTTTAACTAACTATGCATAGTGTGGGTTCATACAGTAGCTAGGCTACCAAATTGGTTTGGCAACACGTTGCAGCACTATTTGGTGCTCATAAATCCAGGGTTCAATACCTTTCATGTCCTGGGTGTCCCAAGCAAATAGTTCATGGAATTCTTTGAGGAGTTTTAGCATATTATTTTGCTCTTCTTCGATCAGTTTATCACTAATTTCTAGTGGTTTCGGTGTGTCTTCAGTTCCCAAGTTACAAGTTATCAATTGATCTTCACTAATGTAATGATGAGATTGCTTTCTTCAGATTCTAACCAATCAAGGACAGATTCATCAAGGGGATTGAGTCAAACGGTGGTTGTTCTAGTGAATCAAAACCAGTGGCCACTCAAGTCATCATGCATGCTAAGATGACCATCAATCTAGTAGTGGTTGTAAGTCTAAAACCCCTAAAGATAACGAGTCAGAGTTTGCTCTTAAGAAGTCACCCTCTTTGCCATCGATTAGTCCATCCATCATATCTACGGGCTCAACAATATGGGGAAGTGCATGTACTTAGGCTGATTGCATAGTGTCTAAGGGTACCCTATACTCCTATCACGAGTAATGTGCATGACAAGAATATGTCTGGAAACCCCCAAATCCTTCATATCAAATGTCTGACTCAACTTCTTTTTGAGAATTGACAAGTCATAAGAGGACTTCCCAACAATCAACATATCATCGGCATAAAGTATCAAGCATATCAAGCTACCATCTGAGCATCTCTTTGTGTAGAGACATTGATCCTTATTGCTTCAAGAATGAGACTTCATAAACGCATCAATCTCTTGGTACAATTTTCTAGGGACTGTTTAAGTCCATACAAGCTTTTCTTGAGCTTACAAAGTAGACTTTCCTTGCTAGGAACTACATAACCCTCTGGTTGTTCCATATAGATCTCATATGTAAGATCTCCATGCAAGAAAGAAATTTTCATATCCATTTGGACTAGCTCTAACTCCTCCATTGCAATGAATCCAAAAAACATGCGTAGAGTAGTACCCTAGAGAGAAAATTTCCTCGAAATCAACACCATGTTGTTGCTTAAAACCCTTTGCAACAAGTCGTGCTTTATACTTTGGAGAAGCACTATTTGATGGAAATTTCATATTATATACCATTTACATGGTAAAGCTTTCCTGCCCTTTGGCAAAGGTACTAAATCCCAAGTACCATTCTTGTGAATAGAATCAAGCTCACTCTTCATGGCATGCTCCCACTTGGCATAATCCTTTGTCTACAAAGCCTCTTTGTAGCAAGAAGGCTCACTGGCATTTGTTAGCATAAACAAAATCTAAACCTGGAACATATCTATCAAGTGGATGTGAGACACGTGTAGAGCGTCTTCTATTCATCCTTTCAGCTACACCATTCTATACTAGGGTATAAGGAGTTGTAAACTCTCTACAAATTCCTCTAGGCTAGCAGAAAAGGTTGAATTCATGTGAGGTGTACTCACCCCCATTATCTGAACGTAAAGCTTTGAGCTTAGTTCCTTTTTGAGTCTCAACTGAAGCAAGCCGTTTTTTGAAAGTAGAGAATACATCATCCTTTGATTGGATAGGATATACCCAAACTTTTCTAGTAGCATCATCTATGAAAGTGATAAAGTAAAGAGAACCACCTAATGACCTTGTGGGCATAGGACCACACACATCTATATGAACGAGATCTAAAGGCTGAATTAACGAGTCAATGTGCATTTAATGCACATTTTTGGTTGTCTTTCCATATTGAAAATGCTCACAAAATTAAAAATCTGAGATAACACAGGTAAGTAGCCAGAAGAAGAAAGATTTTTCGTTCCACTACAAGATATATGGCGAAAAACAACATGCCAAATACAAGCCATAGGTCGTTCACTAATAGCTAACAAGTGTTTCTACGATAAAAATAAAGGATAAAGTGATCCAACTTTTCTTCCTTTTGCAATAACCATATTGCCCTTTGATATGTGAAAGGACCAATCATAGAAGACCACCTTGTAACCAAGGTCATCAAGTTGACCTTGGACATCAAAGTATGTGATAACAGAGGTACATGGCATTTATTATGCATAGTAAATTTTGAACCATCAATGAAGTGCACAACCACATCTCCAATCCCCACAACAGCACACTAGTAAGAGTCACCAAGTCTCATGGTACCAAGAGGCTTTGCTGCATAATTAGAGAACCATTCTCTATGTGGTGTCACATGGAAAGAAGCACAAGAATTTAGCAACCATGTGTGGGAAAGAGAATCATCCATAAGAGCCTCAGTTGGCAGAGTGCTATCAAGTGTCAACACAACAGCATCATCAAAAATAGCATTAATTTCTTCAATCTTCATAGTGGAAGTAGATGGTGTAGGTAACTATTTAACATGCCTATCAACATTCTGTCCTTTACCTTTAGCATTCTTTAATGCATAACAGTCTTTCTTCATGTGTCCTTTCTTATGACAATAATGGCATTCGATATCCCTTTTCCTTGAGTTACTTCTACTCTTATTCCATTGACCATTCTTTTCCTTGTTCTTGCTCCTGCCATGTGATTCTTTCCTTGGTAAGAATCACATACATTATATGCATCTCCACTCTGAGTGCCAACCATAGATTTTCTATGAATCTCCTCACTCAAGAGTGCTTCACATATGTCATCATAGACCAGTTTACCACGAGGTGCACTATTGCTAATAGCTATGCAAAACATATCCCATGATGATGGCAAGGTGCACAACAACGAGACTGATTTCATTTCATTATCCATATCCATTTTTTGAACTTGTAACTCATAGAATATAGCATCAAACTCGTCTAGATGAGCAGAAACACTATCTATGTCCTTCATGCAAAGGTCATATAACTTTCTCATCAGATACACTTTATTTGATGGCATCTCTTTTTCATATGTATTGCATAAATTCTTCTAAAGATCCTCTGCACTTTCACAATTTAAGACTGTAACATAGACATTATCTGCTAGGTGCAATTGAATGGTAAACCTAGCCATTTCATCTAACTCATCCGAATCATCTTCATCCATGTCAACAGAACATCTTTAATCTGATTCTTTTATAGAGCAAAGTTTGTGCCATCAAATTTTTAGATCTCAAAATTGTGGGGAATGAGTTCTCCTATGCACAACAAAAACATGTAGTGAACACTTGTATGTCCAGCACTTGGACAAACAACTACACCTTAGATAGCTTGCTGCTCTCAAAACAAAACTCAAATGGACCTATGCTTGTCCACACAAGTATGTTGAAGAATTGAACTTCACTCTCGGATTGATAACTCCCTGAATATATACCCTTTGAGGAAGATATTTGAAACAGTGAGAGTGCATGCAAATAGCTTTGCAACAAGATAAAAATCAAGTAATTTGGATGTGTCTGGTTTAGGAAAGTTAATTGACCAAAATAGACCACCTGCACACACAAGCATACTAAAAAACTAGACTTCATTCTCTGGTAGATATCTCACATAATATTAATCCTTTGAATGACATATTTGGGACACAAAAATTGAATTCAAAAATATTTCTAGCAAGCTAAAAACCAAGAAATTTTGATAGGTTTTGGTTGGGAAAGTTAACCAACCAAAATAGACTACCTATCTACATAGGTATGCCAAAACATTGGACTTCTTTCTTTGATTGATATCTCATAGAATATATAAGCTTTGAAGGAGATACATGAGATAGAAAAGTGCAGAAGATAAGCTTTCCAATGAGTGTTTAAATGCAAGAAATGGTTACATATACACTGAGATATGAGCTTCCCAACAAAGCTGTGTACAAAATGATGTGTAGTTGGAAGGATTCTATGGGAAGACAAAATGACAAAATGACTAGATCTGACTATTGGGAGATCTTGCCTCTTTCTCTCCTTTTTTAGAACATGCTCCCACTCCACTTTTATAACCAATGAGCATGTGAAGAATTTTGTGCCTCGTTCTTAACTCACCACTTTCATTTGATTGCCCACTACATGCAACTTACTAGAAGGTAGATATTGTATCTTTTACTCATCATGAATTTTGACTATACTTTTTTTCTTTTTTTTACTTTTCTCTTCTTTTCCTTTAACTTTATATTTGGTAAATTTATCCAAGCATAGCTCATGTGAAAATGAGCTTGTTTATCTTCAATACTCCCCCTCAAGCTCATTCGGGAGTTATCTTCAACCATGTCCTGCAAATTTATGGCATCCTTGAAAGCTTTGAGTTTAGAAGCATCCAAGAAACTTTGTAAACATATCTGCAACATGCTCTTTGGTTCTAATGAAATTTATCTACACGTCTTTGCTCAATACCTTCTCCCTTACATAATGGTAGTCGACCTCTATGTGCTTTCTCCTTGCATGAAACATATGATTGCTTGCCAAGTAAATACTTGACATGTTATCACCATATATAGGGATGGTTCCAACTTGCACTTCAAGATCAGCCAAAAGCTTTTTAATCCACATTGCTTCACATGTGGCAAACGCTAATCCTCTATATTCAGTCTCCATGGATGAAAGTGCAACAATAGATTGTTTCTTTGAGCTCTATGTGATACGTTTGCTTCCTATCACGAACACATAACCTGAGGTTGATCTCCTATCTTCCTTTGAATGTGCCCAATCAGCATAGCTAAAGCCTTGAACCTGCAATTCTTCATCAAACTTGTAAAACAAAGCATGATTAACTGTATGCTTTATGTATCTCAACACTCTCTTCACTGAATTTAAATCTTCACTTGTCGGGGCTTGCATAAACTAAGAAAGTACACAAACAACATAAGAGAAATCAAGTCTTGTAATGTTTGCACAAATTAATGATCCTTAATGCTTCTGTATGTCATTACATCTTCAAATAGTTCTCCATCATTTGAGCAAATCTTTGTATTTGTTTCCATGGGTTGAATGAGTGGTTTGCATTCACTCATTCCAAATCTGCAAAGAACATCCAACGAGTAGTTCCTTTGCATCAAGTAGATGCCACTTTTTCCATAAACAAATTCAATTCCTAAAAAATATTTCAGCTCTCCAAGATCTAAAATTTTAAACTCCTTACTAAGCTTCCTTTTGATATCTTTAATCCTTATAACATCATGTCTTGTTATGATGAGGTGATCGACATATATGCAAATATATACCTCTCTATTTTCTTCCTTCTTCATGCACAATGAAGGATCTGCACTACTTGGGTTATATCCACACTTAGTTAGATATTCTACCAATCTCTCATTCCATGCTCTTGGTGCTTGCTTCAAGCCATAAAGTGCCTTTTTCAACCTGCAAACAAAGTTTGAATGGTTTTCATATTCAAATCCAATCGGTTGACTTATGTATACCTCTTCTTGTAGTTCTCCCATTGAGAAAAGCATTTTTTATGTCGACTTGATATAATGGATATCTCCTCGAAGCACGAATTGCTATTAATGTTCTGATTTTTCCCATCTTTACAAGAGGGCTGAAAATGTCATCATAATCTATGGCTTATGTTTGTTTAAATCCTTTGGCAACTAATCTAGCTTTATATCTAGCTAGTGAACCATCAACATTTCTCTTTACTTTAAACACCCATTTGTTTGGAACAATCTTCATACCTTCTTTCTTTGGCACTATCTCCCATGTGTGATTATCTTTGAGAGCTTTGATCTCCTCTTTCATAGCTTGCTTCCATTGCTTCTGTGTGCAAACTTCTTCATATGTCTTGGGCTCTTTGTCTTTGATAACCTGCATCATGTATGTACAATGTTTCGCCATGGAACTATCATAACTCGGCCTTTGAGTCGGATACCTCGTCCTTGAAGATCTTCTTTCATTGGCTTTAGAAAGTTGCTTCTTTAACCTATTCAGCTTTACCTTCGGAGTGATTACCTCTTCATATTCTTCTTCACTTGCATCTATATCACTACTTGGAGTAGCACTTGCTTCTTTGGCTCTACTATGAGCTGAATTTGGAGACAAAGAATGACTCCCCCTCCATGTTCAACATTCTTCATTTTATGTAGATGCCTCTGCACTTGAAACCTTTGTGCTTGATTGTTGAACTTCTCTTTGATTTGTTCCTATGTAATCATCACAATATTCTTCAAATCTTTTCCTTTCCTTTATCTTCATACCATGGTCTTAGTTCATCAAAGACCACATCTCATGAGATTCTTACTTCTTTTGTTCTAGGGTTGTAACACTTGTATCCTTTTTGCTCTATCAAGTAGCCGATGAAAATGCATTTTTCTGACCTTGGTTCCACCTTTGTTCTAACTTCTTATGGAATGTGAACAAAGCAAACACATCCAAACAGTTTGAGGTGTGTAAGATCAGGTTCCTTACCGGAATATACCTCCTCTGGATTCAAGTGATGTATTCTTGATGTTGTGTACCTATTCATCAAGTAAATGGCCATTGTGGTACCTTCAACCCATTCTCTTGTAGAAAATCTGAAAATTCTCTGGAGAAGTATTCTCCTCCACCATTCTCTTGTAGAAAATCCCATTCTCTTATAGAAAATCTGAAAATTCTCAAGAGAAGTATTCTCCTCCACCATCGCACCTTAAGGTTTTGATAGACCTTCCTGTTTCTTTTTCAACTTCAACTTTGAATCTTTTGAATATAGAAAACACCTCTAATTTTTGCTTCATACAAAACAACCATATCTTTCTTGAGTGATCATCAACGAAGGTGACAAAAAATCCATTACCAGCCATTGATGCCTCTTGGGTTGGTCCCCATACATTCGTATGTATCAAGTCCAAGACATTTGGGGCCACATAATTGCTCCTTTTGAATGGCTGCCTCGTTTGCTTTCCTAGTTGACAAGCTTCACATAACTCATGTAGTCCAATGCTATTAAATTTTGGAAGACCTCTTACCACTTCATGTTCGCTCTTGTCTTTCAACTTTGGAATGTTGATCTGTCCTATTCTTTTGTGCCATAAGTCCAACTCTAAAATCTTCTTGTTCCAACATTGAATGTACATGACCTTTCCATGTGGATGTTGGACGTCCAAAGTGAACATCCTTCCTTCTCTTCTACCTTGAGGAATGACCTTGAAGCCTTTATTTGGATTCTTTATGAAGCACCATCATTGAATATGACATGATAATCCTTCTCTACCATTTGTCCTACTAAAATCAAGTTCTTTGAAATTGTAGGAACATGAAGAACATTAGATAGTACCTTTGCTCTACTTGTATCTCCAATATGAACATTAGTAGGAACATGAAGCCTCATATCTCCAATATGTTCAATCATGTGTTGAGTATCATCACCTGTTTCAACACATCCTTTTCCACTTGGTACCTGTAGATTAGTGAACAAGCTTCTTTGGCATGACATATGGTTACTACAACTTGAATCAATGTGCCATTTTTTGTCATCTTCACAAGAGCTTCTATATTCATGTCTCATTGCAAGTAGTGTGTCCTTGCTTCATTCACTTGAGGTGCTTGCATAGTTGCTTTGGCTCCTTTGATTGCCTTCATTTGGTCTTCCATTCTTCAGCCAACAGTCACTAGCATAGTGTCCTACTTTACCACAATGATAGCATGTTATACCTTAATGAGAATTGTATAAGCCTCGGCCTCTTCCTCTACTTCTACCTCGACCTCTTCCTTGTGTGTTGGCATTTGATGCATCCTTGTTGTCTTCCGAATTGTTTTGATTGTATTTGGAGTTTTTGTGACCTCTTACTTTTCTTCTTGGGCCTCCTCTTGAGTTCCTTCATTTACCTCGACCTACATGTAACATTTGGTTGTGGTTGTCCTTTCCTTTGGGGCCACCAAAGCTAAGCTCTTCTGTGACAAGATGAGGGATTATTTGTTCAAAACCTAGATATGCATCTTTCAAGTTAATGGAAGTTATAAAAGGCTTCCATCTTTCATCTTCTCTCAATCCATTGAGAGTATAACACACAAGATCTTCATCTTCAACCGTTGTGCCAATAGAAGCTAAAGCATCACTTAGCTCCTTAATCTTCAAATTTATATTCAGCTATGGATTGACTCGAACTTTTCTTGATTGTGTTCAACTCATTCTTGAGTTGAAGTTTCCTAGCTTTGGTATTTGTTGAATACATCCTTTCAAGAGCTTCCCAAGCATCCTTAGCTTTCTTTAGATGTTGAATATGCCCTACCATGGCATTAGTAATGACTTGTGAAATGAGGAACATGACTCTCCTAGTTCTCTCTTCCCATTCTTTTGCTTGCCTCCTTTGGACTTCGATGGCCATAGCTTGATTGATTTGAGGTTGAGCATCATCGCTGCTCACAATACCCCACAAGCCTTTGCCCATTAGGTAGTTGGTCATTCTAAACTTCCGCACGGGATAGTTATCCTTATCCAATTTCTCTACTTGTTGACCAAAGTCAGTCATTGAAGACTATCAAAAACTTTGAGAGTTTCCTCAAATAGTTATATTGTCCTTTGCTCTTACGTTTGTGAAGCTCCCCCTTATTTTGTAGCTCCTCTTTTGCTTTGCTTTAACTCCAACTTTGTTGATGAAGCTTCCGCACCAAGTTGAAGAAGATATTTTAGATAGAGAAAGTGCACAAGATAAGCTTCCCAATGAGTGATTAAAGCCAAGAAATGGTTACATATACACTCCAATATTGGCTTCACAACAGAGCTCTATACAAAATGACGTATAGCTAGAAGGAGTCTATGGGAACACAAAATGACAAAATGACCAGATCTGACTATTGGGAGCTCTTGTCTATTTCTCTCTTTCTTTAGAACATTCTCCCACTCCACTTTTATAATGAATGAGAATGTGAAGAATTTTTTGCCTCCTTAACACGCCACTTTCATTTGATTGCCCACTACATGCCACTTCCTACAAGGCAAATATTGTATCTTTTACTCATCATGAATTTTGACTAGACTTTTTTTCCTTTTTTTTAATCTTCTTTTCCTTTGTCTTCATATTTGCTAAATTTATCCAAGCATAGCTCATGTGAAAATGAGCTTGTACATTTATTTTCAACAAAAATGGTCTTTGCCCTACAAGTTATAGCTCCTCCTCGGAACAATGGCACTAGACCCTGATCCACCAGACATGCCTGAGGCCTCTGATGCCATGATGGTAAATAACTGCATAGAATGATAATGGAGCTAGAAGAATACAAACACCACTAAGGCTCAAAGAAGGATGACCAATAGTCAGATTCTGGGAGAGAATTCAACAATCTTCCTAGAAAAATGAATTAATGAAGAGAAATGACCAACCAGAAGGATTATGTGAGAATAAATGTGCTCACACCAATAAGTGTATCAAGGAGTAAATCGACCACTGTATAGTTGACAAAACCAAAAATTTTGAAAAACTTTTGCTAGAGTATCCTCTACTAAATGAGCATATGGCTAGTGTCAAAATCTCATAAAACCTCACCATGACCCTCTTTATCAAACGTAAAAGGCTTTATGCAAAAGCGTAACTGCTATATCAATGACCACATGGACGTACATAAACAGTATCCACAGAAACATACATAGTGTATATGTGCTCAATATATGTAGTAAAATGACATTGAAAGGCTGAATGCACAGCCCAAAAAACTAGCCACCAACACCTGCAAATTTCTGTGAACTCTGTTGTTTGGGTTCAAAAACCTGCATAAATTTGCAGTGGTTGCTCCCAGCACAACTAAAAACCTTTTGAGAAACATGTAGTTTTACGTGTGGTTGAAAACACGGTTTTGAAGGTAAATAATTATTTTTGGAGAAGTACAAAGGAAACTCTTCTTGATGTTCTTGAACCTGTGTGAAGAGAGCTTGCATGAAAGTACTCCAAAATGGCTCCAAAAATCACCCCAAAAATGCTTCAAAACCAGGCTTTGAAAGCAAAGAATGAAGCTTTGAGGGACCAAAACATGTTCAAGGTAATGTTAGCCTTAGTCTTTCCCCTTCTTCAGACACCACAAGAGTGTTGTTTAGTGGCAAGAGATTTCCATGGTTAAGCGAGCTCAGAGGGGAATACTACTAGGATGGGTGACCTGCCAGGAAGTATCGGGAACCTCTATCTTCCTTGATCATTGAGGTCCTCCCTCGTGTGCATCCAACGACACCAATGGTGACTTCGATGACTCGGATGACAAGGTATGCCATGGTCTATGCCTTGGTTGCTACCTTAGTCGTAAGCCTTGGAGAAAGCCTTCGGTGGGTGGGTGGGTTTTCTCTTGCACAAAAGGAGCAAAGCTTTTGCATCAAAATGCTCTGATAGCAGTGAAGTATTTCAATGGTGATGCACCACAATGCACTCTCCTTCTTCAGAGCTACACGACAATATCCTCAGAGTACAAAACTGAGCTCCAGGCACCACACACAATACTCTACATAGAGGCTACAGAATATGCAGAGAAACACAGTACACAGGGAGCGAGCACAAACACAAGCTTCTTAGGTGTTACAAATGTGGTCCAACTTATAGTATGTGGATGACCAGGCCACTATATGTTTTATTAAAGAACATATACAAAGAAGTGTCTGATGGCCATTTGGCCTTTCACATGGACACTAACGGTAACAACCATCAGTGTCGGAAGCTAAAGTTATGGACCTACAAGGTAATTAGAGAACCATCGGCCTCATGTATGAATTAATTAAGGACAAATTTGGATGCATTAAAGATGACATTATAGACTTGAAGGATGAAATCCATGAAGTTAAAAAGAGGAACTTTGTGGACATCAATTCAACGGACATTGAGGAAGAAGTGTTTCAGGTGATCCAACACTTCTTCTTCCCAAATATGCAAAGATGTATAGTGCCACGTGATGGATATGATTAATCTCCAAAAGACAATTTATACTTGATTTTAGAACACCTCTATATCAAGCATAACTCAAAACCTTCTTCAATTTTGGATACTTTTACCAAACTATGAATCTCTATCACTTTTGTGAATTGTAACTTCACTCAGAAAAGTCTGCTTCATAAAATGCTTTCATTAATTGATGAATTGGTTAAAGTTTTCTATGAAACTTTGTCCCAACACTCTCTATGTTTGCACAGCTATTACAAGTGAAATTTCTTCAAAAGAACGTATAAAACTTCAGATTTACTTCAATAAGTAAACCTATGTCTGAAATAGGTTTTCTCTACAAGTGACTTTTACATATGCAACTTTAACTACTTGGTTCTCTCAATCTACAACTCGTTAAATCAAATGCTTTTAGACATAGATGGCTTACCTTCCAACTTAGATTTTCAATCCTCATTTGTGTAAATCTTTACACTCTACATGGAGATCTGATCAAATCATTGACCATCAAAACTGCACCTGTTTTAGGAGTCACTTAACACAGTTACACATACAAATGTTCCTACTAACAATTCTCTTAGCCTCTTTAAACTCTCAAAAATTGACCATAGATACATTGACTATGGACTTAAACACATACAAATGGGTTTGTAAAATGATCAAGCACAGAAGGAGAAATGGAGAAAAGATCGATGTGCAATTCATAGAAAACTTCTTCTATTCAATTCATCTTACATCTGATGGATAATTCTCATTCAACTTATGATCTACTGCTCTCTATATCATCTATACTTCTTTATTCTCATTCAACTTATGATCTACTGCTCTCTATATCATCTATACTTCTTCTCTCATATGTATCCTGTCCATATACAAGTATATATAGGCATATCTATACATACTCGTCAATATTACAAAAGTATTTATGAACTAATTATAAACTTAATGTACATATGTATACAAATCACTTTCCTCTAATTCTTCTCTTTACTTCATGCTTCATCCTTTGTTCTTTTCTTTATCCTTCACTCTTCATTCTTCATTTTAATCATCAATTAATGATTGTCCTACTCCGAGAGCTCCCCTTCAATCTTTAATTGTGATTACCTACATCTTCTTTATCCCTGCCATATCTTTGAACCTCTGTAACTTGGATCCATCCAAACTCTTTGTCAACATATCTGCAAGTTGATCCTTTGTAGGTGTATGCATTTCTATTTCTTTATCAAGAACCTTCTCTCTTAGAAAATGATATTGAATCTCAATATTTTTTGTCCTAGCATGAAACACGGGGTTAGCTGCCAAATACAAAGAACTCATGTTATCTCTTAGGAGTACTCTGAATGATATCAAAACTCTTCATGAGAGTTTTTAGCCATATGACTTCCTTTGCAACTTCTACCATACCTTTATACTCTACTTCTGTAGATCACAAAGCAATTGTATGTTGCTTCTTAGAACACCATGAGATTAATTTATCTCCCACATAACACAAATACCCATGTGTTGATCTTCTATCATCAGAGTTACCTGCCCAATCTACATCACTATATATCTTAATCCTTGTATTTGAAGTAAATCCATAATACAAACCTTCTTTAAGTGTGCACTTGATATACCTAAGCACCCTTTTTTCTGCAATCCAATGTTCCTTTCTAGGACAATGCATGAATTGAGATAAGACTCCAATTGCATATTACAAATCAATCCTTGTTAATGTAGCATAAATCAAGCTACCCACCGAACTCTCATAAAGCTTTATGTCTTTGAATTCTTCTCCTCCATATCTTCTCAATTTGTGATTCACTTCCATTCGAGTTGGTGTTATCCTGCAATCTTCCATTTTAAACTTGATTAGCAGATTCTTCAAATACCTTTCTTGAGTCACATATATTCCATGTTGAATATATGAAATTTCCATTCCCAATAAATATGACAAATTTCCCAAGTGATTGATCTTGAATTCTTTCTCCATCTGCTTCTTAAGCATTTGTATGCCTTTCTCATCTGTACCTATAAGTATTATGTCATCAACATAAATACGAACATATATAAATCCATCCTCGCTTGCTTTGACTAGCAAGCTACTATCTACCTTTGATGCTTGAAAACCAAGTTCCTTCAAGAACTTTACAAGCCTGTAATTCCATGCCCTTGGGGCCTACTTCAAGCCATACTCTCTTAAGCTTACACACATGCTCTCGATAAAATTGATCTTGAAAACCATCTGGTTGTTCCATGAAAACTTCATATGAAATGTAACCATTCAAAAATGCATTCTTCACATCTAATTGAGATAATTTCCAACCTTTGCAAGCAACAATAGCTATGAGAGTCCTTATGGTTGTCATCTTTGCAACAAGACTATACGTTTCATCATAGTGCACACCATATATCTGTGCATATCCTTTTACAACAACTCTGGCTTTATACCTAGACACACTTCCATTTGCAAATCATTTTGTTTTGTAAACCCACTTACATCCAATTACCTTTTGGTTAATTGGTTTATGTACCGATTCCCAAGTCTCATTCTCAATGAGTGCACCATACTCTTCCTTCATAGCTTTTTCCCAATTCTCCTTTCCTTTGGCTTCATCATATGTGGATGGGTCTTCATCTACTTTTATCATGTAAGCATAATCTTTAGTAGGAAAAAATGAAGTATCATGGCTATACCTTATGGGTTCCCATTTGTGCCTTGATGATCTTCTGAGTTCTCCACTTCTGGAAGTTTTTGGTTCATCACATTCTAGATCAAACCTTGGCATTTCTTCATCTTCAACTAGTACTTCATTATTCTCTTCTTCCTCAAAGATTTGAACCTTTGATTTCTTTCTTCTGATTCAATGTTTCTTCAAGACTTGCATAAGGACTATTTGTAACTCAGTACCAAGTACCTTGCTCATCAAATGTGACATCCTTTGATACAAGGAATTTTTTTGTAGATGGACTCCACAACCTGTATCCCATTTGCTTACAATCATAAGCAACGAACACATATTTTTTAGCCTTTGGTTCCAATTTATGCCTTAATTGAGAAGGAACATCAGCATAGGCTACACAACCAAATACTTGCAATGATCTAATGTAGGTATCTTACCCCACCAAGCTTCATATGGTGTCATACCCTGCAAAGCCTTACATGGTATCCTATTAACCAAGTATGTGGTTGTATTCTTGTATATTCCTTTTATGTAATAGAAGAAGAAGAAGAAGAAGAAAAAGAAGAAGAAGACCATCATTCTTCCTTGTCTCAATGTGTGTGTGTGCTCCTCTATGAGTGTGAGAGTGTGTGAGTGAGCTCTATTCCTTATCTCCTTCCTTGTGACATGGTATTAAAGCCAAGGTGGTTGTAGGGAGCGAGAAGTCATGTAGAATGCACGATTCACAAACAACCTTAGGTTGCTATGAAATTTGGTGTGAAGATAGAAGGTGCCATTTTGAGTGTGAAAGGTGGAACCCATAAAAAAGTATGGTAAGTTTGCAAAACTGTAACTTACCTTTTATTCAAAAACACTCAAATATTCTAGATCCAAAATATCAAGAAATTCTATATATGGTTGATACACGAAAAATTTGTTTCTCTGAGATTGAATTGTCACATAGCTTGATAGTATTCAAGCAGAAGTACTGCTTCTAGTGTGTTTGTAATGTTGAAAATTGTTGTAAAAATGGCAAGTGCAGATCGAACGAGTTAGCTTATGAGTGATAAGCTGTACAAGAATGATTTCCATGCTTCGAGATTCAGAATGACAAATTTCTTGATGGGAAAAGATTACTGGAACTACATCAAAGGAGAGAATTGAGACCAGTACAAAGGCATGGAAATTGCAACTTAACAATGAGTTGCATAGACTAGAGAAAAAGCATGTCGATAAGTGAATACACCCTAAAAAGAAAAAGCATATGTGATTCACTTGCATCTATTGGTGTGAATGTAGATGATGATGATAAGATAGAAGTGTGCCTTCGTGGTTTAGGAGCTACATATAAGTAGTTCAGAATTTCTATTTTGACTAGGGAAAATATTCCAAATTTTGATGATCTAGTGTCCATGTTGATTATTGAAGAAAAGAATCTTTGTGAGGACTCAAACTCCCAAGGAAAACCTAGTTCTAAGTAGGTATTCTACTCTAGAAGAGGAAGAGGCAATGATAGAGGTTTCAAAAGTGGAAGAGGAAATAGTAACCAAGACCAAAGTCAACATCACAATCATGAAAGAGATAGAGGATAGTTTCGAGCTAGGGGAATCCAAAGAGGCCGAATAAATTTCCAAAGAAATGATTTAGGTAATGAGAGTAAAGGATGTTGGAATTGTGGTAAACCTGGACACTTTGAACAAGATTGCGGGTTGAAGAAGAAAAATAATTGAAGGCAGCAAAACAATTATGCATCCATAAGTGCAGATGATTCTAAGAAGCTATTCATGGTCCAACATCACATGATGATTATGATGTCTGTTGATGTTTCAAAATTAAATGGTAATTTCTAGTATGTTGATTTAGGTGCTTCAAATCACATGACCAATCATGCAAAATGGTTTAGTAATCTGCAAAAATTTTGAGTTCTTGGACATGTTGAAATAGGCGATGACACATCACATCCTATCAAGCATACAGGAAACATAGCACTGTCTATGGAGGACAAGAAGGTAAAACATCTTGTTGATGTGCTGCATGTTCCAAATATGAGAAAGAATCTAGTTTTTATGGGAAAAATGGTTGACTAGGGATTACAAGGCAGGCTCAATGCTGATGGATTATATGTAGAAGAGTACAAACAAGATGGAATAATGATTGCAAAAGGAAAAAAAGTGGGTATGATTTTCATTTTAAATGTGAAAATTCCTAAAATGAATGCAATCATGTTTGCAAAAGTGCATCAATTATTGTTGATATAGAGATCCGGAACAAACAAATTAGACATGCAAATTTGTAGAGATTGAAATTGATGTAGTCAAAGGAGATTGTCAATGGACTACCAAACTTCAAGGTTGTAGATATGCAAAAGTTATGTGCAACATGTCAATTTGCTAAACACTCAAGAGCATCATTTTTGCATGACAAACATGTTAGTAAGAATGTGCTAGAAATAGTACATATAGATGTTTGGGGTCCTGCAAATACCACATCTATGGGTAGTTGTAGGTTTTATGTTACTTTGATTGATGACCATATATAGAAAGTATGGGTATATTTCATGAAAGAGAAGATTGATGTGTTCAATCACTTCTAGAATTTTAATTTTATGGTGGAAAAGTAGACAGGAAGGTATACTCAGACATTAAAATTTGATGGAGGAGGTGAATACATGTCATATGAGTTCAGTAGCTTAGTTTCCGTGCAGGTACAAACCACATGAAGATGGCATTGCTAAACATAAAAATAGACATATTGTAGAAATAGCAAGAGCCTTGATGGTTGAAAAGAATATGCCTCATTGTTATTAGGCAAAAGCTATGCACACTATGATATACATCATGAACATAGCTCTGATTGTTGATGTACATCAAGTTACACTTCAACAGGAGTTTACAATTAAAAAGCCAAACTTATCACATATGAATGTATTTGGTTGTATTGCATATGTACATGTTCCAAATGAGTTGATGGCAAGGCTTGACCAAAAGCAAAAAAATGTATCTTCATTGGTACTGCCTTGAGCAAAAGGGATATAAATGTTATGAGCCATTGATAGGATAGATGAAGGTAAGCGAAAATGTGGTGTTTGATGAAATGTCAACCTTCTATGCAGATGCCAAAGAAGGACTTAATCTTGTCTCAAACGACAAAGGAAATGATGAAAAATCAATTGTAGATTCTCAAGTTTTGAGTGGATCTCATGCATCACCAAGCAATAGTTCCAACGCAAATCCATGGAGTGCAAGATTGCATGGAAATCTCAATCCAAAAAATCCATCAAATACATTGAAGAAAGGTGAAGAAAAGCTTTTTTCTAGTAGTAAAAACGTCTACATGTTTTGAAGACATTGATGGAGGTTCAAGCAATTCATAAAAGAGCCTTGATGAGGAAATTGGATTGCCCTCTGTGTAACAGAGAGAAAGTCTCCTCATAATCAATACCATGGATTTGAGCAAAACCTTTAGCAACTAACCTTGCTTTGTGTCTATTTATACTTCCATCTGGATTCCTCTTGATTTTGTATATCCATCGAGATCCAATTACCTTCATAGATGGCTTGTTATGTACAAGCTCCCAAGTATCATTCTCCTTCAAGGCTTCCATTTCTTCATCCATTGCATCTCTCCAAGCTTTATTGCTTTGTGCTTCTTCGAATGTGGTAGGTTCTTCATTGGTTGAATCCTTTGCAATGTAGATTGAGTGCTTGGTGACCAAAGAAGTATCATAACCAAACCTCTTTGGTTTCTTCTTCTCCCTTGAAGTCCTTCGAAGTGGTTGATGTGAGCTCTCGGGTCCATATGTAGCATCCTGCATCTTTGCTTCACCTTTGTTCTTCCATAGCTTTAGTCTTTCCAAGTCTTCTAGGTCAATCTCTGAATCACTTTCTTCAATCTGCTTTGGCTCCTTTTGTTGAAGTGATGGAAAATCTTCATCCAAGTCATAAGGCGGCTTCACTCTCCTATCATCATCAAACCATGATTTGTTTTCATCAAAAATTACATCTCTACTCACAGAAAATCCTTTATTGGTTGGATTGTACAATCTTTATCCTTTTTGGTTTTGGTCATAACCAATGATACACACTTCTCTGCCTTGGGATCCAATTTCCCTCTTACTTGAGAAGGAATGTGAGCATAGGCTAAGCATCCAAAGATTTTACAATGTTGTAGACTAGGTCTTCTTCCATTCCACACTTCATATGGAGTGGTTCTATCTAGTGACTTAGATGGAAGTCGATTTATGAGATATGTGGCTGTAGACACAGCCTCTGCCCATAGGTAGTTTGGCAATCCCTTTTCGTTGAGCATGGACCTTATAGCTTCGACAATAGCTCTGTTCCTCCTCTCTGCTACACCATTGAGTTCGGGTGTATACCTTGTAGTGACTTCCCTTTTAATGCCTCTTTCATGCAAGAAGGCATCAAATTCAGAAGAGAAGTATTCTCCTCCACCATCTGATCTGAGTCTTTTCAAAGTCCTACCTATTTGGTTTTCAACAAGAGCAATATACTTCTTAAAGCAATTAAACACTTCATCCTTGTGATTCATGAAAAACAGAATGGTCCATCTACTACAATCATCTATGAAAGACACATAATATCTTGAGCCTGATATAGATGGCTCCTTAATTGGACCCCACACATCCGTGTGCACTAGATCCAAAGGATTTTGATACATATATCCTTTCTTATTGAAAGGTTGTCTATGAGCCTTGCCGAGTTGACAAGCTTCACACTTATAAATCATGTGTTGCCTTGTGATATTAGGCAAACCAAGTACACTTTGGTCCCTGCAAATCTGTTTGAATGTCCTCTCACCAATGTGAGCAAGCCTTTTGTGCCATATCTCCAACTCTGTTAGAGTTTGAGATCCATAGCTAAAGAAAGCTATGTTCTTTGTATCTTCCACTTCAAAAGTGAAGAGCCTTCCTATGTTTTCTCCTTTGGCAATCCTTCGAAAGCCTTGCCTTGGGTCTTCAACATATGCTCCAAATCGGTTGAATCTAACCTGCAATCCTTTTTCAACAATCTATCCAACACTTATTAATTTTTTGGTAATTGTAGGGACATACAAGACTTTGCTTAAGGGGTTCATATTCCCATCTGATGTCTTCACATTACCTATCTTCTCTAGTGAGTGCTTTGTGTCATCTCCTGTCTGCACTTCATGCTTGTTATGAGGATCTTCCAAATCAAAAAGTAAAGCCACATTTCCAGCTACATGGTTTGAGCATCCCGAATCAATGTAAAATATGTGATCATCATCCTTACCCTTCTTCACTGATAGATTCATAATCAATAATGAATCTTCTTGACTTTGGTCCTCTGCATAGTTATTGTAATCTCTTATTCCTCTATGGCCACTTTGATACTTGTTGTTGTTGTAATTGTTGTTGTAGTAGTTGTTGTTGTAGCCTCCATTGTACCTGCCTCTATTTGATCCATAGCCACCTCTATTGAATCCTCTTCCTCTTGAGTTCCTTGGGTTCCTGAAACATTCTTCAGTAGTATGATTAGATAAGCCACATATATTGCAAGGTTGAGATGATTGGAATCTCTCCCTGCCTTGCTTTCCACTTCTCCCTCTTCCTCTAGCTCTTCCTCTACCTGCAAAGTTTGCTTGGAAAGAGCTATCTTCATCTTCATTCTTCCTATGCTTTGACTTGTCCTTGACCTTAGCTTTATCAGAATATAAGGCAGAAGTTTGATTACCTCTTGAGGACTCACCACCTTTGCTAATATTTGCTTCATGAGTGAAGAGTTGGCCCATGAGTGTGTTGAGGTCGGGTACATGCATATCCATGTATAAATCCATGGCTATTGTGAATGACTCCCACTTGTCGTCCGCTTTGATTCCATTTATGATTTTTCTAATGATTTGCTCCTCTTCAATTACCTCTCCAATGCTTCCAAGTTGGTCGGAAAATATCCTTCATCTTTGTGACATAGTCAGTCACACTTTGCTTCGGGCTCTTCTTCATTGTTGTGAACTCCATCCACAATTGGTTCTTCCTTGCTCAAGTGTTGGAAGAGAAGAAAGAAGCAAGTGCATTCCAGGTCTCTCTTGATGTATTGCATCCCTTGACATGAGGTAAAAGAAAATCAGAGATTGAGTTTAGAATATAGGACCTTGCAAGTGCATCCTTCGAACACCAATTTGAAAGTCCTTTCACTTCTTCATGTGATGGTTGCCCTTTGTTCCTCATGGTTGGCATTGCTTCATCTCCGGATATGAACCCATATAGATTCCTCCCTTGAAGGTAAGCCTCCATCCTTAGAGACCATGCCGGGTAGTTGTTTCGATCCAATTTGTCCATTGTTGATGGAAATCCATCTCCCATGTTGCTTGACTATGCTCTGATACCACTGTGAAGAGAGATGGTGGATGCAATCCAAAGATGAGTAGGTGCTGCTACAACCAACTTCACACCAGCCAACTGAGACTTCAGAGTTGATTAGTAGACCCTTTGAGCTTCCTAAATCCACCAAAATATCAGCCAAGTACTTTGGAACATGTATCCCACAATTTTAAGTCAAGACAGACTAATTGCGAAATGACTAGCTCCCAAAACTTGCTATTTTTGGACATACACCTGCTGGAAAAACTGAACATTGCTCTCAACCTGGTAGGAATTAGATAAATTCCTTTTGGTCATAGCAAATAGACTTAGCAAGATTCCCAATCCAAGTTAAAACACTTCAAATGATGGATTGAGCAATGAGAACAAGATTCATCAATTTCTGGAACATGCCCACCATTCTCGGGGCTCTGCAGAGATAGACCAGTGAACAGTAAAATGCGGATATCTCCCAGAGTATAAATCCAATGACATAAAAATTGCCATGCACAAAGTAGACAGTAAGATCTATCCAACGCATGTTAAAACACTGAAAAAGGTTTCGTAGAACTCGAGATATGACCTTCTGAAGTTACTCCTCTGAGTGAGTATAGCAGAGAACAAAACAGAGAAGTAGATCATGATAAATGTATAGATTCACATATGATTACAACCACATTGGCAATGAATATTTGCACAATGGGAGTACAATGATGGAGCTATGGAGTAAGCTCTTCAATCTCTACAAAATGACATGAAGTGGTCACGTACAAGGCTTGCTAATCGCCTCTTCCTTCTTGCTCTTTTTATAGCTATTCTTGGATGGAGTTTTGAATTCGAATTCGAATGGCTCCACCTAAAAGTGATCCCCAAAGCTAGGAGATATTCCCTCAGCTCAAAAATTCATGGTTTTAGGTAGTTAGAGCCACAAATTTGCTTTTACATCATGGATGAGGTAAGCCATCCTTTTCCTTTTTTCTTTTTTCAATTACAAGAGATAAAATGTACTCTTTTACAAGAGGTGTTCACAAGACTACACATGTGAGTTAAAAATGATCATAATATCAAACATATCAAGCATGTAGGCTTGGGTAAAATGCACCAACAAGAAAGGCACATGCAAATGATACAAGGAGAAGTGACTGATGGTCAACAAGGTCAAGGAGGATGCGGAATTCAATGCAACGATTGATGTATGATAGTTACATGGCTCATCATTGTGTCTACATGACCAAGATAATACAACATGTTGAACCTTCTTGTTTTGAAGATGCAAATTGGAAATGCAAATTAGGAGAAAGCTATGGATGAGGAGATGGATGCACTTTATGGAAACGAAACATGGAAGATGGTTCCATTGCCACAAGGAAAGAAATCCATAGGCTGCAAGTGGGTTTACAAGGTAATGCACAATGTTGATGGTAGCATAAGCAAGTATAAAGCATGATTCATATCAAAAAGATATGCACAGACATATGGCATTGATTATGAGGAAGTCTTCAACCCTCTAGCTAAAATTTCTATTGTGAGAGCACTTGTTGCATTAGCTATAGAAAAATGATGGACTTTGTATTAGATCGATGTGAAGGATGCTTTCTTACATGGTGAGTTATAGGAAGAAGTACACATGCACTAGAAAAAATGATATGAAGATTCAAAGCACCCAAAATATGTTTGTAGGCTGCAAAAGGATTTGTATGGGCTTAAACAAGCCCCTCGTGCTTGGCATGCAAGGATTACTCATTACTTAATCACCATTGGATTTTCTATGTGTGATGCAAATCATTCATTATATGCAAGGAAGGGTGATGATGGCATCACAATTGTGGTTATCTATGTTGATGCCTTGATTGTAGGAGGTGATAATGAAGAAAGCATTAAAGAGATAAAGCAACACCTTGTGTAGGAATTCTACATGAAAGATCTTGGTGTGTTGTGCTATTTTTAGGGCATTGAGTTTATACGTACAAAAATAGGTATATGGATGCTTGCAAAGGAAATATACCTTGAGTATGCTGCAAAAGTATGGTATGGTTGATTGTAAGCCAATATCTATGCCATTTGATCAAAATTGAAGTTGGATACTACATCACGTGAGGCATTGGAAAACGCTACTATGTACATAAAAATTATGGGAAGTTTGATATATCTCACAATTACAAGGCTTGATCTAAGCTTCACAATTGCACTTGAAAGCCAATTTATGCAAGTTCCCATGAAACCACATATAGATCTCTCAGGTGCACTCGACGTTATGAGAGTGCTACTTTAGATTATGCATTGTTTTTTGATGTCGGTGTATATTTGAAGGTTCATGGATACACTGATGCAAATTGGACTAGTAGTATTTCCAGATAGAAGATCTACTAGTGGCTTTCTATTCTCACTTGGGAGTGTAGCTATTACATGGAGCGGCAAGAGGCAACCCACAATTACTTTGTCAAGTATAGAGGTTGAGTATAGAGGCTCAATAAAGAGGTGTTGCAATGGCAACATGTGAAGCATCATGGTTAGAGATGCTACTTGTAGGTCTAGGTGTGGAAGTGCAAAAGCCGATCGTCATCTATTGTTATAACCTTAGCAATATTGTACTAGTTGTATTGTTGTATTGGATCATTCTTGTATATCCTTTTATGTAACAGAAGAAGAAGAAGAAGATCATTCTTCCTTGCCTCAAGGTGTATGTGTGCTCCTCTTTGAGTGTGAGAGCATGCGAGTGAGCTCTATTACTTATCTCCTTCCTCATGACAAGGAGAGCCTCCAAGTATACCTAAAACATGGATAAATGTGGATGTGGCACAACTAAAGCCAATTGTTAGCCATATGATTCAAAGTGTCATGGACACTCAACAACAGTTAATGGAGGTGGACAAAGACATATACTACGAACAATTAAAAGCACTTAGTGATAATTTTTAAGACCAAGTGCTAAAGACCCAAATAGAGCTTGAGAAGGTGAAAGAAGACCAGATGGGAGCAATCGATAGAATCAACACATTAAGTAGTTAAAATGCTACCTTCAAGACTTAAGTTGATGAAATAAATCAAGACTATGACAAATTGAAGAAACAAAATGTAGACCTATAGAGGAGATATTCCCAAAGTGAAGAGGAAAAAGCATGCTTCTCAAATCAAAGTAAAAATTGTGAGACACAAATCAAAGGCTACATGGATAAGATAGAATTCCTACAAATAAAAAATAAAGAGTTAGTGGCATCTTTATTATTGAATCAACCAATAGGGCATAAATATCACTAAATGAAGAAATTCAAAGCCTCAACATGCAATTAGAGACATATGCCAATCAGTTAAAGATAGAACAAACACTTCGTGTACAATGAGAATCAAAGTATACTCAAGACACCACTGAACTAAGAAGAAAATGCAAAGAAACAATCCATAAATACATAGAATAATGCTAGCAAGATGCGGATAAACTCAAAGATCTATGTGAAAGCAAAATCAAAGTAGAAGTAGAGCTCAAGGAAGTAAAAAGATAGAACAAGGTCAAAGATCAGATCATTGTTGATCTACAAGCCCAACTAATGAAAATTCAGAATAACAAAGAAGCTCAATCAATGAATATGGGGACACTAGTAGTGCAAGACCACAATCTGGCTACTGAGGAGACTAAGGTATGTCCTCTTTCTCACCCCACTGTTCCATCTCTAATGCAAGATCAATATGAAAGAGAATTTGATGAAATTCCAATGCGGTACATTGCAAAACTAGACGAGAGAGAGAGAGAGAGAGAGAGAGAGAGAGAGAGAGAGAGAGAGAGACAGAGAGAGAGAGAGAGAGCATTACTAGTGTCCCGATTGACAAATTTTTGACGAAACAGTGGTATGAGTGATAAAGGAAGCTAAAATAAAAAGCAAAGATCTTGATAAAAGCATGAAGCCATTCAATGTATCGTATGATATTATGAAAGAATAGACACACAGGTACATCAAGAAAATTACTCTACAGGATCCCTATAGAGATTTGAACTTCAAGGCAACTACTTTCAACTATACTCAAGGAGCTTGGAGCTGATCCTGTTTGGAGGAAATGCTTTTTGGAATAGAATCTGACCTTGTGGGTGCAATGTCAAGAGGTTCCATACTTATTACAAGTCAATCCATCATTTTTCCTTATGGGAAGGTGTTAATCATGGCCTCAATTTTGGGAAGATCAGCAAAGTGGGAAAATAAATAAGCAATGGCTCAATTTTCGATGATTATTGAGCCTGCCACATAATTATTTCCCAACTAAAGAATATATGGTCAAAACCATTGAATCTTGGTTATCTCGATATGTGCATGTATCTGATTTAGCTATCAAGCTTACGAATGTGATCCTCAACATGACACTAATAGTATTAAAAGTTTACAAGCATGTTGAGTGTACATTTTTTAATTTCCTTGGTATCAACCAAGGCATAGATCCCCTGATTTTTTATCTTTCTATCATGAAAAGTTGCTTAATCATTATTTATGTCTTCTATTTTTATCCAGTCTTTATTTACAAACTTTTGAAAAAGCATTTTTTATAGGATTTTTTGAAGTAGACTCGGAGATATATTTGAAAATTTCATCCAATTAATAAAATGCTAGAATTGTAGCATATGAGCTCAGTTTTGTTGTGGATCATCATCAAGCTCCACATGATGGAGTCAAATATGAACAATGGAAATAATTCATGATCAGAGAAGCCAACTTGACCAACCTAACAGAGAAGCAAGTATACCAGGCCTACACACATCACCATCAAAAGCCTGTTAGGGATGGCAAAGTTCACGAGGAGGGACGTGTGGAGGGAGAGACGAATAAAAGAAGAAGTGAAAAAAAAAGAAAATAATTCATCAAACACTACTCCTTGCCCAAAGTCCCACAAGGGCACACATGAAGCTAAGTGAGACACAAAGGAAAAAAAGACACAGACTAAAAGAATGCAACAGATCTCGAAGGATGTAGACAAAGAATTACAAAGAAGACCTTTGAAGCACCAGCCTCAGAGTGGTGGATGCCATTTCAGTCATTGGAAGCAAGTGTGGAAAACAAAATTAATACAACAACTCAATGTATGAATATAAGGAATACAAGGGTGAAACTGAATCATTGGTAAGAGGAACGGATAAGATAAGGTGAAAAATGTGAGACTTGATTGCTTCCTCTATTGTTGATGGCATGAAATGGAAAGCAATATAAAAGAAGGAATAATTTAGGGAGTGGAGAATGAGGATAGCAAGCCTCATTTTCCATATGTATCTAAGGTTCAACGAGTAGTTGAGCATTGAGAAAACCCTCCATACATGCACATACACATACACATACATTCATACACACACATATACACACACACACACACATATATATATATATATATATATATATATATATATATATATATATATATATATATATATATATATATATATATATATATATATACACACACAACCACACACGATGCCGAGGTCACTAGAGTGTTACCACTGTACCACACTTCCTTAACTTGTATAATGGACAATATGCATGGTTTCATCACCCTCGTAATGATAATCTATTTGAAGGAGTTTGGTCTAGTCAGCACTCGAAAGAGTAGAAGTTGTGTCAAAAACCATATTCTGGATAGAAAAGGAGGTATTTCATTCCCTCCTTTTTTCATTCACTCTCATAGAGAGAATGCGCGAACTAAAATATGAACAAAAAGTAATGGATGAAGATAAATAAACTAATATTTTTTATCATGTTTTGAATACGTATGATTTAGAGGTGTCCGAAATTCTTCTGATATGTGTGCCTTTAAAAGAGCTTGAGCTTTGGCATGCTCTACTTTATTAATTGAAGTGAGATGACTAGAAGGTCAATAGACATAACACTCTTAAAATTTCATGTATCTCAGAAGCCAAGGGCGGAAAGGTACGTAGAACCGAATTCTAATTGGTTTTTCACATAAGGCTTTCTATATTGCACGGTTGTAGGAAAATGGTTTGATGAACACCTCGACATAGACTTAAAAGGCTAAACAACCTCTCAAAAAACTAGAAAATCAACTTGTTGTTCCTAAGGTGATCTATAATTGGATTAGTTGTTGGGCTAAGTCAGTTACGTTAATCAGTCACTCTATGGGCAACTTGGAAATTCATTTATCAGAGACTTTCTTGTTATGATCTACTTTGCTTTAGCTTGAACTAATTTTAGATAGTGAATATAGAAGTGAATGTACATAACGCTTGTGGACTCCTTTATCCCATAGACGAAGGGTATACAACCTAACACTCGTGGACTCTACCCCACATATCAAGGGTTTACAACACACTTGAAGGACAAATAGTTAAATTTTTCTTTTCAATATAAAAGCAAAGTGAGGGAAAAGAGTTGAGAGACAATTAAAAATGTGAAAGACAATTGTATGTTACCTCCGTCCACACAACATCTTAGTTTTCTACATTACGACCACATGTGAACTTGGTTGACTATCCTTTTCCATACTATGTGTAATCCCAAATACTTTTGAACTTGAAGTGAAACAACAAGTGATGGGCATATTGTGTAGGACGTCATATACCTCACAAGCAGGAGTTAATAGCACACTAAGTAGCACACTAATCAACTAACACACTCAGCTAGCACACTCCTAAAACCACACTAAGTAACTAGCACACTAACTAGCACGCTAATATACTACCAAAGTCAGCCAGCACGCTCCTAAAAACACACTACTAAGTTAGATATGAGCTAGAAGGCTAATTAGTGAACAAACGATCTTATGGCTAAGAAGAGAACTAGAGACACCAAGTCACTTACACACATATATAATCCATGTGCAACACTTACAACATGAGAACTAGAGACACCAAGTCACTTACACACATATATAATCCATGTGCAACACTTACAACATGAGAAGGCCAACATGGAGACTCACTATATCAGCTCTCATATATGTCCAAAAGCATGAACTACTCTTATCTCTTTTGCAACAAAACAAACGACTCATCCACAAAGCCATGTCACTCCCCACACCCTTCTATGGCCGTCCCCAAAGCCTTTTAGGGAAGAAGGCGACACAAAATATAAAGAAGATGCCTTTGTTCAGTCTCTCACTCTCGTATGATCTTCCATGGAAAATATCCCTTCGAAAAAGGAATGCCAAAATATCCTGCAATGGTAAAGTACGACTGCACCATATCAGCAGCTGAGCGATGGTAGGTCGTGAAAGACAATATTACCAATCGTTTACGTGTTTTTCGGAGACAATCTGTTTGCTTTAACAGTGGTTTCCGTAAATGCCTCTGCTCCGGTCAGTCATGCTCATATTCGCTTTCGCTGGATCCTGTTTCATCGCATGATAACGCCAGTGCGCTTTGTTCCACAGGAAGTTCTACGCAGCGGCCCTAACAAGCTTGGCGAATCCGGAGTCGATCCATCAGACATCAGAAGTCCATCCATGAGTTGCAGAAGCGAGGGTACGGAGTGCGCCTAAAGTATGTATCAGAGAGAGAGAGAGAGAGAGAGAGAGAGAGAGAGAGAGAGAGAGAGAGAGAGAGAGAGAGAGAGAGAGAGATGTCCTTCTTTCAGCGGCGGAGCGATGAAAAGAAGCACTTTTTTTGCGTAGAATACACCATGGACTCATAAAGCTTCTCCAATGTAGAACCCTAGTTCCATTCCTCAGTTCTAGTGTCCGCTCGTTTTCCCGTAATTGACTATGTTTGACGAAGTGAGCTGCCGATCTTACTTTCCTTAACTCATTATCTTTCTGCTATTTCTGCATTACGATGGACCGGGCTTTTGGATCATTGAATTTCTGTGCGCTCCATGATGTGAATTGGGCTCCTTAGCCGGAAGATTAAGAAAGGCCTGCTCGGTTAGATCGATCTACTCCCGACTTCGTGTAATGCCTACGTTTTAACGAAATACTAACGATTCGGCGGATTCCCGCTGATGATTTTGCTTTGCTAAACTCACTCTCTGTGTTTTCTCCATCACGGTGCGTTAGTTAATGTAGATCGTGTTCCTTAATGAGAAATTAGAAAGTTCTGCTCGGATATAATGATCTAATTTTCTGATTAGTCAATTTGGCGTCTAAGGTACTGGTGCAGCAAATCCTCAAGACATACACTCAGATTGGCACTGCTATTAGGAATGGCAAACTGGGGCTTGCTCCTGGAGCTTGTGCAGTTGGCTGCAGCCTCGATGGATCTTCTCACCAGGGCCATGGCGCAGCTTCGCTACTCCTTGTCAATGGAAATATCTTCTAGAGGCGAGAGGTATTAAGAGATACTCATGTGACTTCGTACGACCAGTGCTGTGGATCAGCTTACAAAGAGCAAACTTATTCAGTGTCTCATACACAGTTGAATATGGAGTCTTACAGAGAGATTCAAAGGTCAATCGTGCGATGTATTTGTGCCTTCGGTGTTGACGTCTTTAACCAGAGGCACATCAAGCTGACCATTTTTGAAGTATCATGGACAAGTACTTTCAGATCATAGTAGATGCTCAGTTTACATTCGAACAGGCAGGATGAGTGTTGCAGAAATTGCCTAGCTTCTCTTGCCAGCCAGGAGCAGCTGTCTTTTCACCATAGCCTCACTAACAAACAGCAGACTAAGTGTCCAATAGGGTCTTGGATGTCCAGTGCAGTAGAGGGTCGTTCTACTTTCTTCTAATCAGTAGAGAAGCTTCCTCCATCTCGTGTGCAGGGGCTTATGTTCTAGAATAATATTCGGAAGTGGAAAATGGATTTCCTCTCAAGAAACTTTTGTCTCGATGGCAATTGCAAAATGCTACAGATAGAAGTTAATGCTGGTCAAGTGTCTAGTTTTTTCATTGTCTGTTGTGGAAATCTACAGAAGTATCTGATCCTTCATCTCTTGATCTGATGTTTTCAGAACACGACTTGGTTGTTAAATTGGAATTTGACTTGGCCTTTGAAAGTGACAGACCTGTCTTTTTGAGAGAGAGAGAGAGAGAGAGAGAGAGAGAGAGAGAGAGAGAGAGAGAGAGAGAGAGAGAGAGAGAGAGAGAGAGAGAGAGAGAGAGAGAGAGAGAGAGAGAGAGAGAGAGAGAGAATAGTTTTCAGGAGTACATTCTGGGAGGTCCAATTTGGGAGTAATTGCATTGTGTACAGGAAGATTAATCGATAGCCTTTTAAGAACCTCATTGATTAATGTGCTTTTCCGGAAACGGATGTGGATACCAGGTTTGGGTACCTCTACCCTTCTATGCATCAGTGTCGTTGAGTTTCAAATACAACGATAAGAATGCCATGCTTTTCTTAGCAGTACGTCTACATGATGGGTGGTCCAGACAGTTGATTAGATATCCATTAACAACACTACCTTGCCTCCAGAGATGGCGATGGTGCCTACTAGGCTTCTTCTGTCTCTTTTTTGGAGGGAGTTCGACCTTAGGCCTCAACTTTGAACTTCAATATTTGAACTACAAATGACTGGGCATAGCATTTGTGGGGAGCATCATATCTCAAAAAGCAACGACTACAACAATTGGAGAGCTAATTAGTAGCGTAAACAAGAGAATAATAGGGTGGTAATTGCACTTCAGGATGGTTTTCCATTTAGATTGTTTCGATTTTGTAGGGGCTTGGGGCATATTTCCTTCAGGATTTGAAATTATGCTTGACCTTTAGTAAGCCTCATCTTGGACAATCAAATGCTTGAGAGTGTGTCATTGATCATTAATGTAACATATATTTATTCAAATTCTTGAGTGTGTCTGAATGATAAGATGTATTTAATGTTTTGTGACATCATAATAGTTTATGATTACATGTTTTTAATGATTTATAAGATCACATTAGATGATCACCATTCATACATTTCGATCCATAAACAACCTTTTTGTAGGCTTTTATGAGTCCTATTCTAGCTATTCAAACGAAGAAATATTCCTTCTACAAATAAAAGTTGAGGGGCTAGAAATAAAATAGGAGGGTGTTGTGCATCAAGCTTGATGAGCAACTTATCAAATCATTAAGACTAAATGCTTTGGATTTTTCTTAGCACTCAACAATCAACCCAAATAACCACAAGGAATTAAAGGAGACTAAGTAATATGTGAGGATATCCACAAGCAAGTAAATTACTCGAAACAAATTAATTGGTTTTAAGATTAGTGGGATTCATAAGAGTTCTTACTTATAAGAATCCATATTTTTCTTAAGAGTCATTTTGTTGTATTTTATTAAAGTTCCATTTGGGATACGGAATTCATACTTCTTTTAGTCAGGATGTGGCACATGGATTGGAAGAAGGTACGTTATGGAGGAAGCAAATTCACATTGATAAATTTTCTATATGATCAAGGAGAAAATGACTCATCATCCATGGATAGCATTTGTCCTTGAACTAGGAGAATTTTTGTTTAGGACATGAGTTTGCCACATTGGAAGTTTTTTTTTAGAGCTAAGATGTTTATGAGGAGATTTTTTTTCTTCCACTAATAGCTTATTCTATTTGAGTGTTTATACGATGCCCATCCTTGGGAATGGACTATTCATATAGAGCCTCCTTAAAGGGAAAGAGAAGGTGTGGAAAGTTAAACTTATGTAGAAAGTTTAGATTATCGCTTTAATGGAAGTAAATCTAGTCTGCTCATAGAGATAAGTCATAGTAGGGGATATAACTAATCTCCTTATTACCTTACTCTCTTAAAGGTAATAAGGAGATCAGTTAGTCCTAGTGAATAGATTAAGTCTCACTTGAAGACTCGAAGATGAGAAATTACTATATCTATTTCCACCCATGGTTTTTGATAAGATGAGGAACATCTAGTTGATGATATAAGAGAGACTTGGAATTGAGTGATTTTCACTTCAGAGTTGAAAGAAAGAGAGATAAATATTTTTGATGTTGTTTAGTTATAAGGATGATGGCCTAGCACCAGTTAGGAAAATTGGTACTTATGAAGTATTTGTATCTAAAATGATGCTTTTTGAACTAAGGGAGAAGAGAAAACTAGACTTTGCATCATAGACTGAATAAGGACACTTCCAATAGAGCTTAGTCCAATTTATGTATGGATGACAAGCCAAGGACTTCTTGGTAATGAAGAGATTTCATTTTTTTGCTAGGAATTACTTTATTGTGAGCTAGAATGATGGATTTTCATACACATAAGAATATTTTAGGACAAAACTATTGCTTTTGATGACACATAAGGTTAGGAATACGGAGTCATAGAAGAGAAAGTCCATCATAGTGCTGCACGAAGGGTTTTTGTGGGAATTTTTCTATGACAATATGATTTACTATCACCATTGAGTATGATTTACTATCACCATTGAGTAATGATCGAGTTTTGCTAGCTTGACATTTTACACTTGAATTTCATATTATTTCTCCAATCATAATCTATCATAATGTATGGGACGAGTCACTTGAATTGCATTGATTTTATGGGAGATAGTAGATAGTTATTGAGATGGTTTTTCATTTTTTCCTTCCCAAATGTTTTCTTAAGGGAAAGGATATAGTGAAACAACACATATAGATGTCTATGTATAGGGTATGTAAGGGCTAGTGGGAACAACCACTAGAGAATCCTTTCCATATGCTTTCCAAATACCATTTTGAGGAAAGAAAGGATCAAGAGGAAGCATACATTATAAGTAATGTTTAAAACCTTAGAGGCTAAACGAAAGGCTAGAAAGTTTTTGAATAATAGACCACACTTCATGTAGTTAAAATGAGTAGGGAAAAGATGGTGCAAATGATTTTTTCCACACAAGCACATACACACTTGAACACAGAAATGTTGATATATTTTGGTAGTGATGTGCGTGAACATATTTAGATCTATCCAGAAACTTTTTTCCTCAAGGAGTATTTTTTTTCCTTGGCTTGCATACATGCCGCTTGCAATAACCCTAATGGATGACTTATCTTTGTACATTAACTTATTAATACACTCATTATTGTGTTGCTAACAAAGTTTCTTCTTCTTCCTTGTGCTATACATGTGCTTGCATAGACTTGGAACTCCAATAATTAGTATCAAATTAGGTCTTCATTTTCTCTAAGGTGTCATCGACACCCCTCCAATCATAGTCTCAAGATTGCATGAAAATTGGTGAGTATACTAAAGGCATAAGGAGTTCAAAATATCTTTGCTTTTTTGTATCAAAATTTTGATTTGAGCTCATTTCAGCCTCCAAGTACACTACACTATCGTAGTGATTACAAGCAGAATTTTGTCCTTTGGTGCCAAACAATTATATAGTTTTTGCTTCACCAGTACAAAAGTCTCAAAGTTTGCTTTAGATTTAGTTGAGTTTGATTGGGCATCTTTTGTCCAACTTCTTGAGATATGATCAAACTTCCACATCAAGGTATTTAGTCATTGGCCATGTCTCAAAGCAATGATGTATTTCATATGTTGGTTATTGAGGATAAGTTGGATGCTATTAATTACCCATTGTGGGCATACATAACGTGTCATGTATTGGTAGCAAAAGGCCTGTGGAATATTATGCAGGGTGTTGGAAAAGGTCCTACTACACCTACAAATACAATGATTGAAGGTGATGTAGATGGTGTTGAAGATCATGATCTTCAATTTCCTGGTCATGCTATGGTTCCTATTACACCTACTATAGAGCAACTTGGTTGGGACGGAACATATGCATAGGCATATGCATTGATATCTTTGCTTGTCAAACTTGCAAGTATCCCTCACATTCACTCTCTTGGATAATGATAGTGCACTTCAATGTGCTTAGTCCTTGCATGATATACAGGATTAGCAGCCAAATGGAGTGAAATAGTGTTGTATCCAAAGATTATTGGAGTGTAAGAGTGTAACCCCAAATCTGCATATAGTTGCTTAAGCCACATAGCTTCTTGAGTTGCATTTGCCAAACTTCTATATTATGCTTCTGTAGATGATACGGCCACAGTTGGTTGCTTCTTAGATGACCATGATATAAGCTTTGAACTTGCAAAAAATAGATACCTGAAGTGCTCCTATCATCCTTGGAGCCAGCCCAATCTGCATCAGAATAGATCTTTATATCTAAGTCAGACGTGAAGGGATAAACCAACCCTTCATTCATGGTACCCTTTAGATACTTAAGTACCCTTTTGGAAGCTTCTATGCGAGGTTTCCATGGTGCATGCATAAACTGACTCAATGTACTTACTCCATAAGCAATGTCTACTCTTGTTAGGGTAGCATAGTTGAGGCTCCCTACAAGCGTTTGGTATTTTGTAACATCCTCAAGAAGTTCTCCTTCATGAGAACTAAGCTTATGGTTGAGTTCCATGGGTGTACCTGCAATTTTGGTATTCTCCATCTTGAACTTTACCAGCATATCATGTATATACTTTCTCTGAGTAATAAATTTACCAGAATCTATGTACACAAGCTCTAAGCCAAGAAAGTATGTTAACAAACCAAGATCGCTGATTTTAAATTCTTCCATTAGTTGAGCCTTAACTTTCTTGATGCCATTAGCATCATTCCTTGTAATGAAAATATCATCCACATAGACACATAAGTAGATAACTTACACTCAGATATGTTTGATCTTTATAATTGAATAGTGCTATGTTCCTGGTGTCTTCAATCTTAAATGTAAATGATCTGCCCGATTTCTCACCTTAAGCAATCCTTTTGAAGCCTTGTTGAGGGTCTTCCACATATGCTCCATGCTTAGTGAATCTGACTTGTAAGCCTTTCTCAAGAAATGTGTTCAACACTAATTAGGTTTTTGGTTATAGTTGGCACATACAAAACTTTACTCAAGAGGTTCATGTTACCATCAGATGTCTTGACATTTCCAATTTGCTTGACTGAGTGTTTAGTGTCATCAGCTCTCTGTACTTCATGCTTCCCTTTGGGTTCTTCAAGATCAGATATTAAAGCTACATTTCTAGCCACATGATTGGAATAACCTGAATCAATGTAGAAAAGATGCTCATCATCTTTACCTTGCTTGGATGTCATATTTTTGATGAGTAAAGAATCTTCTTTGTCTTCTGTATAGTTGTTATAATCTCTTCTTCCTCTGAAACCTCCTTGATAATTGTTGTTGTTGTAGCCTTGATTGTAGTTATGATTATAGTTGCTTCCTCCATTGTTGTACATGTCATGTCCATAGCTACCTCTATGGAAGCCTCTTCCCCTTTGATTCCTTGTGTTCTTGAAGCATTCTTCTGTGGTGTGGTTGGTAAGAACACAAATGTTGCAAGGTGGATTGTTGTAGAATTTCCTCTTGCCTTGCTTTCCTCCTCTGCCCCTTCCTCTAGCACCTCTTCCTCTACTTGTGAAATTAGCTTGAGAGGTACTAGGCTCTTCTTCATTCTTCTTGCGTTTACCTTTATCCTTACTTGTATTCCTATCTATATAAAGGGCAAAAGATTGATTACCTCTAGAGTTGCCCCATCAAGGTGTTTAGGTCAGGTATTTGTATATCCATGTAAAGGTCCATTGCTGTGGTGAACGACTCCCACTTATCATGAGCTTTGATGCCATTAATGATCTGACTTACTATGTGTTCTTCTTCTATCTCCTCTCCAATGCTTGCAAGCTGGTCAGCCACATCTTTCATCTTGGTTACATAATCAACCACTCCTTGCTTTGGTTGCTTCTTTAGAGTTGTAAATTCCATCCATAATTGATTCTTCCTAGCTCTTGTATTTCAAAGAAATATGATGAGAGTACTTTCCAAGTCTCTTTGGAGGTCTTGCGATTCCTAATGTGAGGCAATAAGAAATTATATATTGATTTTAGTAGATAAGACCTAGCAAGAGCATCCTTTTCACACCATGTGGTCAACCTTTCTTGTTCTTCCCTTGTGGGTTGATGCTTGCTCCTCAATATTGGCATCTCTTCATCTCCTAAGATGTATCCATATAGACTTCTCCCTTGAAGGTAGGCTTGCATCCTTAGTGACCATGTTGAGTAGTTGTTTCTTTCCAATTTGTTAATGAAGGATGGAAATCCATCTCCCATCTTGCTTGTTGTTGCTCTGATACCACTATTGGAGGAGATGGAGGATAATCTTCAGAGATGAATTGGTGTTGCTTAAACTTGCTTCACATCAGCCAAAAACAACTACTAGAGAGTGTAGTGGGCCTCTTTTGCATGCTAATGATCATAAATAATCACATATGTTGCTTGGAACATGATCCACTAATCAATGGATCAAAACAGATAGGTAGGAATTGATCTAAGACCAAAAAACTTGCTATTCTTGTCTCTACATCTGTTCAATGTTTTGAAAAATTCTCTAAGCACAGCAGCAATTAGCTTAATTCCTTTTGGGAAACTCTAATTAGCTTAGATAGCTACCAAGCATGAGTGATTTCATAAAAAATGATGGACTACACACTGAGAATGGTGTTTAACAAGTCACATAACCTTCTCAACAATTACGGGGTGCATCAATCAATAGACCAGAGAGTAAAGATGTGTTAATATCTCATGATCCAGAGAGGCAATGATAATGAGACTTCGTAGTCATATACTAGACAGTATGCTGAATCTACCATGCTTTAAATCATGACAAATGATCAATCATATACTGAGAATAAGTTCTTAGAAAGTCACTATTCTAATGTAGACATAAGAGAGAAGTTAAATGAGAATGTAATGATAATATGTTTATCAAATCCTATACAAATACAATGTCATTGGAAATCATATATTGCTAAACATGTGAGAGGTGAATGAGCTATGAGATGAGTTCTTGATTCACAAAAGATCCCCTTCACAATGATCTCATAGAGTCGAGATGTCATGCAGGTCATTTGATCCTCTTTTTATATCTGTGTTTGGAGCCAATATTTGAATTCAAATTCAAAAGGTTCACCTAAAAGTGAATCCTAAAGTATAGGATATATTCTCTCATTACTCAACAACCAAAGACTTCGAGATTTGATGCTTCCTAAATTCCTTGTGGTTATAGGACACTTTTACCAAGATAAATGTAACTTGCTTTTACAAGAGGTTGATCACATAAGGTTCTATAAGAGATGTGCCAATTAACCAAGTATGTGGGCTTGGTTTCAATTGCACCAACATTCTAAGGCAAATGATCATGTCATAATCAGTTGTCCTAAACTATCTACAAAAGAGGCAAAGAAGAAAGAGGTTGGAATGGTTGTTCCAGAGGCCGTTCTACCTAAAAGAGAGTCTACTAATCTTTTTTAGAATAGAGAATGGGCTTTTACTACTCATTGCAACTATGACCCTTCTTTTCATGAGAAATGTGTCTGTAGTAGACTATGATGTCAAGAACTTTGATAGTCGTGCAAACCAAATATATTACCACACAATAGAGTTTCTTCACTTCACTTGAGCCTACTTCTACAAGGAGTATTGTCAATTGTGCTAACAACTCCTCCTATCTTATGATGGGATTTGGAGAGATCATTATGAATACTCTTGATGGTAGCTCTTTCATGTTGGAGATGCCTTATATGTGCCAAGGATGAAGAAAAGTCTGTTATTCATTTTGTCACTATCCAAGATTGGCTTCACTAACAAATTTATGAATGACATATGTAAAACTCATGATCTCTCAAATGGTGATGTTATCATTACTTCTGGCATTTTTATGTCCTAGGATGTATAGGATCTTAGATTATGTAAAGTCTATGAATGATTCAATGTGTGCAGTTCATGATTCCTAGGCTATCTCAACTATAAAACTTTGACATTCACGCTTTGATCATCTGAACTTTGCTAGTTTTCTTTGCCCCCATAAATTTGAAATGGTGTCTTCTTTGTGAAGCTTGAGGCACCTTAACGCATGTATGTGAAGCACTCATTTTGGGTAAAATGTAACATTCCTCCTTCCCAATAGATGGTTTAGTTAAAGCTACACATAAGTTGTAGACATAGTGATGCCTATGGTCCTATGCAAACACCTTCATTTGGGAATCGCCTATACTTTTGGAGTTTCATTGATGAATTTTCTAGGCATTGATGGGTCTATCCATTGAAAGAAAAGTGTGAGGTGTTTATGTGATTAAAAAAATTATTGGGTATGGTTGAAAATCTATCAGCATGTTAAATAGGCTTCCTTCATTCTAATTGAGGGGTAGAATATGTCTTTTGAGTTTGATGCAGTTCTGGCTGAGCTAGGATAAAAAATCATCACTGTACAATGGCATATACACCTCACAATAATGGTTTTGTTTAAAAGAAGAACAAATCTCTCATGGAAATGGCAAGATGTATGGGTAAAAGTCAAGCTTTGCCATATAGCTTCAGGCTTGAGGATACTATGTGTGCAACATATATAATTAATAGATGTCCCACCAAAGCATTGCAATATATTATTCCATTTGAAGATTAGCATGGTTGCAAAGCATCTGTTGCTGATCTACATGTTTTTGGTTCTTTCACATATGTGACAATGCCTCAACAACAATGCATAAAATTTGATGATAAGTTAGTGAAATGTATTTTTGTTGGGTATAGGTTTGAAAGATTTTGTTAGCATCTCTATCATCCACAAACTAAACACATTATCGTTAGTTGCAATGTTGTTTTTGTGGAATATTAAATTCAACCCTTACTTTGATGTATGAAGGAGACATCAATTAGCTCAAAGGATGTGTATGACACTTTTTTGCCTCCTATATAGGTGGAAAATCAAGTCTTGGTCCTATTGAGGTGATTTCTTAGCCTATACATGTTCCAAATGATAGTGCAAATCATTCCATTTCTAATGCACATTTACATGATGCATATATTGATAAGAGAGATGACATAAAAGAGGAAAGACTATAACTAATTGGCTTTTATGGACTTGAGATATAAAAATTTAAATGCATCTTTGTCATATCTTACTCGTTGAAGCTCTCATAATATTTCTTTTGCATTAGGTTGTTATGCAATGGCTATCTCTAGTCTCTATGATGAGAATGAGCCTCTTTCTTTTGATGAAGCATGAAATTCGAAAAATTGGATGGTTGTTATACAATTATACTATGATGCTATTATGAAGAATGGCACTTGATCTTTATGTGATTTTTCTCCTTGCAAAAAGGCCATTGGTACTAAATGGGTGCATAAACTAAAGTGCAAGCTTGCTCGAATAGTTGATAGGTATTAGGTTAAGCTTCTTGCCAAAGGTTATGCTCAAGAGAAGGGTACTGATTTTGATGTCATCTTTGCTCCCGCATGCAAAATGACCACTCTTTGTACCATCTATGCACTTTTAGTTCATCATGATTGGAATGTAGATCATTTGGACATAAAAATTGCATTTTTGAATATTGATTTACATGAAAAAACCCCATGGTTTTGTGGAGAAAGGATATGAAAAACAATTTATGTAGGTTAAAAAAGAAATTGTATGGATTGAAGGAAGGACCATGTGGTTGGTATGAAAAGGTACATGCCTACTTGCTAGCACACGGATTTGAGAAAATTCCAATCGAGAGCACCTTAGATGTTAAGCATGGAGATAATGTTCTTGTAATCATTGTCATATATGTTGATGATATGCTACTCATGGGTCCTAATGAGAAGCTTATTACTGAATTTAAGACCAATTTAGAAGCCTCTTTTGAGATCTTAAATTTGGGGTATAGGCATCATTAGTTTTGCATTCAATTTATGTCAGTTGATGGGGGAATAGCCTTGTGTCAAACAAAATACATCAAAACATTATTGCATCATTTTGGCATTGAAGATTGCAAACCTATTCCCACTCCCATGGAGACAAGTTTACAATTGAGTTTCATGGTGCTAGAGATGCAATTGAAGTTGTTCTCTATCAACATGCTCTTGGATGCTTGATTTATTTATGCATAACTCCACATGATATTCAATTTTTTGTCTCAAAGATGAGCATGTTTGTGCATTTCCCATGTGTCACACATTGGAAAGGGATTAAGCACATCTTTTGTTACTTCAGTGGTACCTGGTTACTTTGCCTCTTTTATCCCAAGGGGGAGCATTACTGCTATATTTACATGTTTTTTTTTTGACTTAGATTGGGGTGGTTGCTAGGACACTCCTGTGTCCACTATGGTTTTTTCTTCATGCTTGGTAGCTCATGCACATCTTGGTTGAACAAGAAGTAGCTTACCATGGCCACTTCTAATTTTAAAGTTGAGTATAGGGAAGTTTTCACAAAAATTGTTAAGTGTATGTGGCTCAGATGCCTTTTGGTTGATTTGAGTGTTGGTAAGTCTTTTTCCATCACCATCTTTACTCATACTCAAAATGCATTGGTAGTCGTGAGGAACCCTGTGATCAATGCTCTCACAAAACACATTTAGGAGCGCTATTATTATGTATGGAAGAGAATCTCTATTGGAGATATCATTTTAGCTTATATGACTAAATGTTGTAGACCTTTTTGCAAAGATGGCCTAGGAAAAAGTTTGAAGCTTTTCACAAAGCTTTGGGTTTACTTCCTTTTGTGGATTGATTTCCTTCCACATTTCTTGCCACTTCCTTCTATATGGGTGTGAGGTCATTGTTCCATCCATCATGCCTAGGGTGGAATCTGTTGATATATTTTTGTAGTGATGTATATGCATACTTAATGTTGATATATTTTAGTAGTGTGAACACACACGATTGCGAGGGCACTTTTTTTCCTTTTTAGGAGGTTCCTCCCCAACTTGTATATACACCTATTGTCAGGGAAGCACTAGATTGTGCTCTCTAACTTCACTGCACAATATTACGAAAATATACTTTTGATTACAAGAATACTCACGTAGGAAAAATTGTACAAGAATATGTAGCTAATACAAGAAGTCCCACAACCCGGGACTGAGAGGTATAGATAACTCAGCCAAAGATGCTACAAGAGATCCCCCAACTAGAGATCATAGGTCTAGAGCAAGATCTTTGGATTACAAGAACTCCCTTTAGGGATATGAACTAGCTACAAGAAATAACTGGAAAGGATCTCATATTAAGAGATTACAACAAGACAAGAGAGGATGTCCAAGGTACAAGACTAGACAAGACTAGAGCAAGAGAAAAGACTAGAACTAGAATTGGAACTTGAAAGTACTTGGTTGGTGATCAAGACTCCTTGAGCTCCCATGAGTGGCATTGGCAAGACTGAGCATGTATGTGGCCAAGCATTGATATCTCCTAATTCTAAACCAATCATGAGTTATATAAGTCACATGGAATCTGAGATTCAAGATGTTTTCCTTTGTGCATGGCAGCACCTCCCCCTCAAGCGACGAGTTCCACGAGGAGCGGTCATGCTCTCTGCTCTCAACTTCATTGGACTTCTCTTATGGAATTTCTAAACCTTGATTGGTGCTCTTTGAAGTTTTTCTATAGGTTCCCAAGTATGATCGCTGATGTCATACCCTTTCTAATGAACAAGGCACTCCAATCTTCCTCAAGATATTCTGGAATCTAGGACATGCTTGACTTTGAATTATTCATGATAATCAATCTCGATAGGTGGTGAACAACTAGGTCTCTCCCCCCTCAATGGTGAAATCTGATATGGTTCCAACATGGAGACATGGAAAACTAGATGTTTTCTCATGGTACTTGGTAATTGGAGCTTGAAGGTGACTGGATTAATCTTGGTCAAGATGGTGAACATAACAAATCTTTGATGGTCTAGCTTTGCACAAGATCTTGAAGTTTGCAAGTTATTTATGAGGAACCACAGTTTATCCCCAATTTGATATGATGGATTCTAAACACGATGCTGATTTGCATAATACTTATATTGTTCTTGAGCTTTATTGATCTCTTCCTTGATTTCTTTATGAATGCCCATGAGGTACTAGGACTTATCTCTGGCAGCTAGGTTCTTGACATGATTTGAGAGTTTTATATCCATCCTTGGATGTTGTCCATAATTTGCAAAGAAGGGAGTCTACTTAGTAGATGTATGAACACTGTTGTTATAAGCAAACTATGCAAAGGGTAAAGGCTCGAATCAATCATTTTGATGATAGTTTATGGTGTAATGGAGATATTGTTCTAAGACTTGATTCACCCATTGTCGGCATGAAATCCCTCACGGAGTGTGCTTCAAGAATATTCTTTTTCAAAGACTGTTCATTGTTTTTCTAATCCTGATATACTATTTTGACTACAAAGAAGATGATAAGGGTTATTAATTATTCAAGTTTTGGTTGATTTGATTGTCTATGCACTGAGAAACCATGTCATTTTTTGTATATTAGACCTATATATTTGTAAATAGCTCATTAACCTAACTCTAAACCCCTGAAACCCTTGTTTTGACCCCCTAGAAAACCTAAATTTAAACCTTGAAACCCTAGTTTTGACCCTTTGAAACCCCAGGATTATAGCCCATAAGTGTAAATTAATCAATTAATTGAAGTGGGTGACCTTACTTATAGTCAAACCATCACGTTGTTTGAAATAAAAGCCCTAGATTGGAACATTAGATTTGTTAGAGTTAGATGTGTGCAGAAGAGCACGAACAACACAAGGAAGAAGAAGAAGAAGCTTGGAGCACAACACACAATAATGAATGTACTACCACTAGAATGTATATACAAGATGGGGGAAAAAACCTCCTAAAGAGGGAAAAAAGAGCCTCGATGATCCTAGAGTTTTCACACACATCACCACCTAAATATATCAACAAATCTCCCTAGGCAGTGATGCAGTAAACAAGGAGCTAGCACTCATGTATAAGGAAGTGCCAAGCTATGTGGAATCAATCCACAAAAGGAAGTAAGCCCAAAGCTTTGTGGAAAGCTTAAGACTTCTCCCTAGATAGAGCCTTTGTAAAAAGGTCTGCAATGTTTTACTGCATGGGCACATATGCCAAGCTGATCTCCCTAACAGAGAACCTCTCCCGACATAATGATAATGCACCTCAATGTGCTTAGTGCAAGCATGGAACATAGGGTTCCTCGCAACTGCCAATGTGCTCTAACTATCAATGAAGATAGTGGTGGTAGAAGACTGACCAACACTCAAATCAACCATAAGGCATTTGAGCCACGCACACTCAATAGTTGCTATGAAAGATACCCTATACTCAGCCTCACAACTGGAAGTGGCCACAGTAGGATGCTCCTTGCTCAAGTTATACATGCATGAAGCAAAAGCCACTAGTGGACACACAAGTGTCATAGCAACCAGCCCAATAAATGTTAGAAAAAGCATGCAAATCTAGCGGTAGTGATCCCCCCTTGGGATAAAACAATACAAGTAGCCCGGTACCACTCAAGTAGCAAAAGATGCACTTAACTGCCTACCAATGCTTGACACCTTGGCAATGCATAAACCTACTGATCTGTGAGACAGCAAACTAAATATCTGGCAGAGTAATGCATAAGTAAATCAAGCATCCAACAACCTGTTGATAGGGAACAATATCAAATGCATCTCCAATATCATGAAGACTTAATCGTAAACCTGTCTCCATAGGAGTGACAATAGGCTTACAATCTTCAAGGCCAAAATGCTGCAATAATGTGTCAATATATTTCATTTGACACAAAGCCATTCCATCATCAACTTTCATAAACTGAATACCCATATAGTGACGCAAATGCCCCAAATCAGACATCTCAAATGAGGCATGCAAATCGGCCTTAAAATCAGCAATATGTAGGTCATGAGGACGAGTGAGCAACCTGTCATCAACATACACCAGAATGATCAGAAGCGCATCATTAGCACGCTTAGCAGATAAGGTACTTTCAGTTGGTTTTTCTCAAAACCTGTGCAATGAGATAGGCATGTATCTTTTCATACCAAGCACGTGGTGCTTGCTTTAAACCATATAATACCTTCTTTAACTTGCACACTTAGTTTTCATGCCCTTTCTGCACAAAGCCATAGGGATGAAAAACATACACTTCTTCATGCAAGACACCATTCAGAAATGTTGTTTTAATGCCCAACTGATGTAGATTCTAACCATGATGAGCTACAAGTGCACAAATTCCACGAATAGTAGTCATTCGGCAAGTAGGAACAAAGGTTTCATCAAAATCAATGCATGTTTCCTACGCATAATCCTTTGCAACAAGCCTAGCCTTATACCTATCACATGTTCCATCAAGTTTGCACTTCAACTTTTATACCCACTTAGTACAAATGGCCTTCTTACCAGGAGGCAACTCACATAAAAACCAATTACCATTTTTCATGATAGCATCATATTCAGATTGCATTGCAGTCATCCAATGTTCAAAATTTTGTGCTTCATCAAATGAAACAAGTTCAATCTCATCACAAAGACTAGAGTTAGCCATAGCATAGCAATCTAATGCAAAAGAGGCACTATTAGAGCTTGAGCGAGTACGATATGATAGAGGTGCATCTAGTTTGCTATCATACAAAGTCTACACCAGCCATTTTGGCATCGTTTTTGCGTGCTCAATATCAACTCTCTCATCAACAAGTGCATCATGTAAATCTGCATAAAAAATGGAATGATCTGCATCATCACATGAAACGTGCAAAGGCTAAGAAGTTGCCTCATTAGGATGTGCACTAGACTGTCCACTTGTAAAATGAGGCAACAGAGTATCATACATGTCTTTTGGAGCTAACATATGTCTCCTTAGTACATGAAAGCAATGGTTGAATATCATCTTCCACAAAAACAACATCACAACTAATTAGAATGCATTTAGTTTGTGGATGATACAGACTATAGCCTCTACTCTTAGAACTATACCCAACAAAAATAGATTTTACTACTTTATCATCCAATTTTCTACGATGTTGTTCAAGCACTAATGCATATGCCAGACAACCAAAAACACACAGATGAGCAACAAATGGCCTGCAACCATGCCAAGCCTCATATGGAGTGATAGAGTATAGTGCTTTAGTGGGACACCTATTAATTACATATGCTGCATACATAATAGCCTCAAGCTAGAAACTGTGGTAAAGCCTAACTCTTGACCATACATCTTGCCATCTCCATGAGTGACCTATTCTTCTGTTCAGCAACTCCATTCTATTGAGGTGTATACGGTAGTGTACACTAATGTTTTATCCCATGTTTAGTCAGATATGCATTAAAGTCAGAAGACATATATTCCCCCCCTCGATCAGAATGGAGGGTGCCCATTTTACATGCTGAGAGATTTTCAACCAAAACCAGAAACTGTTTGAAGCACATATAACACTTTGAACTTTTCTTTCAATGGATATACCCATGCATGCCTAGAAAAATCATCCATGAAAGTCACGAAGTAAAGATAATTTCCAAAAGAGAGAGTCTGCATAGGACCACAAACATCATTGTGAACAAGCTGCAATTTCTGCATAGCTTGAATTGAACCATCTTTTGGAAATGAGGAATGCTGCATTTTGCCCAAAATACAGCCTTCACATACCTGTTTACTGGGTGCCTCAAGTTTGGGAAAAGAGGACACCATTTCAGATTTGTGCATGCATAGCAAACAAGTAAAATTGAGATGACCAAAGCATGCATGTCAAAGCTTTGCATCTGACATAGCCTGAGAATCATGCACTGCACATGCTAAATCATTCTGAGATTTCTGATAATCTATGAGCTTATGCAGACCAAGAGATAAAATGCCAAAAGCAACAATCACATTGCCTTTTGACAGATCATGAAGTGTACATCTTTCATCAAAAAATTTCACAACCAAGTCAATCTTGGCTAAAGCCGAAACTGATAATAGATTCTTCTTGATCCCTGGCACAAATAAAGCATCTGACAAAGTGAAAGAACTACCATCAACAATAGTCAAAATGATCTTACCAACTCCCATGATAGGATAAGAGGATTTTTTGATGCATGTGACAATATTCCATATAGGGGTAGGCTCTAATGAAGAGAAGAAACTAGGCTATGAGATAATATGTTTGGTCGACCCACTATCAAAGTATCAAACATCTAATTCTACTGCAGATATGCACTCTCATGAGAAGATGGGTCAAGATTTCAAACACTAGTAAACGCCCATTCTTCATCCTGCACAAGACTAGCAGACTCTATTTTCGGTGTAGAGGCCTCTGCAACAACCATTCAGGCCTCTTTCTTCTTTGTCTCTTTAGCAGTCAGTTTTGGACAGTTCTTAATGACATGATCATTTGCTTTATAGTATTTGCAAAACAATTTTTTCTTTTTTGATTTCTTCTCATCTTTGCCTTCCTTCTCCAATTGTGTAGAATTAGCAAATTTTTGCTTACTAGTTAAAGAGCTCCATTTTCCTTTGCCCTTCTGACTAGCCAGGAAAGCTTGATCTGCAACATGCATAATATACCTGTTCTGGCTAGACTGATCTTCTTGCAACATAACAAAAACTAACTCTTCAAATGTTAAGGCGTTTGGATTGCCTTTCATCATCAACTGAAGAGTATAAGCAAAACTCTGATATGAGTCAGGAAGACTATTCAAAATAGTCTGTACAAGTGAACTATCAGGAAGGACTTCATCAACAGAAATCAATTCTTCCTTTAAATCCTTGATCTTTGTCAAAAAACTGTCCATAGAATCACCTTCATTCATGTGCTCACTCTCCAACTGGTTTCGGAGGTAAGCAACAAGAGCTTCATTCCTAGCCTGGTACAATGTGGTAAGTGTATCCCAAGCATCCTTAGCTATTTTGCAAGAGTGAATGTGAGGAATAATGGCATGTTTGACAGACAAAGCTATCAACATATATGCTTGGGCATCTCTGCCATCCCAAAAAATTTGCTCTGTAGTGGGTGCAATAAAAACTGTAGCATAAATGGGAATCTGCACAATATCACCATCTTCAACACCTTCTACATCAGCTTCAGTACCTGTAGTTGTAATAGTTGCGGGTGTGGTAGGACGTTTTTCAACACCCTGCACAATATTCCATAGTCCTTTTACATGTCGCATCATATAAGCCTATAACAGGTAGTTGGTACCATCCAACATATCCTCAAAAACCAACATACAGAATACATCACTGCTTTTACCATGGCTGGTGACTAAAATACCTTGATGCAGAAAAATGACTATATCTTAAAAAGTTGAATAGAACTACCCAAACGAATTCTGCTAAACATGTAGCAGGCTTTGAGACTCTTATACTGGAAAACCAAAATTGGTATATACCTTTGGCATAAAAAGATGAAATATCTTGCACAAGCACTATGATAATGTGTTCGGAGGTCGAAACGAGGTGAGATTGCGATTTTGGCACCACAAAGTGAAGCCATTTTGATCTCTGAAACACCCTGAGTATGCTCAGCAAAATTCATTTGATTCTGAGACTGCAATCGGAGAGGTGTCGATGATGCCCTAGATGAAGCGACGACCTACTCTGATACCAATTGTTGGAGTTAGATGTCTATGGAAGCACGTGAACAACACAAGGAAGAAGAAGAAGCTTTGAGCACAATGCAAAATACTGAATGTATTACGAATAGAATGTACAAAAGATAAGTAGCCCGTTAGGGCCATAGGTATATATACAAGACGGGGGTAAAAACCTCCTAAAGAGGGAAAAAATTCCCTCAGTGGCCTTAGAGTGTTCACATAGATCACTACCTAAATTTATCAACAAGATTTTCCATTTATCCTAAGCCTAACCCTTTAATTTAATTAAATCTATACATAGGTGTGAAACCAAATAAAAGCCTTAGTAAAAAATAAAACAAGAAAAAGAAAATGAAATAAAAATAGAAAAAAAAAAAGAATTAGAAAAATAAAAAGAGAAAAATAAAAAATAGAAACAAAAGATTGGATTTCCAAAAATAGAAAAGAAAATGGAAGACGATTCTAAAAATAGAAGGGATAAAAAAGGAGGTTAGATGATTCTAGAGATTCTTGAGGGAAGTCGTAGGGGAAACCTATAAATAGATGACCAATGCCCATTTGGTTTTCCCCGTGGATTTTCTCCACGTACACTACTTTGCCTTTTCTTGTTCATTCATGCTTTACGTACTTGTTCATGCTTTCACTAATATGATGGGGGATGCCCCGAGATGGACATGATGCTCCTGATTTGAAGTAAGGAGAAGAAAAGTGAAGTTCTTACTATGAAGACCCGAAGGAAAATGGAGATCTTGTGGCAAAGACCGAAGTGAAGAAAGAAAGAGAAGTTTATGGGCGTCCTTTTTGCACTATAGCAGAGTGACCATTTTTTATTGCGTGATCCACACTGTGGCGGAGTATTTTGTGTTATTGAGAGTTCTTTTGTGATGCCCATTGTATATCGATCACCATCATTGAGCATAGTTATTTTTCTAGCACTCCGAGTTCAGTGATTTATTTTTTAGAGCATTGTATTTTCCCTTTTCCGTTCGTGATGCATATGTCTATGATCCGATGCGGTCGGGTTCTTTTTGTCCCTTCTATTGGATTTAGGCATCTACAAAAGCACACAAACAGCACAAGGAAGGAGAAGAAGAAACTTGGAGCACAACACACACTACTGAATGTATTACCACTAGAATGTACAAAGATAAGTAACCCATTAGCGCTATATGCGTATATAGAAGTCAGGGAAAAAAACCTCCTAAAGAGGGAAAGAAGTGCCCTGGTGGTCCTAGTGTGTTCACACACATCAATACCTAAATATATCAACAAATCCCCCTTGGGAGTGATGCAATGAACAAGGAGCTAGCACTCAAGTATAAAGAAGTGCCAGGCTATGTGGAAGCAATCCATGAAAGGAAGTAAGCCCAAAACTTTGCGAAAATCTTCAAACTTCTCCCTAGGCAGAGCATTTGTTAAAAGGTCTACAATGTTCAACTTGCGTGGGCACATATGCCAAGATGATCTCCCCGACAGAGAATGTCTCCCTGACAAAATGATAATGCACCTCAATGTGCTTAGTGCGAGCATGGAACACAGGGTTCCTCACAATAGCCAATGCGCTCTGATTGCCAGTGAAGATGGTGGTGACACAAGACTGACCAACACCCAAATCAACCATAAGGTGTTTGAGCCACACACATTCAACAGTTGCTGTGAAAGCTACCCTGTACTGTGCCTCACAATTGGAAGTGGGCATAGTAGGCTGCTTCTTACTCAACCAAGATATACATGAGTTACCAAGCATGAAGCAAAAGTCACTAGTGGACACACGAGTGTCATAGCAACCAACCCAATCATTGTCAGAAAAGCATGCAAATCTAGCGGTAGTGATCCCTCCTTGGGATAAAACAATCCAAGTAGCTGGGTACCACTCAAGTAGCGAAAGATGCGCTTAACCACCTGCCAATGCTTGACATGTGGGCAATGCATAAACCTACTCATATGTGAGACAGCAAACTGAATATCAGGGAGATTAATGCATAAGTAAATCAAGCATCCTCTAGACTGCTGATAGAGAACAACATTAAATGCATCTCTAGCATCATGAAGACTCAATCGTAAACCTGTCTCCATAGGAGTGGCAATAGGCTTATAGTCTTCAAGACCAAAATGCTGCAATAATGTGTCAATATATTTTGTTTGACACAAATCCATTCCACCATCAAATTGCATAAACTAAATGCCCAAAATAATGATGCAAATGCCCCAAACGAGACATCTCAAACAAGGCATGCAAATCAGCCTTAAAATCAGCAATATGCTTGTCATGAGGACTAGTGAGCAGCATGTCATCAACATACACAACAATGATCATAAGCACATCATTAGCATGCTTAACATATAAGGTGATCTTAGTTGGACTATTCTCAGAACCACGTGCAATTAGATAGGCATGTATCTTTTCACACCAAGCACGTGGTTCTTGCTTTAAACCATATAATGCCTTCTTTAACTCCACATCTGGTTTTCATGCCCTTTCTACACAAAGCCATGGGGATAGAAAACATACACTTCTTCATGTAAGTCACCATTCAAAACTGTTATTTTAATGTCCAAGTGATGTACGTTCCAACCATGATGAGTTGCAAGTGCACAGATGCTAGGAATAGTAGTCATTCGGCAAGTAGATGCAAAGGTCTCATCAAAATCAATGCCTCTTTCCTATGTATAACCCTTTGCAACAAGCCTGGCCTTATACCTATCAATTTTTCCATCAGGCTTAGGCTTCAGCTTGTATACCCACTTAGTTCCAATGGCCTTCTTGCCACGAGGCAAGTCACATAAAGACTAGGTACCATTCTTCATTATAGAATCATATTCAGATTGCATAATAACCATCTAATTTTCAGAATTTTATGCTTCATCAGATGAAATAAGCTCATTGTCATCACAGAGACTAGACACATCCATAACATAGAAATGATGCAAAAGAGGCACTATGAGAGATTGGACGAGTATGATATGACAAAGGTGCATCTAATTTGCTATCACACAACGCCTACACTAGCCATTTTGTCATAGTTTTTGCCTCCTCAATATCAACTCTCTCATCAACAAGTGCATCATGCAAATCTGCATCACAAATGGAATGATCTACATCCTCACATGAAGCTTGCAAAGGGTGAGAAGTTGCCTCATTAGGACTAACACTAGAATATCCACCTATAAAAAGAGGCAGCAAAGTATCATATATGTTTTTGGAGCTAACAAATGTCTCCTTTGTGCATGAAAGTAAAGGCTGAATAACATCTTCCATAAAAACAATATCAAGGCTAATGAAAATGTGTTTAGTCTGTGGATGATACAGACGATAGCCTTTGCTTTCAGAACTATACCCAACAAAAAAACATTTACTACTTTATCATCCTATTTCCTGCAATGTTGTTCAGGCACTAATGCATATGTCAGACAACCAAAAACACGCACATGAGAAACCGATGGCTTGCGACCATTCCAAGCCGCATATGGAGTGATAGACTGTAGTGATTTAGTGGGACATCTGTTAAGTACATATGCTGCACACATGATAGCCTCAAGCGAGAAACGATGTGGTAAAGCCTGACTCTTGACCATACACCTTGCCATCTCCATGAGTGACATGTCCTTCTGTTCAACAAATCCATTCTATTGAGGTGTATATGGCATTGTACACTGATTTTTTATCCCACGTTCAGTTAGAAATGCATTAAAGTCAGAAGACATATATTCCCCCCCTCGATAAAAATGGAGGGTGCCCATTTTACATGCTCACAAATTTTCAGCCAAAACCAAAAACTGTTTGAAGCACATAAACACTTTGGACTTTACCTTCAATGGATATACCCATGCATGCCTAGAAAAATCATCGATGAAAGTCACAAAGTAAGATAGTTTCCAAAAGAGGGTGTCTGCATAGGACCACAGACATTATTGTGAACAAGTTAAAGTTTTTGAGTAGCTCGAACTGAACCATCTTTTGGAAAGGAGGAATGCTAAATTTGGACCAAAATATAGCCTTCACAAACATGTTTACCGGGTCTCTCAAGTTTGGGCAAAGAGGACACCATTTTAGTTTCTGCAGGCATAGCAAACTAGCAAAATTTAGATGACCAAAGCGTGCATGCCAAAACTTTGCATCTGACTTAGCCTCAGAATTATGTACTGTACATGCTCAATCATTCACAGATTTCTCATAGTCTATGAGCTTATACAGCCCATGACATAAAATGCCAGAAGCAATAATCATGTGGCCATTTGACAGATCATGAACTGTACATGTGTCAGTAACAAATTTCACAACCAAGCCAATCTTGGCTAAAGCTGAAACTCATAACATATTCTTCTTGATCCCTGACATAAATAAATCATCTGACAAAGTGAAAGAACTACCATCAACAATAGTCAAAATAATCTTACCAACTCTCATGATAGGATAAGAGGAGTTGTTGGAACATGTGATAATATTTCGTGTAGGGGCAGACTCGAGTGAAGTGAAAAAATTGCGCTGCAAGTAATATGTATGGTTGCCCCACTATCAAAATACCAAACATCTGAGTCTACTGCAGACATACACTGCTCATGTGAAGATGGGTCAAAACTGCAAACGGTAGTAAATGCCCATTCTTTATTTTGCACAAGTTTAGCAGACTCTGTTTTTAGTGTAGAAGACTCTGCAACAACCATTCTGGCATCTTTCTTCTTTGCCTCTTTATCAACTAGTTTTGGAAAACTCTTAATGACATGATCATTTGCTTTACACTATTTGCAAAACAATTTCTGCTTCTCTGATTTCTTCTCATCTTTGTCTTCCTTCTTCGATTGTGCAGAATTAGTAGAATTTTGCTTACTAGTAGAAGAGCTCCATTTTCCTTTCCCTTCTGACTAGCTAGGAAAGCTTGATTTGCAACCTGCATAATAGACCTGTTCTACTTAGATTGACCTTCTTGCAATAGAACAGAAACTAACTCTTCAAATGTTAAGGCATTTGGATTCCCTTTCATCATCAAACGAAGAGTAAAAGCAAAACTCTGATATGAGTTGAGAAGACCATTTAGAAAAGTTTTGCACAAGTGAAATGTCAGGAAGGACTTCATCAATAGAAATCAAGTCTTCCTTCAAAACCTTGAACTTTGTCAAAAAACTATCCATAGAATCATCTTCATTCATGCGCTCGCTCTCCAATTGTTTTCGGCGGTAAGCAACACGAGCCTCATTCCTAGCCTTGTACAATGTGGTAAGTGTATCCCAAGCATCCTTAACTATTCTGCAAGAGTGAATGTGAGGAATATTGGCACGTTTGATAGATAAGGCTATCAATAAATGTGCCTGAGCATCTCTGCCATCCCAATGATTTTGCTCTATAGTAGGTGCAATAGGAATCGCATCACAAACATGAATCTGTAGAATATTACCATCTTCGACACCATCAACATCAACTTTAGTACCTGTATTTGTAGGTGTAATAGGACGTTTTTCAACACCCTACACAATATTCCATAGTTCTTTTGTGACCAATACATGACCCATCATATAAGCCCACGATGGATAATTCATACCATCCAAATTATCCTCAACAGCCAACATATGGAATACATCACTGCTTTCAACCATGGCCACTGACCAAAATACCTTGATGTAGAAAAATGATTGTATCCGAAAAAGTTGAATAGAACTACCCAAACAAGTTTTGCTAGACCTATAGTAAACTTTGAGATCCTTATACTAGTGACCCAAAACCACAAGCACTATGACAATGCATTCGGAGGTCGAAGTGAGCTCAGATCGCAATTTTGGCACCACATAGCAAAGCTATTTTGATCTTCAAATCACCCTGAGTATGCACAATAAATTTCATGCAATTTTGATACTATGACCAGAGGAGTGTCGATGATGCCCCAGATGAAGCGGTAATCTTGCTTGATACCAATTGTTGGAGTTAGATGTCTGCGGAAGCACACAAACAACACAAGGAAGAAGAAGAATCCATGAGCACAACACACACTACTGAATGTATTACCACTAGAATGTACAAATATAAGTAACCCATTAGGGCTATGGGCATGTATACAAGCAGGGGGAAAAAAACATCCTAAAGAGGGAAAAAAGTTCCCCGACAATCCGTGTGTTCACACACATCATTACCTAAATATATCAACACCTTCTCCTTTGGAGGCGCATGCCTATGCTGACCATACTAGGGTGAGGCACCCAATATTCAGATGCTACTTGCCGGATAGGGGACGATGCACCCAGGGGCCTGATCCAACCCCGCATTGCTCTCCCACTTGACCTCCTTCTTTCCAACAACATTTTGTTTGTCGATCAGTCTATGGATGATTGGTTGTAGATAGTTTAACTTGAACACCAAGAAGCTTGCATAGACTGTTCCAAAAGCTGGATATGATATGTGGACCTTGGTCATTGACAATATCATCAGGCGATCCATGAAGCCCAAATACGTATCTAAGAAAAAGTATCATAGTGTCTGTACTTGTGATTGCCTTGGTAGTTGGAATGAAGTGTGCCATCTTTGTAAGCCTATCCACTATAGAAAGAATGGCATCATACTTATCAGACTTTGATAGATTTGTGATGAAATCCATAGATAATGAAGCCCATGTATTCTTTGACTTCCTTCCATATTTGAGGCCACCAAAAATCCCTTGATATGAGTTCTATTGTTTTATTCACTCCAAAATGGCATGCGGCAAGGTTGTCATGATGTTGTTGAAGTACCTAGATCCTGGGTTTTTGTGGAGGGACATATAATAGGTTCTTATAGCATAATAACACATCCTGTTCGTGGAATTCATTTACTTCTTGAATTTTCCTTCTTGATTTTTCTCCTTAATGTTAAAAAATAATTCATCTTGTCGTAGAGTCTCACAGATGAAATGATTCAAGGCTGAATCTTCATGATTGCTTGAAGAGATAGTTGCTAACTGGAGATGCTTAGGCTTGCATAATACACTCTCTTGTTGATCAAAGGCCGCTTCACCCTTCTTTGGTGTAAGGTAAGATCTTCTTGACAAGGCATCTGACTGACATTATTGACATCCTAGATGGTATGTAATGACAAAGTCAAACCTAGATAAAAAGTTACTCCATCGAGATTTCCTTCCATTGAGGATGCGTATGCTCATAAAATACTCTAGGTTCTTGTGATCTATATACACATTAATTTTATGAGATGCTCCTTCTAGATGGTGATGATAGCTATCAAACACATCCACTATGGCAAGAAGTTCTTTATCATGGATTTCATAATTAATATTTAGAAGGGAAATTTTTCTTGAATGATATGCAACTAGATGTAGCTGTCCATCATCCATATTGGGATAGAATGGCCCTAGGGTAAATTTTGATGCATCTGTCTCTAGGAAGAAGGGCTTGTTGGAATCAGGATGAAATAGAATTGGAGTAGTAGTGAATGCTGATTTCAAGGTCTGAAAGGCTTTTTTTGCTTCTTCTGTCCATGAGAATTTTGAGTTTCTTGTAAGCTTGGTAAGAGGTGTCACTATCTTGGAGTAATCTTTGATGAATATTTTGTAAAAATTAGCAAACCCTAGAAAACATTGTACATCTTGAACACATGAAGGTGGTTGCCAATCAAGGATTGTCTCAATCTTCTTAGGGTCCATAACGATCCCTTCCTCTGATACAATGTACCCTGAAAAATCCACTTCTATATGCCAATTTTGCATATAAACCTTTTTCTCTTATTTTCTCTAGGATTATCTTTACATGATATTCATGATCCTCTAGATTCTTGGAGAATATCAAAATATCATCAAGATATATTACCAAAAAATCATCTAAATACTCTTGGAAGATATCATTCATCATATGCTAAAAGACAGATGGAGCATGTGTGAGACCAAACGGCATAACTACATATTCAAAGTGCCCATACCTTGTTTGGAATGCTGTCTTCCATTCATCTCCTTCTCTGATCTTGACAAGATTGTAAGTTCCTCGAATGCCAATCTTCGTGAATAATTTTTCTTTTCCAAGGCATTCGAAGAGCTCTGATATAAATGATAGAGGATATCTATTCTTTATTGTGAATTTATTCAATCCACGATAGTCTACACACATTTAGAGAGTTTTGCCCTTCTTTTTAATAAATAGGATAGGGGCTTTTATAGGGGACTTCAAGTGCTTGATAAACCCCTTGGCTGGATTCTCATCAATATTCTTATAAAATTTTGTAAGTTCCTCTAGGGATAGTCTACAAATTGGTCGAAGGTTGGTTGTGCTCCCTCTTGAAGTTCTATGGCACAATCATAAGGTCTATGGCACAATCGACATAAGGTCTTCTTTTCAAAAACATATTCAAAACCATGGTATTAGTCGGGTAGATTCACAAAATCATCTTTCTTGGGCTCTTGATCATATATCTCGGCTCCTTCCTTATTGCATGTATGAAGGCTTTGCCTGCGACATATGTCGGGTTCTTTTGGATATCTCGATGGGTGATTCTATTCTTTTCCCAATTAATTTCTGGATTATGTTTCTTTAACGAGGGCATTTCGATGATAACCAAATTTACTAGAATTGATATTACATTGAAACATATGTGTGAATCATGCTCACCAAGGTGTACTCTTAATGGTGTGGTTTCCATGGCTATATTCCCAGATGCTAGAGGTCGTCCATCTACTACTTCAGCTACTACTAGTTTTTTCTTTCAAAGTACTGGAATTCCATGTTTCTTAACCAATCACTCATCAATGAAACATGAGGAGGCTCCTGAATCTACTAGAGATATAACGTAAAGGGTGTTCTTAGGCATGATTACTTTAATAGGGGAAAGACATGTTTCATCAGGTATTTTTGGAATTATGAGATCCTTTCTTATATCATTGTCTAGGTATATGATCTCTTTTACAACTGCAAATCCGTGTTTCCATGTTGTACAATGATGGTTGCAACTCTAGAGTTTGTTCCCTTGTTGGAACAATTAACTGTAATATGGCCAGGGTTTCCACAATAGAGGCATAACTTATTATCCCTCCTTCTCTGTTTCTCTTGTGGTGTTAGAGGCTGGAACCTAGTTACATCTATCTGCACAGGTTGGGGCATAGAATCATCTCCAAGAGTGGACTGGAAGGGTTTCCATTGGTGAGGTTTTCCTTCTACTTGTTTTTCTTGTTTCCTTTCAAAAAGGAGCTTATCACATTGAATAGCTTGGTTGATGTATTCATTCAATGTCTTAACCACTGGCATCATGAGTAGAAGGTCCTTCACATCATCTCTTAAACCCCATCTAAATTGGCTTATGAAATAATCTTCATGCCAAGTGAGGTCACATATCAACTGCCTAAATTCTGATGCACAGGTAGAGGCACGGCAATTACCGTGATGTAGCTTTTGGAGTTTTCTTTTTGCCACTAGACTCATGTTTGCATCTCCAAATGTGGCGATGAGTTCTCGAAGAAACCCCTCATGGTCATGAAGTACTTCCATATCATTCTCTGAGATTGGGACGAATATGATAATGCTTGACCATAGAGCAAGGTTCCAATAAAACTGGCCTTGGATGCATCATCAAGGTATCTATCAATCTCCATATGGACGTAATTTTTAATACCTCATTTGCATCCTTGTACGTCATCCAAAGACAGAGTAAACTTCAGGATCTCCTTTATTCACCACACATTGCTACAAAGAAGTATTTTATGAAACAATTACATAACCTAAGGATGGAGGAAGGTATCCAAGACCACTTAACTATAATAAAGTACTTAGTGTATCAATTCATCAACATAGATATGGTTCTTCATGATCAGGAACTCTAACATTTCCATCACTCACATTGTGACTTTAAGGAAACTACAAAAGTTGAGATATAGAAGTCACATGGAATCTAAGGTTCAAGATGGTTTCCTTTGTCCATGATACCTATCACCCTAATGGATCACTTATCTTTGTATATTCACTTGGTAATACATTACTTAGTGTGTTGTGATTTAAGATTCTTCATCTGCCTTCTGCTATTTGTGGGCTTCTATAGACCTTAAACTCCAACAATTGGTATTAGACCAAGTTGTTGCTTCATCTAGGGTGTCTTTGACACCCCTTTGGTCATAGTCTCATAATCACTCGAAAATTGGTGAGCACACTTAGCGTGATTAGGAGCAATTGTGGAAGCAATTTCAAATGCACCATCATAATAATTGTGCATGAAATTTTTTTCTTTTATGCCAAACATATATACAGGTTTTGGTTTGCGAATACAAGCACCTCAAAGTCTGACATAGGTTTAGCAAGGCCTGATAGGATGTTTCTGTTCACCTTTTTGGAATACAATTAACTTTTTTCATCAGGGTGTTAAGTCACTACCCATGGCTGAAAGCAATGATGTATTCCATATATTGGCTATTCAGAATAAGTTGGATGGTACTAATTACCCATTATGGGCATATATAATGCACCATGTATTGGTATCAAAAGGATTATGTAATATTCTGTAGGGTGTTGAAAAAAATCCTACTACATCTCCAAATATAGTTATTGAAGGTGATGCAGATGGTGTTGAAGATGACGATCTTCACTCTCCTCATCGTGTTGCAGTTCCTACTGCACTTACTATAGAGCAACTTTTTTGGGATGATAGAGATGCTCAAGCACATGCATTGATAGATTTGTTTGTCAAATTTGCCATTATCCCTCACATTCCCTCATGCAAGACAGCAAAGGATGCATGGGATTCATATTCAACTTTATATAAAGCAAGAAATGATGCTCATTATCGTCCATATTTTCTCTCATTTTTCACTTGTGAAGGAGATGTATTACCAAACGATATCAATGGATGCAGAGTCAAACTCTATTAAGAACCTTTGATGGAAGAGATGTTAAGATGAATTAATATGGCAAAGAAACAAAAGGAAGAAGAGAGAACAATAGGAGAAAAAGCACATACAGAGGCCTTTGAACATATTAGAAGAATGAACTTGAGAAGATGAGGCATAAAACATGCTAGGAATGAACATTTTCATCCTTACTTTGAAGGACCTAGATACCACATGGCTATGTGACAAGCTAAGAGAAATACCTCTCCTAGCATCACTAATCAACATCCCTTTTTCTCTAGTGAGCTAGGACAAGGCATTAACTCTAAAAAAATTAGAGCATTGATTGATTTAGGAGCAACTACTAGCATTATATGCTATTCTTAAAATTGGGACTTGAATGTACCAATGAATCCTATTGAGGCTTACATTGTAGGATTGGGAGGTGTGGAAATACCTTGCATGAATGAGTTAGAACTTATTATATCAATTCAGGACGTACCTATGATGATTAGAGTGCTAGTATGCTATGATGAAGACCTCATTCAGTCTCTCATATTGGGTTAGGACTGGATCTATGATCATGTAGTCAACTTGAACCTAGAAAGTCAACTTCTTTAGGTTTGTGTGCAGGAACAATGTCTCATAATAGAATTAAAGAATGAAATTATTATTGATCTAGGAATCACACATGCTCTTTGTTTTTCTAAGACTAATCTTAAAGAAAAAAATGTTGTATGTTTCCAAAGCTCTATGATGCAATTAGATTCAACAATGGAAGAAAAAGCTCAAGTGATAGTGGATCTCCCTTCTATTCCAAAACCAGACATGGTAGTAGTATTTCAATAGAAGAAGCAAGTAAAGTAGCACAAAGCAACATGTGAATCAATAAGATGAACAAAAACTAGGAAAAAAATCAATCTTGCATGAAGCAGATTTGGGTATGAAAGGGTGAAGACTAAATTGAACCATTGTAGTCAGACCCATTACTTGAAAGCAAAGGCAAGAAGGCAACAAGTAATCGAACATTGAAGATCTCCATCTCAAAGAATACTCTACATTTGGGCACCAAAGCAGTCAATGAAGCGTGACCATAATAATGGATAAATATGGGTTCCTAAGATTGGCTTAGGTGGTCAAATCACTACACATGAGCTCTTGGATTCTAGTAAGTCACAACCACTCTCAACCCATAAATGCCTAGAGAAAGCTATTGAAACAAAGTCATCATGCAAAGTCATTCGTAGAATAACATGGAAATGGGTACTAAAAAGTCCCATAACCCAATTAAGCCATCATCAAATATCATGTATGAACCAAAGCACCAGACTTGTAATCCCATACGGGAATTATGGAGAGTCAAACATTGTAAACTACGACCTAAACCAACCATGTAATATACTTTTACACTACGACGAGCATGATGAGTTAGTGCATTACCCAAGTATGCATCTAGGCTTCACACTAACTCAACAATCACTGCATCAGATATCCAGCACTCACATAATAACTAACTTTATAAGGAAAGCATGTTGATATTGTAAAGGGAACAAGGCCTCATCAAGTTTCTTAGAAAATACTAGCATGGTTCTTCTTACTCTAGTAGATGGAAAACATAGGGTAAATCACATTGGTAATCTATGACTAAAGCAAGCACCATTTCTTAGCCTGAGGACATCAGTACCTTACCCGTCTCAAAACTTTTGCAAAAAGGCCAACAAAACTGAGGCAATCGTGAGCCATTCCAATCCAAGAGCCCCCTATAGGTCACACACCAAAGGTGAATCCCCATTCTCACTCGTTCAATGAATTAACTGGACCTCTTGGAGATGTAGCATACATCTCCAAGTCCCAATGTAAATTCAAGAATGTCTAGGGTAAATACCAATTCTTTACTTGTGAGTTCAAACAGTTATAGAACACATCGAAGCTTTGTTTGCTGGCTTTATCTTCAAGCGAAAAAGAACATTTGGGGAATGGGGTATACCAAAATGAATCCAATGCATTTCTATTCCCTAAGTATATAGATTACATATAAACCATAAAAAAAAGGTTTGGAGTACACAATATTTCGATATAAAAGTACATAGAGAATAGAACAGGAAGGAAATCTTTGATTATCAAATAGATTACAACCAAATTACAAAGATTAGGTTCTATCTTTCGGCATTTCTCTTCCTGAATAGGTTCTCTCTCTCAGTCTATGAACTACTCTCTTTAACTTCCAAAATGCATTACAGAATGTGCTGCTTGGTGGTTGATATTTCTAAGAAATTCTAAGGATACTACATCACCAAATACAGTATTTAGATAATTATAGAATTTAGCTATCATATATACTGGCACGCATAGTGGACTTGAAACCAAAAATTTATACATAATCCATATCCGAGGGTGGATTTTGGATTCGGCCTAAGTCATACAAAGCTCGTAAAAAAGTTCTTGAAGTTGGGCAACTACGGATTTTACCATTTCTTGAAAATGATCTTTGTTCAGATTATCTATGAGCTATATTTTCTAGGCTACTAATTTCGTCTTTGCCTCCAAAAACTCACTCGATATCTTTTCAAAAAATTCATGACTAGCTGCATTCACCTCTTCAATCTTTGTCCATAAATCTTGAATTTCAGCATCCTTTTGTGCTACTTCCACATTCTTAATATCTATGGTTTTTTTGCAAATTTGTTTGAACTTGTGTAAGTTCTATAATTCTCACTTCCTTATCTACTAAGATTTATGCATTCTCTATAATAATTTGTTTAGCATCTTGTAGTTGTAACTCCAACTCTTCAATCCTATTCAGCTTTGCCAACGCAACTTGTAAGTTATCACTTGATGATACCATCTCATTTTTTTTTCAAAAGGAAGTCCGGCATTTCCTTATTCTCCCAAGCTTTGATTAATAGAAAAGACTGCTATCTTGTACAAATCCCACAAAGCAAGGGCTACCGATGCATAACTAGAGAACTTTATAAAGAAGGTTGATGATCCTCTTGTCCCCCTCATGTGGGGCCCACTTGCTTTTAACCTTGTTGTTCTCAAGGGAAAACACTTTATGGTATCTAAAAGGTGGGGGCTTCTTACAATTGGAAATTCTTTTGCCTAAAAGGAAAAGAGATTTTTTGATCAACCATTCTTTAGGAGGGTCTCCAAAGTTACCAGCACATTTCTCTTTCCAGATTTTCCAGAGGGTCTCACCTCTTATAGGATTCCACAATGATGAGGAACATCGGATTGCTTCAGCAAGCAATGCTTGCTTCCAATTTACTTCTCCCTATAGTAGGATGATTCTCCCAAGGGTTTGCTAGACCAAAATTGACTTGGTGCATGGAAAGAAGAGGTGTCCCAAATCCTCACTACCATGTAGGCATTGTTTGCACCAAGGGCGAACCCCACAAATTTTGTTAGTTTTTACATTGGTCCAAATGCCCCAATGGAGGATTTTCCACATAAGGACATATGTTTTCATCTTGATAAGAGGGTACCAAAGGGATTGGAACTTAAAGTTCCATCTCAAGACCATCCAATCTAGACACAATTTCCTATTGAGCCTGACATTAAAGTATATATTCTTCTTGACTCTTGGAATTTTATCAAGTCCATTGCCATTATGCCATCTAAGACCCTCATGGTGGGGAGAGTCATGACCAATCAGGAAGCGAGTTCTCGAGCGCTCCCAAGCATTGAATCTGCTTTGCAATAGACACCATTCTTCATAGTCCACTCTTAAAGCCGGATCAGTGTCCTCAAATCTAATCCATTGGCGAGTTTCTTGATTCCAGAGGTGTTTCCACATATGAAAACCTTTGTTCCAAAGATTCCTAGATTTTTAGAGGTCCAGGAATCTACGCCCCTAATGCCCTTGATCGGGAACCGGATCGAATCATTTTGTCTAATCCTAGCAGCCGATTTCCAATCTTAATTGATCCTCATGAACTGTTTAGCCTTATTCCAACTCTTCCATAGAGAGGAAACCAGGCTCGAGCCTCTAAGAGTCATAAAAAGCCAGTGAGAACAAAAGGGTGAGAAGGTTGAGATCCTTCCACCCCGCGAGGCCCACAAGCTTTAGAGCACTCTTGTTTCTAAAAATATGTTTAGCCCAAGAGGCATTCATGTTTCTCCAAGCCTTAACTAACCACTTTGATGCCAACTTATTAGCCATTCCCTCAATGTCTAAAATGCCCAAACCACCTTGTTCTTTTTTGCTACTACAAGTAGCCCATCTAATTTTGGGGATACCTCTTCTGTCAGGGTCACCCGTCTAGAGAAGGTTCCTGCAAATTATTTACAATTTGATAATCTCTTGGTCCTTTGGTCTCTAACATGAGAGAAAGAAATTCATTGAAGAAAGGAGGAATGTGTTGAACACCATAGATCTACATGCCTTTCTAGTATGTCAACTTGTTCTTGAGCCTAGAGAGGACCCAGTTCCATCACTATCCCATTGAAATGTCTAATCCCATAGGAATATCTAAGAGGTGGAAGATTTATCCACTAGGGATCAAATGACATTTGTGGTCCAATAAAAATTGAGGGGGGTGCTCAATAATAGCCCTAACAGCTATTTTAGCATGATTTATTTTGGATCTTGATGCCTCAAAAAATGTATTAAGACAAGCCCAAAAGGTATCAATGCTTATCAGATCTATGCACAAAAGCATTAGTGTCATTAGCAAAGAATCTCATGATCTGGTCTTGATTGAGAGGATGACTACAACCTTGAATAAGACCTAGGTGTATTTGATGCTTAACAAGGTAGCTGAGACCATCGACCGTGATAGCAAAGAGAAGTGGGGCCAATGGGCATCCTTGTCTGAGTGGAAAGTTTTAGTCTAATCACTTGAGAAAGTTGGCCATTGATGTTAATCTGAGCAGATGCATTTTTGAGCAAAGTAGAAACCATCTTAATGAATGTTTGGCTGAATCCCAGGTCTTTCAATACTTGGAGAATTAATTCCCACTCGAGTCTATCATATGTTTTGTCAAAGTCAATCTTAAGGAAGAGGATATCTTGTGTAGATTCTTTAGCGAAAATTAGTCCTTATTAGACATCAATAATGGCCTCGGGGATGAATCACCCCTTGATCAACCCCTTTTGATCCTCACTCATCTAGTCTTGTAGGTGACAAGTAATACGGTTTGCAATCACCTTTGTCAAGATCTTGTAACGCATTTGTAACATTGTAATTGGATGCCAATTATCAATCCTATTTTTGGTTCCTTTTTTATGAATGAGCTTGATAACTCCCACGTTGAGACATTTGGGAAGCGTGCCAAAAGATATAGCTTCTTACCACATCGAACGTAATGGAGTAGTCATCACGTGCTTGAAGATCTTGAAAAACTCATTGATACGGCCATCCAACCGTGGGCTTTTTCCATTGGGAAGGGAATACAACTTCAATAATCTCAACATCCGAAATGGGAGTTTCAAAAAGAGATTTCAGATTCTGACGGATTCTCTCAATTTTGACTCTAGAGATGGTCGGGAGAAAGTGGGGTAGAAACTCCCAAAAGCTGGGTAAAGTGACTTACAGTTAGTGTACTATTTTCTTCATCCGTCTTGCATTCTGCCCCATTGATATCCATCATGAAAGGGATCGCTTCCTTGGATTGCTTCTTTTTGAGCATGTCGCACATCTCTTTGATAAGCTTGTCTGCCCTACCAACCCACCAATCTTTAAAGTATTTATAGATTCTTTCTTTGAATTTCTTCTTCATATCTCAACATGCTTCTGATTTCGGAGCCCAATATAGTATTGCGAGTGGCATTTGTTGACTTCTACCTCTAAATGCCTTAATCTACGATAAAGATTTTCCCTTCTAGTCTGACGAATGATCTGAAGATTTTTTTGAGCCCTCAACGAGATATGATGAGTGTGTAGAACCATCTTCCTCCAACATATGGCCGGCAAGGAGCAAGAGGCAAAGGCCTTGATTGACACAGAGGTAATCTCCTACTAGACCAAGGGGAAAGAGAATGTTTTTGGGTTGGCATGAAACCAAGGGGATCTCTTGAGATTGGTGATGGAGTTGAACGTAAGCACAATCGGGTAGTGATTAGATACAACAAGGTCCATACTTTGGGAGAGGGAAGGGGGCCCCACTTATTGATGCTATTTTGTGTGATATAGCTCCTGTCAAGTCTAGCTTTTCAAAAGTCAACTCCATCTTGGAGGCTTGACCAAGAGAAACCAACATCATCTTTAATCTTCACAAGATCCAAGTGGAGCTTGACATGGTCCCAAAATTCCTTCTCTTGACCATCAATCACCTACCCCTTCCTCCCCCATCTATTAGAAAGATCCTCCACCATATTAAAGTCCCCACAAAGCAACACATTGAGGGGCCAAGATTCCAAGGATTGCCAAGTGGAAATTCTTTCGAAGTGGATATTCGGAGCATACATAGAGACAATGTAAAACTGTAGAGGACCCCAAAAGAAGCACCAACCCACCGATGGCACTAGTCTATCAAGGAGTCCGCCATCGTTGCGTGCCACCTTCTAATGATGCCGATAGCTGAGCCTCTGTTTCCCTTAGGGTGTGCCATGGAGAGCAAGACTTGGGAAGATGAGATAATTTTAAGTCTCTTTCAAAGGTCCTCCTCATCAATTTTAATCTCTTAAAGACATATGAAGTCTAGATTTAGGCATTTATTGCAGATCCATTGGCCAATAATTATCACTCTTGAAGGGTCCGACAACCCCCTTATTGATACCACCTCATTTGATAGTGCATCTTTTTTGGTCATTAATGTTGCAGCTTGATTCTATAGATCATCTTTATCTGCCCAAAATTTTTGTAACTTGTCTTGAACTACTTGAAGCTGCTCCATCTTCTCTTGTTGATCTTGTCTAACTCCCTCGATATGAGCTTCTAAATCATTGAATTTATCTCCTATGTCTTGAAACTATTCTTCCAAAGAATTGGTTCTAAAAAAATATCTAAGTGCTTCAACTTGTTCTTCCAAAAAATTGGTTCTACTAGCCAGTGAATCCTACAATTCGATGTTTTGCTACTTGAGTAGAAGCAATTCTTTATGCATCTTTTCCATTTGATTAGCTTCCACTTTGCTGCTTTGTTCATCTTTCTCCATATGCAATGAAGATAGTGTTAGAAGCTTGACTGCATTGACCAAAGTAGTCGACGACATCTGGTAGTCTTTCACAAACCAAGGGTAAATGGTCATCGAACATTCAATCATTGGTAGTTGAACTCTACCCAATTCCATTTTCCAAGGATCAAGAATATTTTTGTAAAGGTTGGAAAACTGATGCTCATGGTTGATTTTCATGTCATGGAAAACATATCAGTTTCAGTTTTGCACGAAGATGATGGTTCTTGTTGACTTTGTTGTTGTTGTTACTTTTGTTGTTGCTACTCCTTCACAATGATTCTTCATTCGATTTCATCTTCTAGAGCCTTACGACATCTTTCAGCTTCTTTAGCTACAACATGATCTTCTTGTTGCTTCCTCTATCATTCTTCTTGCATTTGCTTTTGCATACGTCAGAGTATTTCTTCTTCCACATGTCGTAGTGCTTCCTAGATAATGTTTACTCAAGATCATTTCTTTGCATTCAACAAGGCATTATCATTTGGGGTAGGTTGCTTGCCTTGTCACAATCTCTCATAGAAAAACCAATTCATCGACCACTTTGAATATGCTTCGCTGAGGAAGAGGTTCTAATGGAATCAATAATGAAAAAAAATGCTAATCTTCATAATTAGCTGTTGTACCTTCTTTTTTGGATACCATAAACATTACACCTCCTTCTTCAAGCATCGATACACAATTTTAGGCCAATTCACTTGGGCATTTTCCACCACAACATCTACCATTAAAGAATAAAGAGTTTGCGAAACATCGTAATGCTTGCTTTGGATGTTAATGGCCAATGTAGCGAGGCACAACTTGAACTTCCAGAGATTCTTGTCTAGAAGTCTCATGTATTTTTACTCTCTCAAGCACAGTTTGTCGAATAGGTGCGTTTCATCAATGGATACTAGGGTTTTTAGAGTGGTAATTCCATGGTTGCTAACCTCCAGGTGTGATGCAATGTATTCTAGTTGATGAGATTGTAGTAGATGTTCAAGAATTTGCAGTGGACACATGTCGGTTAGCTTAAGCATATTAGGCAACATTGTTCCCATCATGGTTGCACACAAGTGTAGCACATGAATGTGAAGCAGTAAAAAGTAACGAGTAAAAAAGGGAGTTGGTTTGCTTATTGATTTAATTAGATAATTGTCAAGACTGTTGCAAATCTGCATATGCTTGAATAAGGTGCATGTCCTTGAATAGTGCGCATGGCATTGAATACCGAATCCTCGTGTCAAATGATTACAAATCTACCCAATTTGGTCTCGAGTTGCCTTCATTGATATGCATCTAATCATGGAATTTGCTAGTAAATCTTTATTTGATTGCATCACTACATGGCTTATTAAGAAGAAAATTATATACATTATAATACAATGAGTGCTAGTGCACTACATGTGGTATGGTTGAAGCTTGGACCCATTGAGGGGACTTTGTAGAATCTCTCCACCCAACATTGCTAACCAAAACGTAGCTCGAGCAATGTCGTTATGCATCTAAAAGGGACTTATCCACCAAAGTTTGAATTTTCCTCGTCTTTTCATTTTAGCATTAAAAAATAATACCAAATCTTCTATCCTAAAAATAGGTGCCTATAAATGGCAATCATGCCAGCATTGTTGTGGATGCTGAACTTCTTAGATAAGAAAAAAAATATTATATCTATGTTCCTCCAATTGTTGTAAAGTATCCATCTGAAATATCAGAGACTCTTCTGATAATAAGCAATTTTGCACTACAATACATAAACTAGGCACTGTAAATTCCATGGGTGTGATGGATTCCATACCATAAACTAACTTGAAAGGTGTAAGTCTAGTTGAAACTTTATAAGAAGTACGATAAGCCCATAAGACCAAAGGTAAATGTTGTTCCCACTTAGTTGGATATTGAAGAAGATATTTTTGAGGCATTGTAAGTAAAACTTTGTTAGTATTTTTTTGCCAAACCATTTGCTCAAGGATAATATGGGGAACATAACTTATGTTCAATATGAGATACTCAATGATGGACTAAATGGGTTGATTCAAAAAATGAGTGTCACAATCTAAAACTAATTCTAGTAGGAGTCCAAAACAAGGAAATAATTCAATGATTTTAAAACTATAACAATACTTCATGTGGTTGAATGTCTTAAGCTTTAAGCTTCTACCCATCTTCTATAATAATCAGTGCATGTAAAGATGAAAGTTTTACAAGAACTGGCTGGAGGATGAATAAGAACAATAAATTCCAACCCCTATTTTTGGAAGGGTTCTAGAGTGAGAATGGGTTGTAGAGGAAAATGATGTATATCTAGAGGTTCACGTGTGTATTGAAACAGACCAAAGATCTACACATGATCTCAAACATTCTTGTGAATGGTTGCCACCATAACCCACTTTGAAAAATCTTCTTCACTGCTAAATCTGTTTCGTGATGACCACCAAAATTTCCATAATGAGCTTTTGTAATGATAGTTTTGACCTCGTGAGATGCAACATATTGAAGCCAAATTCCAAAAATATCCCCATAATAAAGATGATCTAAAATAATAGAAATTCATTAGCTTTGTAAAGCTAGCTTTTTCTTGGTTGGAGACCTTAAATTTGAAGGAGGAACACTAGTTGCAAGAAAAGACATTGTCTCATCATACCAAGTAGGGGTTGCTAAGTCTAGCTCAATGTTATCTAGGACATAGAATAGGTCTACATCGAGAAAAGAATCATCAATCACATCCAAAGGTTCACCATTATCTAATTGTGATAAGAAATATGCAATAATATGTGAAGAACTGTTGAGTGTATGTAGAAGTGCGAGAGACACACGAGAAGCACACACAAAAAGCACAAATGCAGCAAGACACACGAAGAAGACGATGGCTGGAATATCTCTCTCTATTGATCGATGAACTGAACAGAAGTAAGAGCTGAATAATGTCCCTAAGTACAAAGTACCACCACATATGAGAGTATGAAGTATGTGGTAACATGGGAAAAAACCTCTAGCCAACATTAGAGTAAAAAGTGCCCATGTATAGGGAAAGGGTTCACATCAAAGCTACTCGAGGAACATATAGTAACAAACCCCCCAGGAGCAAATGATGTGAACACATACAAGGAGTGACAGATCAGCCCCCACAAGGTAACAAGCCTAAAGCTTTGCGAAAAGCTTTAAACTTTTCCCGTGGAAGAGCTCTGGTGAATATGTCTACCACATTATCTTGTATAGGCACATATACCAAATCAATATCTCCTACATGAAGGCGCTCTCTCACATAGTGATAATGCACCTCAATATGTTTGGTCCGTGCATGAAACACTGGGTTTCGTGCAACAGCCAAAGCACTCTGACTATCTGTGAGAATATGCGTAGCAGCATCAATCTCCATGCAAAGATCCATCAATAGGCGTCTTAGCCATATACACTCCACTGTAGCTGTGAAAACTGCCCTGTACTCAGCTTCACAACTCGATGTCGCCACTGTAGGTTGCTTCTTACTCAACCAAGATATGCATGAGTTTCCAAGGAAAAAGCAATTACCACTAGTGGACACGCGAGTATCATAACAACCAGCCCAATCACTATCTGTAAAAGCATGCAAGCATGGCTGAACATCTCTGCCATAAAAGAGACCTAAGCTCAAAGTGCCTCAGAGATATCTAAACACACGTTTCATCGCTTGCCAATGCTTAGTGCCAGGGCTATGCATGAATCGACTCAACTAAGAAACTGCATATTGTATATCCGGCCTTGTGTTGCATGCATATATAAGACATCCCACAACTTGCTGATAACGAGAAGTCTCAAATGCATCACTGGAATCCTCAATTGAGAACCTGAATCCTGTCTCAACTGGTGTGGAAATTGGCTTACAATCCTCAAAGTCAAAACGCTGAAGTAGTTTTTCAACATACTTTGGTTGATGCATAGCGATTCCCCCCTCAACGGATACAAACTGGATGCCAAGATAGTAGCTCAAAAGACCAACATAAGTGACATCAAAAGTATGTTGCAAATCAGCCATAAGAATGTCAAGTTTTGCATCACATGACCTAGTCAAGAGTATGTCATCGACATAAAGAACAAGCACTATAAGATCAGCCCCATTTTTGCGTACATAGAGTGTGCTTTCAATCGGACTACATGTGAAGCCAAGAGCAATCAAGTGCTTATGTATTTTGTCATACCATGCACGTGGAGCTTGCTTGAGACCATACAAAGCTTTATGCAAGCGACAAACCATATGCTCTTTCCCTTTCATAGCAAATCCAAGAGGTTGCTTGACATAGACCTCTTCTTGCAAATCTCCATTCAAGAAGGCTGTTTTTATGTCCAATTGATGCACTTTCCAACCTCGATGGGCAGCCAACGCAACCACAATACGAATGGTAGTCATGCGTGAAGTAGGTGCAAAAGTTTCCTCATAGTCAATGCCATATTGTTGTGCATATCCTTTGGCAACCAAGCTAGCTTTGTAGCGATCAATGCTACCATCAAATTTTCTTTTAATCTTGTAAACCCACTTTGTACCAATGGCATTCTTTCCTTTTGGCAATTCACATAACTCCCAAGTACCATTCCTATGTATGGAATCCATTTTTGATTGCATGGCACTCATCCATTGTGGATCATCACATGCATCTTCAAAAGAAGGTGGCTCTTCATTACATGCTGTAGCAATAAGAGAATAATCCACAAAATTACTTAATGCATGGTGAGAGCTTGATCTTGTTCTACCAAGTAAAGGTGCACTCAATTTGCTGTCCTGCAAAGTTTGTTTCAGCCACTTTGGCATAGATTGTGCACTCTTGATAGACATGCGTTCATTATGTAAAACATCTTCAATATGTTCATGCTCAATTTCAGCCATATTTTGACGCAAATGTTCAGCCATATGTGGCTGAAAATTTCCAGGAGTTTGGACATTTTTTGACTGAAATTTTTCAGCCATGTTTGCATTTTCAGCCCTATTTGGCTGAAATTCTCTGCATTTTCAGCCCTATTTGGCTAGAATTTTTCAGCCCTTTGAACCTCAATTGGCTGGTCTACATTGCCATAGTCAAGCGCACCATTTTGGAACAAAGGCATGAGTGTATCGAACACATCTTGTGAGCTAACTGTTGGCAGTTTTTTGCATTCAAGTAGAGGGAAAACTGAATTTTCAGCAAATATCACATCTCGACTCACAATAATTGTGTTCGTCAATGGATGGTACAACCGATATCCCTTACTTTCAGCACTATAACCTACAAATATACATTTCTTTGCCTTGTCATCAAGTTTGTGACGTTGTTGTGATGGCACAAGAGCATATGCCAAATAACCAAACACACACATATGACTAACCATAGGCTTATGACCATTCCAAGCCTCATAAGGAGTGATGACTCTCAATGTTTTTGTAGGGCAGCGATTCAACACGCAGTTTGCACACATGACCGCTTCCATCCAAAACTTATGAGGAAGATGCTTTCCTTTAACCATACATCGTGCCATTTCAAGTAAAGTTCTATTTTTACGCTTGGCAACACCATTTTGTTGAGGTGTATATGGCACCGTACATTGGTGTGAAATAACTTTTTCATGAAGAAAAGCATTAAACTCATGTGACATGTATTCCCCACCACGATCCGTGCGTAGAGTCAAAAGCTTTTGTGAAGAAAAATTTTCAGCCATAGCTAAAAATGCTTTGAAGCAAGAAAATACCTCATTCTTTGCTTTCATAGGATACACCCATGTATGGCGAGTAGCATCATCAATGAAGGTAACAAAGTATACATGCTTCCCAAAAGATGAAGTCTTGACGGGACCACATACATCACTATGAACAAGCTATAATTTTCTTGTAGTGTGTGTATGACTATCTTTTGCAAAAGAAGCACGATGCATTTTTCCAAGAATGCAACCTTCACATGCATGCTTTTCAATGGACTCAAGTGTAGGCAAGCCAATAACCATGTCCTTCTTTTGCAAGTAGAGCAAACTATTGAAGTTCAAGTGACCAAAACGAGCATGCCAAAGCTCCATTTCAGCCATGGAAGAAGTATGAGCAACTAAGGCATTCGAGGCAGCCTTCTTGTATGTATCCATGCGATACAAACCATTACATAATGTACCGAACATCACGATGACATCACCATTGCTGAAATCATGAACCATACACTTATCATCAACAAAGTGTACATGAAGTCTAGCTTTGGCAATCAACCGAACTGAAATTAAGTTCTTCTTGATACCGTGCACATACAATGCATTTTTCAAGAGAATCACACCTCCATTTGTAGCCATAAGCTCAATTTCTCTTACTCCAATGATAGGATAAGAGGCATTGTTTGCACACACTACATGTCCTCCTTTAGGTGCATCTTTCAAAGAGGCAAAAAATCTTTTGCATGATGTTATGTGTTTTGAAGCACCACTATCAAAGAACCAATCCGAATCAGCCTCACTCACAACCATACATTTAGAATGTAAAGAAGCATCATAATGAACTGTAACAACAAATGCCCAAAAATCTTGAGCCATGTTAGCTTCATCATTCTTTGCAGTTGTTGAATTTTCAGCAATAGACATGCCGAATTCCTTCTTCTTTTCATTGCGTTTTGCAAGCTTTCTACACTCATCAATAGTATGACCAGCCTTCTGGCAATATTTGCATCTCTTCTTCTTTTTCAAATCACCATCATTAGAGGAATGAGTGGAAGAGGAAGCTTGAGGCTTTGGTTTTGATGAACCAAAAGCTGAACCATACTTGCTTTTCCCCTTTTGTGAGATAGCAAGTGCTTGTGTTCCCTCAATCAAACCACTCCTATTCACTCTAGATTGCTCTTCTTGCAAAAGAAGAGACACAACCTCATCAAATACATACATATTAGGATTTCCTTTTGCAACCAAGCGAAGTGTAGTAGCAAAGCTTTGAAAAGATTCCTGTAATCCTTTCAACAATGTAGAAATGAGTGATGCATCCGGAATGATCTCATCTATGTTTGTCAATTGCTCTTTCAAGTCCTTGATGCATGTCACATACACATCCACCGACTCATTTTCAGCCATACATACATCTTCAAGTTGCTTCGTCAAGTATGCAACACGTGCTTCATTATGCACGACATACAAAGAAGCAAGAGTGCCCCATGCCTGTCTCGATGTAGAACATGACCGAATGTGTGGAACTATATGACGCTTCACTGAAAGCACAATCAAAGCATGAGCTTGAGCATCTTTTCCATCCCATCTAAGCTGCTCCTGTGTAGGTGGAGAAGGAGAAACCACTGTACTCGAAGAAGAAGCTCCATCTGTGACAGTAGACTATGAAGTAGAAGCACTTGCCGGTCTTCGATCTACATCTGCCACTATGTTCCAAAGTTGTTTTACAACAAGAAAATGCTTCATCATGTAAGACCACATCTGATAGTTGGTCCCATCAAGCTTATCTTCAACTTGAAGCATGCCAAACAAGTCATTGCTGCTCGCCATTTCACTAAGGAACAAGAATGTGACAAAATCTTCACTTCGACGAAAACTGAAATGAGTGCTGAAATTTGAGCTCACAAACTATCACTCTGATGGTGATTCTAACTGCATGAATGGCTTTGAAATGGGGGTAAAACCCCAGCGCACCTGGTGGATATGTTTTCGGGCTGCTGAAATTCACACTTCTATGCTCCGAAGTTGATTTGCACTATTAAAGTGCGCGCGTGCCGCGACGCGAAAAACCGAAACTTGAGAAGAAGCTGAACCTGCTCTGATACCACTGTTGGGTGTGTGTAGAAGTGCGAGAGACACACGAGAAGCACACACAAAGAGCACAAACGCAATAAGACACACGGAGAAGACGATGGCTGGAATAGCTCTCTCTATTGATCGATGAACTGAACTGAAATAAGAGCTGAATAATGTCCCTACGTACAAAGTACCACCACATATGAGAGTATCAAGTATGTGGTAACATGGGAAAAAACCTCTAGCCAGCATTAGAGTAAAAAATGCCCATGTATAGGGAAAAGGTTCACATCAAAGCTACTCGAGGAACACATAGTAACAAGAACCTGGTTGATGGACTACATCATAATCATATTCTTATAACAATAAAACCCATCTAGCCAATCTTCCATCTATATTTTTGTGTTTCACCAAATAAAGCAGAGTGGAGTGGTCCACATGGAAAGTAAAGGAATAACCAAACAAATAATATCAAAATTTCTTAATAGAATAAATAAGTCCTAAACATTCCTATTCTATAACCGAGTAGCTGTGTTTAACCACAGTAAGGCATTTACTAGCATAATAGATAGGTCTAAACAAAGAATGGCATGCATTTTGCATTATGTTTGAACTAATAGCAATATGTGAAGCATCAATAAAGACATGGAAAGGTTGAGACCAATTGGAATCTTGAAGTATGGGTGCCTCCATGAGAAATTTGTTTTATCTCCGAAAAGCTAGATCACATTCCAAAGTCCATTTGAAAGTTGTGGGTTTGACATGAGCTAGAGCATTTAAGGGCATTGCAATATGAGCTAAACAATGTAAGTGTCTGCCATGCTAGGGAATTTGGCCCAAAGATCATAATACCTTGTTAAGAAAACATGGCGGGATACTTTGAATATGACTTTAACTTTATTTGGATCTACCTCAATTCTAGCACTTGAGATTACATGTCCAAGTCATTTTCCACATCTTACTCCAAAAACTGATCTAACTAAGTTTAGACTCAAATGAACTTCTTTGCACTTAGTAAATGAGAGCCTTAGATGTTGTGTATGATCAACTTATTGTCCAGATACTTCAAAATAATCCAAAGATATCCTCATGAAACTCGTTAAATATGAAGCAAATTTTTTTTGTATACACCGCTGAAAAATAATAGGAGCATTCCATAATCCAAAAACCACATTACCGTACATGCAAATACTCCCTAGTTAGTAATACAAGTTATTCTTGATATATCAATTTCTAACATTTGACTTGATTATACCCATTGATTTTTTCTAAAAATGAATACATTTCTCTACCAATAACTTCATCAAGCATTGTGCCTAAAAATTGGTAGCAAGAATGGGTCTAGAATTGTTACTGCATTCAACTTATGATAATCTAAACAAATTTATACCCCCTTATTCTTCTTAAGGACTATCAAAATAGGAGATACCCACTCTGAAAACTCAATAGGCACAATAAATCCTACCTTCAATAGTCTATCCAACTCTTCATTGACCCATTTTGCAAAATTTGGGTTCGTGTGATACCACTATTGAATTAGTGGAGAAGCATCTAGTTTTAACATGATTTTATGCTCATAGAATTTGGGATCCAATCCATGCATATCAGAGTGATTCCAAGCAAATACATCCTTAAATTTCAACAAGAGCATAAATAATTCCTTTTGGAATCCTTCAAGCAAACAAGAACCTATTTTTACTTTTTGAGGTATACAATCAGACCCTAAATTTACCTGCTTGATTTGATCTTCTTGAATGTGGACATTGGTATGAGTAAAAAGATCTTCCTTAGAAAGCCATGATGTCTCCTCTTCATATTGGAAGAGCTTAGATTCAAGGTGTACAATAGCTCCATCAGGGTCTTGTTGGAATTGTGAAAATATTTTAGGTATATCAATCAGACCTATGGACCACAAATCTTGGTTTGTTTCTAGAAATTGGATCTCTTTATCTTCCTCTAAGCCTACCATCATATGTAGTGCTTCTACAATTGAGGGAAATTGAGCCTTCAAATAATGTTGTTTATCTTCTAGAGGGATAGAATATATCTTGTGAATTTCTTAAAAGTGATTGCTTGGGATCCCCAATCTTGTTGAGCCTTTGCCTGTTTTAGCCATGGTTGTCCAAGTAAAGGATTATAATCATTGCTCTTACTAATTGACTCAATTACCACAAATGTTACTTTAATTGGAACATTTTGTGTATTGATGGATATATCCTTGATGAGACCAATAAGCTAGACATGTGATTGATCTACCATATGTACATAGAATGGTTTTGGTTGTATATCAGTCCATCCAAATTGTCTACAAATAGGCAAGGTAGCAATATATACTCTGGATCCGCCATCAATCAATACTTTGGAAATCTGTTTGCTTTTATACCATACCAAAATTAGAGGTATTCTATAATCAATCAATTTATCCTCCATTGTTTCCACCATATTTACTTGCACTTGTTCTTTGTTAACATCATTTTGACTCAGTTTCTGTGCTTTGCTCACTAAAGTATCCCAAAACAGAGGGACTAGCTCCAACAAATCCTCAAGAGGTAACTATATTGTAGATTTACAAAATATTTGCCAAGGATCACTATTACTACACTCCCCGATATTGGATTTTGAGGATTTGGTGATTGATGCATGATCCGATGTCCGGAAGGAAGGAGTTCTGGGGGAGCAATGCCTTGATACGAGGTTGGATCAAGCCCCATGCTTTGTGTGCATGTGTGCATGCATCGTCCCTGTTAGAGGAGCTGCATCTACATGCTAGGCACCTCGCCCTATACGGTGATTGATCGTATAGGTCACGTTGTCGAGAAGATGGTGCACGATTGGTGGATGAGTTCAACAACCAAGTCCAATGGTGCACACAAGGTGTGTGACACAAGCTCAGGTGGTGAAATGGAGACTCAAAAAGATAATGAAAACTCAAGAAAATTGATCAGATCACTTGCACAACATATTATAATATAATGAGAGAAAAAAAATTGATTCATAGTAAGTGTTTATACAATTGTAGTTGAAAATAATGAAAGATACAATGTTACCAATTCATCATAGATCATAAAACTGATTCATAATGTTAATCAATGCTTCATCATGTGTATAGAGCCTCCTCCAAGCATGTGTATAGAATCACTAAGATGAAGAAAAGATAGAACCTCCTTGCTTTAAGTAGATGAACCACCTTCTTCAAAATATGTGTGTAGCCTCCATGTCCTTCAACTCCTCCATGTCTTCATCTCCTCCAAACTCCAATGCTTCAAGAGAATATTACACCTCCTCCTAGAGGGCTTCTTGAAGAATCTTTACAAGATTGGCTTGTTGGATGATGATCGAACCATGTGTTGGAGTTCGTGATCAACACACCACTACTGACATTAGTCAAACTCTCGCAAAAGAATAACCTTGGTGCTGGTCTTTCTCACATAGAGTAAATAATTATGCACAAAAATTTAGATTCACCACTTTCTGATTTAAACAATGCTAACAAAACAACTAAACAGAAACAAAGATCATTCACACACTTGCGCTGAATGATTTTGAGTAAAATACTTCATTAAGTTTTTGAAACTACAGAGAATACATTACGGATTGAGCAATTTCTGCTTCTACAAGGAAGATTTTTTCAGTACTGATTTAAGATCAGCCTGGAATGCCTGAACTTCTTGTTCTTGAGAAGACACTTCTTCTTCTTCTTCTTTCGTTGTCTTCCTAAAGACGTTTTCCTCCGTTTTTCCACTACATCCTTGCATGAACAAAATATAACGAATATAATCACGCGACATCCGTTCCTAACTAAATTGTAACTATCTATTAAAAATCCAAGTCAGCAAAATATGGATTCAACAAAACTCCGATGTAACACACTTCCAATACAACATATTTTGACTAAGCAACTTATCCCTCAACACCATGACCAAAGAATTTGTTTTGGGAGTAAAAGCTAGTTAGCTTTTATTGACGATGTAACTCCCAAGAGATCCACTTCTTTGACCTTACCATATTGCTTGCAATTGCAATTCCACTGATTTTCATGATTCAGATGTAGAATTCCTGATGTACTGACACCTACATCGTTATGAAACTCCTGATCTGATAATTCTATAACTATAGCGTTGGCTTGAGCGGCTTAGTGAGCCTGTTGTTGCTGCTGCCCCTGTTGATTATTTTGATTGTAGCGAACCACTGGTATACCCCTTTCTTCTATATGCTTCACCCATAAAGGACAATTGGGCGCTATCCAATGATTAGATGCTGAACAATACCCACACAACATCATCCTAGGTGTTCTACCTTGCTGATTTCCTTGTTGGTTTGCCTGTTCTCTCCATGGCGATCGTCCTTGTTATTGCATCTAAAAATTACCTCGTGCCTAGACTGGAATAGCCTGATTGGCAGTCAATTCATTTTTATTTCTATTGTCCTACCTTGAACTTTGCCCTTTATGCTTGGGGTTATACCAACACTGACTTGTTGTGTGTCCATCTTTATCACAAATGTGACAAAATCTTTTCTCTTTCGGAGCTATTATAGAATATCCATGTTTCTTTAACTTACTAATCAAAGCTTCCTCTTTACTTTGTTTACCTTTATGTTTGCGGTGCCTTCTCTCCATCACTTCTTCATCTTGAGTATCAGAATCAGAATCGGTTGTCCCTTTCTCTGATTCCATTCTTGAATCTGATTCAACATCTAAACTAGAATCACTATGTCTCTTCTTTGATCTACACTATATTCCCCTCTGGCTCTATATCGCACTCTAGCCTTAAGGTGCCTATGAATATCCTCATAGGCACCTGCACTCTGCTCTCATGATCTAGAGGTGGTATAGGTGTCCTGAAAATAGATAGATAAAAAATATGTGTTCTAGTATCATTAAAAGAATTGTGAAAAAAAACATACATATGAGGCTTCCTGCATGTGGAGCTGTAGAAGAGCCCTCCTCTGATTGCTGGGTAAGCATCTGGATCGTAAAATCTAGCTCATCATCAGGCATCTCTGAATACTCATGCATGATGGTCCCTTAAGTATCAGGCGGAACTCTTGCTCTCATAAGACGTTTTATGAGAGTGAGTTTTGCCTTTCTCTCTCTACTAGGATCCATACTGCCTGTACATATAAAACAAAATGGGTTAGAAATCAATATATGTACGTGTACATATGTATGTGTGTATATGTTTATCTAGGTGTATATGTGAGTTTGTGTATGCATGTAAGCATGTATGTAAGCATATGCATGTGCATTATGTATGAAAATGTATGCATGTGTGTGTATGTGTGTGTGCATGTAAGTATGTATGTGTGTGTATTCATGTAAGTATGTATGTATGTATGCATATGCATATGCATATGCATTACGTATGCATATGCATATGCATTACGTATGCATATGCATATGCATTACGTATGCATATGCATATGCATTACGTATGCATATGCATATGCATTACGTATGCATATGCATATGCATTATGTATGCATATGTATGCATGTATGTGTATGTCTGTGTATGTGTCTCTATGTGTGTGTATGCATATATGTGTGTGTATTTCTCTATGTGTGTGTCTATGCATATATGTGTGTATGTCCATGTGTGTGTGTGTGTCTATGTGTGTGTGTGTCTATGTGTGTATATACATGTGTATCTGTATATATGTGTGTCTATATGCATTTGTATGTATGTGTGTGGATGTGTGTGGATGTGTGTGTGTAAGTGTGTATGTTTCTATGTGTGTATGTGTGTGTGTATATGTGTGTGTCCATGTGTGTATATACATGTGTATCTGTATATATCTATCTATATGCATGTGTGTGTCTGTGTGTAAATGTGTGTGGATGTGTGTATGTGTGTGTGTGTAAGTGTGTATGTGTCGATGTGTGTATGTGTGTGTGTATGTGTGTATGTGTGTATGTGTCTGTGTGTGTGTATATGTGTGTGTGTGTACTTGTGTGTGTGTAAGTGTGTATGTGTCTATGTGTGTATGTGTGTGTGTATGTGTGTGTGTCTATGTGTGTATGTCTCTGTGTATGCATGTGTATGTGTGTGTAAATCTGTGTGTATATGTGTGTGTATGTGTGTGTGTGTGTATGTGTGTGTATGTGTGTGTATGTGTGTGTATGTGTGTGTATGTGTGTGTATGTGTCTGCATGTGTATGTGTCTATGTGTGTATGTGTATGCATGTAAGCATGTATGTATGCATATGCATGTGTATTTATGTGTGTGTATGCATGTAAGTATGTATGTATGCATATGCATATGCATTATGTATGCATGTATGTGTATGTGTGTGTATGTCTCTCTATGTGTGTGTGTGCATGCATATATATGTGTGTATGTGTGTGTGTGTGTGTCTACGTGTGTGTGTGTGTGTCTATGTGTGTATGTGTATGTGTGTGTAGGTGTGTGTTTGCATGTAAGCATCTAGGTATGCATATGCATGTGCATTATGTATGCATATGTATGCATATGTATGCATATGTATGCATGTGTGTGTGTATGTGTGTGTATGCATGTAAGTATGCATGTATGCATATGCATATGCATTATGTATGCATATGTATGCATGTATGTGTATGTGTGTGTATGTCTCTCTACGCGTGTGTGTGTATGCATATATGTGTGTGTATGTGTCTATGTGTGTGTGTCTATGTGTGTATGTGTGTATGCATATATGTGTGTGTATGTGTCTATGTGTGTGTGTCTATGTGTGTGTATGTGCCTATGTGTGTGTGTCTATGTGTGTGTGTCTATGTGTGTATGCATATATGTGTGTGTATGTGTCTATGTCTGTGTGTCTATGCGTGTATGTGTGTGTGTGTCTATGTGTGTATGTGTGTGTCTATGTGTGTATATACGTGTGTATCTATATATATGTGTCTGTATGCATGTGTATGTGTATGTAAATGTGTCTGGATGTGTGTGCGTGAGTGTGTATGTGTCTGTGTCTCTGTGTGTATGTGTGTATATGTGTGTGTGTATATGTGTGTGTGTGTCTATGTGTGTATGTGTGTGTGTCTATGTTTTTATGCATGTGTCTATGTGTGTGTATGCATGTGTATGTGTGTGTATGCATGTGTATGTGTGTATGTAAATTTGTGTGTGTAAATTTGTGTGTATGTGTGTGTATGTGTCTATGTGTGTGTATCTATGTGTGTGTCTATGTGTGCATATAAGTGTGTATGTGTATATCTATGTGTGTATGCATGTGTATGTGTGTGTGGAAATGTGTGTGGATGTGTATTCTTTTGTGTGTGTAAGTGTGTATGTGTCTATGTATGTATGTGTGTGCCTATGTGTGTGTGTCTATGTGTGTGTATATGTGTGTGTCTATGTGTGTATATATGTGTGTGTATACATGTGTATGTGTGTGTGTAAATCCTTGTATGTGTGTGTATGTGTGTGTATGTGAGTGTATGTGTGTGTATGTGTCTATGTGTGTCTATGTGTGTGTATGTGTGTGTATGTGTATGTATGTGCGTGTATGTGTGTGTGTGTCTATGTGTGTGTCTATGTGTGTATATATATGTGTGTGTACGGATGTGTATGTGTATGTGTATGTGTGTGTGTATGTGTGTGTGCATGTGTCTATGTGTGTATGTGTGTGTTTCTATGTGTGTATGTGTGTGTATGCATGTGTATGTGTGTGTGTAAATCTGTGTGTGTAAATCTGTGTGTATATGTGTGTGTATGTGTCTCTATATGTGTATGTGTCTATGTGTGTGTATGTGTATGCATGTATGTATGTATATGTATGTGTATTATGTATGCATATGTATGTGTATATGTGTGTGTCTATGTGTGTATATGTGTGTGTATGTGTGTGTGTCTATGTGTATGTGTGTGTGTCTGTGTGTGTATATGTGTGTGTATGCATGTGTACATGTGTGTGTAAATCTATGTGTGTATGTGTGTGTGTGAGCGTACCTTGCTTCCTTGAGGTTGTGTGTGTTGAACCGGTAGCTCGATCTCTTTCTCTCTCTCTCTCTCTCTCTCTTTCTCTCTCTCTTTCTCTCTCCCTCTCTCTCTCTTTCGCACGTGCGTCTCAATCCCGACACAAATGTGCCCGGAGAAATCAAAATTTTTTTTAACATTCTAGAGTGTCACTTATGCGACACTCTAAAATATTAGGATGTCGTTTATGCGACACTCTAGCATTGCAGGCAGTTTTCCAACATCGGTAAGAGCGTCGCTAGAGAGCAATGCTCCTTTTGATGCACATTTTGAGCATCCCATAAGCGACGCTTTCCATCGCTTATGCGATAGGTCATGTTTAAAAAAAAAGTCTTGTCGCTTATGCAACGCTAGTGTTGCATAAGCAATGGGATCTGCTTTTTCTTTTCATTGGGGGGTGTCGCTATGTCCCCTATTTCTAGTAGTGCAATGACTAGCTGAGAGGATTTAGGGAATGGAACAAGTGTGACAAAAGTCTTATTTTCAATCTTTCACAACACATCTGCAACAATATGATAGGACACATTCAAGACCTAGACTCAAGCATGAGAGTTTGGAAAACCTTGGAGAGGATCTACTCTAGTATTAAAGCAAGAAAGATTCAACTAAAAAATGAGATGAAAAATCTACAAAAAACCTCAAAGAGTAGCATCAATGTCACCCTAGACAAGAATGAGTACCATGTTAAGGAGCTCCACCTCCTTGTGAATCCATGGAGACATGAGTATGTGCAAGAAGGTGAAGGTGAGTAGCACACTAGATGCACACACATACACAGACACACACAAGGTAGAGAAAAAAGAAGCAACAATGGAGGATTACTTATATTCATTAACAAGATCTCTCAATACAGAAATCGATCAACAATCCACCCTAGAAAATGATCTCTCTAACTCTTTTTATAAATTTCTAAGAGTTTTGGCCGGTTTCAAACCTATTGTTTGACATACTTAAAAATTAGGTCCTAAACTTCTTTTGACGCACCTAATGAACTCTAAAAATTATGAAATTGGGAATGTAAATTTTGCATAAGCTCCTCAATATTGAGGATGCCTTGGTTTGTATAAAATGGAGTTTTAATTTATTTAAAATTGGGAATTTTCCTTCGAAAGCAAAAGATAAAAATCATTGTTGCATGTTGAGTGGTATTTGTAATCTTTAAAAGTGTGGTATCTTTAAAAAATGACAGCTTGGCCTCACATGAACTCTCATATCCTTGATCATGCATTCAAGGGACGACAAAGACAAAGAGGGGGAGAGTGTTGCAGAGGAAAGAAGCACAGAAAAACAAGCCCCAAAAGTTTTCAAATTATGGGCACAAATTTTCTTCTTCAAGTTTTTAGGAAATACATTGTGAGCCATGTATATCCATTAGAGGAGTCCTCTAGATGCACAAAACCCCAATTGTTGTAACATAAATAGCAAGAAGTTAGTATTTTACAATAAAAGTGCCAGTCTCTTGTGTGAAAGGACCATTTTTTGGGCACATGTATATAAGTCACTTGATGACTCTTTGTAAGAGCCTTTTGCCATTGTGAGGAATCAAGTTGAATTTTTTAATTTTCCTCTTCTTTGTTGAGTATCTTCTTCTCCAAGATCTTGTGTGTGTGTTTTTCATGCTTGAAATGTGTGTTTCGCAGTGTTTTCTACCCCATTCCCTCTTGTTTTCATGATTGTAATGTGTGTGTGAAGCTTGGTGAGCTATGGGGTGAAGTAGTGTTTCCCACCATTCACTATTTCGCTCATAACTTGAAGCACGTTTGTCGAATTCGACTAAAAATATCACCATTAGATGTGTCTTATCGAGAGCTTGAAAATGATTTGCAGTTCTAACTTGAGAGAGAAGTCCAAATTTGTGCTTATTGTTGTTGCAAGTATCACGACATGCATTTTTCGAGGATAACAAGTAGGAGAGGTAGCTAAACTAAGTTACATGGATAGTAGCAATGTCACTTCATTTACCATCATGTGTGCACACATCTTCAAACACTTGATATGTCTAATCTTATGGATTGATAATTAAACATGTATTAATCCACCACTATACGCACTTGTGGGGCGATTGAGGTATAGTGTCAGTTTACACAAGTCCCTAAGGTTCTACAATTTAGGTACACACATTTTTGGCATATCAAGTCCCTCGCAACAACACCAAAAATATGTGTACCTAAGTCGTAGAACCTTGGGGACTTGTGTCAACTGAGACTATGCCTCAATCGCCCCACAAGTGTGTATAGTGGTGGATTCATGCACATTTAATTATCAATCCATGAAATTAGACATATCAAGTGTATGAAGACGTGTGCACACATGATGATAAATGAAGTGACATTGTTACTATGCATGTAACTCAGTTTAGCTACCTCTCCTACTCGTTATCATCTGAAAATGCACATCATGATATTTACAATAGTAGTAAGCACGAATTCAAATTTTTCTCTCATCTTAGAACTCCAAATATGGTCAATAGCAGGTTCATGGATGCTCTCGATGAGATGCATCTAATGGTGATATTTTCCATGTAATCTGACAAACGTGCTTCGAGTTATGAGCGAAATAGTGAATGGCAGGAAATACTACTTCGGCTCCACAACTCACCAAACTTCGCACACACATTACGCTCATGAAAACAATAGGGAATGGGGTAGACAACATTGCTGAGCACACATTCCAAGCATGAAACACACACAGAAGCTCTTGGAGAAGAAGATACTCAGCAGAGAAGAGGCAAATTCAAAAATTTAACTTGGTTCCTTACAATGGCAAAAAGTTCTTACAAAGAGTCATCAGGTGAATCATATACATGTGCCCTAAAAATGGTCTTTTCACACAAGACACCAACACTTTTATTGGAAAATACTAACTTCCTATTATTTTACAAGGATTATGTTACAACAATAGGGGTTCTATGCATCTAGAGGACTCCTCTAGTGCATTTGCATGGCTCATAATGTATTTCATAGAAAATTGAAGAAGAAAATTTGTGTCCATAATTTGAAAATTTTTGGGGCTTGCTTTTCTATGCCTCTTTCCTTTGCAACAATACATTATTCCATGGGAAGGCTCTTAAATTATCTCTTTTCTTGCTCCCAAAAGTGGAGATTTGCAAAAACATTAGCACATGAAATTTTCCCACAAAAGTATCGAAACCTTAAATAGTCCCTTTTGTTATAGATCCCATAGAGGGTACCAATCTGAGATAGTTTGTGAACTCCTCCTTGGGCGCTCATGCCTAGGAACGTTCCTCATTGTTTCCACCCAATCGCTGAGCTCATATTGCTTCTTGTGATGATGAGAGATACTACTCTCTTAGGGAAGAGACTCCTCTCTCCCCCCTTCTACCAAATGGGCCTAATGCCGCTTGTTATGCCATGTGGCATGTGTGCTACTTCATCCAAGAGGGTGTGCATCCATAATGTGACACACATGCACTAAAAACCTTCAGATAAGGTAGATCCATTTTTTTACCATACCAAGCTTCATGTGGGCTTAAAGCATGTACACTTGAACTTGGGTAGTTATTCATGATGTAGTTGGTTGTACTTGCTGCATTTTCCCAATAGCAATTTGAAACATTCATCTTGTTGATCATGGGCCTTGCCACTTTAGCTATGTGCCTATTTTTCATCTCCAATGTCTTCAGGCTTAACTTTGCATTTAGACAATTGGGATCTTCTTTTCTCTATAGAATCATGTATCCCTATTGTTGCTCCTACAAGATACCTATTGTATTGTATATGTGTTTTCAATATTAGTCTAGTGGTATTAAGAAATGAAGCAAAACATAAAGAAAGAATTTACCTTGCTCTTCATAATATGTGCTTTGGTATCCTTTAAATTTTGGAAAAGAAAGTGTATGTGTTTAAACTTTATCTTTCTCATATTACAATCAACATGAAGAGGTGCAAAATGATTTATATGACAATGGATATTGCATGCCCTATTCCTTAGATGGAAAAAGATATTACATATCATTCTTATGCACCCTACACAGTTTCTCTTCTCATTCCTTAATTTAAGTTTAAAGTCAAGTTTAAAGTCAAGTTTAAGTTCTAGCATTGGATGCGTTAAAAGGGTTAAGAATATGTTTTGTAGAAGGAATGTACATTCTCTAAGAAAATCTTCCAAAAAATATGAAAAATTGAGCTGACGTAACTTCTTAAGCACAAAATGTTAGGTGAGGGAGACAAGGATCTAAAAGAGAGAGAATGAGGCATATTCACTTTTCATATCTAAAGCTAACATATTAGTCTTTTGTGACACTCACTTAAGGAAAATTTTCAAAGCATGATTAGACTTAATCCATTTAATGTGGAAAATAAGGTGGCCCTTGAAGACCCCAAACTCTTCTTATGTTCTGTCAAGTTGCAATCAGAGATTAGGTGGATAACACAAAAACACCGGCCTAGACCAAAGTATTTCTATAATGGATGCTAAACAGAGGTTTTTTGAACAAAAAAAAGGGAGCATCCTAGTGAGCACTTAAATGTAGAAGACTTCATTCCATGATGGAGGGATAAAATTGAAGTAACTCCAATGATTTCCCTGTTGAGAAAGAGATAACACATTCAATTATCTATAATACATAAAAATTCTACAAACAATTTACCTCACATAGAGAAAAAGATAAAATAAGATCAATTATCTATAATACGAGAAGATACACTTTAAAATATGGGAACAATGTTGGTGTTTGTATAGGGAATCATAGCATTCATGGGATTGGTGTTCTTATGAAATCTTGTTGATGCAAGAGAATCCAAGCCCACATACTTGGATAACTAGCATATATCTCATATAGTCATATATGATCAGTCCCTTGTAAATGCAATACCTTTTACCTTTGTAAAAAATGCCTTACTTCCACATGGAGTTAGGAAGCATCAAATCTCTAGTTATTTGGTAAATGATTGATGAGAGAACATATCCTATAGTTTAGGATTCACTTTTAGGTAAGAATTTGAAATTTGGATTCAAATCTTGGCTCCAAACTCAACTGTAAAAGTAGATCAAAAGACACACGGGGAATGTCTTGAGTGTAGAGAGCAATAGAGATGGACCTTATGCAATTTGAGAGCTCACTCCATATCTCAATCACTATCCTCACATTGTGCAATAGATTATTGCCAATGAGATTGTATTTCTATGTGATATAATACATATATTTTGATTATATATCTAGTTCACTTCTATGTTATGACTACTTTAGAATAATGATCTTCTTAGAGCTTGTTCTCAGTGCATGGTTGATCCTTTGATGTTTTTTAAAGCACTCTAGCTTCATCATATTGTCTAGTTTATAGCCACAAAGTTTCATGATTAGTGATTCTCTAAATCATGAGATATATTCACTTCATTACTCTTTGGTTTGTTGATTGATGCATCCCGAAAATGTCGGGCAAGTCCTATGATTTGCTAAACATCATACTTAGTGTGGATTTCATATTTTATATTGAAATCATGCATGATTGGTAGCTATCTAAGTTAATTAGATATCACTAAAAGGAATTTTGCTAAGTGCTAGTAGGCTGAGAGTGTTGGGTGTGTGTAGAAGTGTGAGAGACACATAAGAAGTACACACAAGGAGCACAAACGCAGCAAGACACACAGAGAAGACGATGGCTGGAATAGCTCTCTCTATTGATCGATGAACTGAACTGAAGTAAGAGCTGAATAATATCCCTAAGTACAAAGTACCACCACATATGAGAGTATGAAGTATGTGGTAACATGGGGAAAAAACCTCTAGCCAGCACTAGAGTAAAAAGTGCCCATGTATAGGGAAAAGGTTCACATCAAAGCTACACGAGGAACACATAAGTGTAACAAACCCCCCTGGAGCGAATGATGTGAACACATACAGGGAGTGACAGATCAGCCCCCACAAGGTAATAAGCCTAAAGCTTTGCGAAAAGCTTCAAACTTTTTCCGTGGAAGAGCTTTGGTGAATATGTCTGCCACATTATCTTGTGTAGGCACATATACCAAATCAATATCTCCTGCATGAAGGCGCTCTCACACATAGTGATAATGCACCTCAATATGTTTGGTCCGTGCATGAAACACTGGGTTTCGTGCAACAGCCAAAGCACTCTGACTATTTGTGAGAATATGCGTAGCAGCATCAATCTCCATGCAAAGATCCATCAATAGGCGTCTCAGCCATATACACTCCACTGTAGTTGTGAAAACTGCCCTGTACTCAGCTTCACAACTCGATGTCGCCACTGTAGGTTGCTTCTTACTCAACCAAGATATGCATGAGTCTCCAAGGAAAAAGCAATTACCACTAGTGGACACGCGAGTATCATAACAACCAGCCCAATCACTATCTGTAAAAGCGTGCAAGCATGGCTGAACATCTCTGCCATAAAAGAGACCTAAGCTCAAAGTGCCTCGAAGATATCTAAACACACGTTTCACCGCTTGCCAATGCTTAGTGCCAGGGCTATGCATGAATCGACTCAACTAGGAAATTGCATACTGTATATCCGGCCTTGTGTTGCATGCATATATAAGACATCCCACAACTTGCTGATAAAGAGAAGTGTCAAATGCATCATTGGAATCCTCAATTGAGAATCTAAATCCTGTCTCAACTGGTGTGGAAACTGGCTTGCAATCCTCAAAGTCAAAATGCTGAAGTAGTTTTTCAACATACTTTGCTTGATGCATAACAATTCCCCCCTCAACGGATACAAACTGGATGCCAAGATAGTAGCTCAAAAGACCAAGATAAGTGACATCAAAAGTATGCTGCAAATCAGCCATAAGAATGTCAAGTTTTGCATCACATGACCCAGTCAAGAGTATGTCATCAACATAAAGAACAAGCACTATAAGATCAGCCCCATTTTTGCGTACATAGAGTGTGCTTTCAATCGGACTACATGTGAAGCCAAGAGCAATCAAGTGCTTATGTATTTTGTCATACCATGCACGTGGAGCTTGCTTGAGACCATACAAAGCTTTATGCAAGCGACAAACCATATGCTCTTTCCATTTCATAGCAAATCCAGGAGGTTGCTTCACATAGACCTCTTCTTGCAAATCTCCATTCAAGAAGGCTGTTTTTATGTCCAATTGATGCACTTTCCAACCTCGATGGGCAGCCAATGCAACCACGGTACGAATGGTAGTCATGCGTGAAGTAGGTGCAAAAGTTTCCTCATAGTCAATGCCATATTGTTGCGCATATCCTTTGGCAACCAATCTAGCTTTGTAGCGATCAATGCTACCATCAGATTTTCTCTTAATCTTGTAAACCCACTTTGTACCAATGGCATTCTTTCCTTTTGGCAATTCACATAACTCCCAAGTACCATTCCTATGTATGGAATCCATTTCTGATTGCATAGCACTCACCAATTGTGGATCGTCACATGCATCTTCAAAAGAAAGTGGCTCTTCATTACATGTTGTAGCAATAAGAGAATAATCCACAAAATTACTTGATGCATGGTGTGAGCTTGACCTTGTTCTACCAAGTAAAGGTGCACTCAATTGGCTGTCCTGCAAAGTTTGTTTCAGCCACTTTGGCATAGATTGTGCACTCTTGATAGACATGCGTTCATTATGTAAAACATCTTCAATATGTACATCATGCGTGGGCTGAATTTCATGCTCAGTTTCAGCCATATTTTGTCGCATATGTTCAGCCATATGTGGCTGGAAATTTCCAACAGTTTTGATATTTTTTGGCTGAATTTTTTCAGCCATGTTTGGCTGAAAATTATCCACATTTTCAGCCCTATTTGGCTGGAATTTTTCAACCCTTTGAACCTCAGTTGGCTGGTCTACATGGCCATAGTCAAGCGCACCATTTTGGAACAAAGGCATGAGTGTATCAAACACATTTTGTGAGCTAACTGTTGGCAGTTTTTTGCGTTCAAGTAGAGGGAAAACTGAATTTTCAGCAAATACCACATCTCGACTAACAATAATTGTGTTCGTCAATGGATGGTACAACCGATATCCCTTACTTTCAGCACTATAACCAACAAATATACATTTCTTTGCCTTGTCATCAAGTTTGTGACGTTGTTGTGATGGCACAAGAGCATATGCCAAACAACCAAACACACGCATATGACTAACCATAGGCTTATGACCATTCCAAGCCTCATAAGGAGTGATGACTCTCAATGCTTTTGTAGGGCAGCGATTCAACACATAATTTGCACACATGACCGCTTCCATCCAAAACTTATGAGGAAGATGCTTTCCTTTAACCATACATCGTGCCATTTCAAGTAAAGTTCTATTTTTACGCTCGGCAACACCATTTTGTTGAGGTGTATATGGCACCATACATTGGTGTGAAATACCTCTTTCACGAAGAAAAACATTAAACTCATGTGACATGTACTCACCACCATGATCCGTGCGTAGAGTCAAAAGATTTTGTGAAGAAAAATTTTAAGCCATAGCTAAAAATGCTTTGAAGCAAGAAAATACCTCATTCTTTGCTTTCATAGGATACACCCATGTATGGCGAGTAGCATCATCAATGAAGGTAACAAAATATACATGCTTCACAAAAGATGGAGTCTTGACCGGACCACATACATCACTATGAACAAGTTGCAATTTTCTTGTAGTGTGTGTGTGACTATCTTTTGGAAAAGAAGCACGATGCATTTTTCCATGAATGCAACCTTCACATGCATGCTTTTCAATGGACTCAAGTGTAGGCAAGCCAATAACCATGTCCTTCTTTTGCAAGTAGAGCAAACTATTGAAGTTTAAATGACCAAAACGAGCATGCCAAAGCTCCATTTCAGACATGGAAGAAGTATGAGCAACCAAGGCATTCGAGGCAGCCCTCTTGTATGTATCCATGCGATACAAACCATCACATAATGTACCGGACATCACGATAACATCGCCATTGCTGAAATCATGAACCATACACTTATCATCAACAAAGTGTACATGAAGTATAGCTTTGGCAATCAACGGAACTGAAATTAAGTTCTTCTTGATACCGGGCACATACAATGCATTTTTCAAGAGAATCACACCTCCATTTGCAACCGTAAGCTCAATTTCTCCTACTCCAATGATAGGATAAGAGGCATTGTTTGCACACACCACATGTCCTCCTTTAGGTGCATCGTTCAAAGAGGCAAAAAATCTTTTGCATGATGTTATGTGCTTTGAAGCACCACTATCAAAGAACCAATCCGAATCAGCCTCACTCACAACCATACATTTAGAATGTAAAGAAACATCATAATGACATGTAACAAGACATGCCCAAAAATCTTGAGCCATGTTAGCTTCATCATTCTTTGCATTTGCTGAATTTTCAGCAATAGACATGCCCGATTCCTTCTTCTTTTCATTGCGTTTAGCAAGCTTTCTACATTCATCAATAGTATGACCAGCCTTCCGGCAATATTTGCATCTCTTCTTCTTTTGCAAATCGCCATCATTAGAGGAATGAGTGGAAGAGGAAGCTTGAGGCTTTGGTTTTGATGAACCAAAAGCTGAACCATACTTGCTTTTCCCCTTTTGTGAGATAGCAAGTGCTTGCGTTCCTTCAATCAAACCACTCCTATTCACTCTAGATTGCTCTTCTTGCAAAAGAAGAGACACAACCTCATCAAATGCATACATATTAGGATTTCCTTTTGCAACCAAACGAAGTGTAGTAGCAAAGCTTTGAAAAGATTCCGGTAATCCTTTCAACAATGTAGAAATGAGTGATGCATCTAGAATGATCTCATCTATGTTTGCCAATTGCTCTTTCAAGTCCTTGATGCGTGTCACATACACATCCACTGACTCATTTTCAGCCATATATACATCCTCAAGTTGCTTCCTCAAGTATGCAACACGTGCTTCATTATGCACGGCATACAAAGAAGCAAGAGTGTCCCATGCCTGTCGTGATGTAGAAACATGAGCGAATGTGTGGAACTATATGACGCTTCACTGAAAGCGCAATCAAAGCATGAGCTTGAGCATCTTTTCCATCCCATCTAAGCTACTCCTGTGTAGGTGGAGAAGGAGAAACCACTATACTCGAAGAAGAAGCTCCATCTGTGACAGTAGACTGTGAAGTAGAAGCACCTGCCGGTCTTCGATCTACATCTGCCACTATGTTCCAAAGTTGTTTTGCAACAAGAAGGTGCTTCATCATGTAAGACCACATCGGATAGTTGGTCCCATCAAGCTTATCTTCAGCTTGAAGCATGCCAAACAAGTCATTGCTGCCCGCCATTTCACTAGGGAACAAGAATGTGACAAAATCTTCACTTCGACGAAAACTGAAATGAGTGCTGAAATTTCAGCTCATAAACCGTCACTCTGATGGCGATTCTGACTGCACGAATGGCTTTGAAATGGGGGTAAAACCCGAGCGCACCTGGCGGAAATGTTTCCGGGCTGCTGAAATTCACACTTCTATGCTCTGAAGTCGATTTGCACTGTTAAAATGCGCGCGCGCCGCGACGCGAAAAACCGAAACTTGAGAAGAAGCTGAACCTGCTCTGATACCACCGTTGGGTGTGTGTAGAAGTGCGAGAGACACACAAGAAGCACACACAAGGAGCACAAACGCAGCAAGACACACGGAGAAGACGATGGCTGGAATAGCTCTCTCTATTGATCGATGAACTGAACTGAAGTAAGAGTTGAATAATATCCCTAAGTACAAAGTACCACCACATATGAGAGTATCAAGTATGTGGTAACATGGGGAAAAAACCTCTAGCCAACACTAGAGTAAAAAGTGCCCATGTATGGGGAAAAGGTTCACATCAAAGCTACACGAGGAACACATAAGTGTAACAGAGAGCATTGTGCATTATACTGAACATATGTAGAGACTAAAATAGCAAGTCTATGACCTTGGATCAATTTCTTGCTCATCTGTTTTGATCCGTCGATTAGTGGATCATGTTTCAACACACATAGGTGATTATTTGTGATCATTAGCAAGCTAAGGAGGCCCACTACACTCTCCATCATTTGTTCTTAACTGGTGTGAAGCAGTTTGTTGCAGCACCACTTCATCTTTGAAGACTATCCACCATCTCCTCTAATAGTGGTATGAGAGCAACAACAAGCAAGATGGGAGATGGATTTCCATCATTCATTGACATATTGGACAGAAACAGCTACCTAGCATGGCCACTAAGGATGCAAGCCTACCTCCAAGGAAGAAGTCTATATGGATACATCTCAAGAGATGAAGAGATGCCAACATTCAGGAGCAAACATCAACCCACAAGGGAAGATCAAGAAAGGTTGACCACATAGTGTGCAAAGGATGCTCTTGCCAGAACTTATCTACTTAACTCAATATCTAATTTCTTATTGCCTCACATTAGGAACTGCAAGACCTCCCAAGAGACTTGGCAAGTACTTTCCTCATATTTCTCATCAAATACAAGAGCTAGGAAGAACCAGCTATGGATGGAGTTTACAACCAAAAAAAAGAAGCCAAAACAAAGTGTGGTTGATTAAGTGACCAAGATGAAGGATGTGGCTGACCAACTTGCAAGCATTGGAGAGGAGATAGAAGAAGAAGAAGATGTAGTAAGGCAGATCATAAATGGAATCAAGGCTGGTGATAAGTGGGAGTCCTTCACCACAAGAGTGGACCTTCATATGGATATGCAGATACCTGACCTCAACACCTTGATGGGACAACTCTTTACCCATGGGACAAAGATCAACAAGAATGGTGACAACTCTAGAGGTAATCAATCTTCTGCCCTTTATACAGATAGAAATAAAAGCAAGGGTAAAGATAAGAGCAAAAAGAATGAAGAGGTAGTTAGTACCTCTCAAGTGAACTTCACAAGTAAAGGAAAAGGTATAGAGGAAGGGGCAGAGGAGGAAAGCAAGGCACGGGGGAGATCCTACAATACTCCACCTTGCAACATTTATGGCCTAACCAACCACACCACAAAAGAATGCTTCGAGAACACAAGGAATCAAAGGGGAGCGGCCTCCATACAGGTAGCCATGGACAATCCAGAGGTAGGTTCAGCAATGGTGGAAGTAATTATCATTACAAGTACAACCAAGGCTACAACAAAAACAATTATCAAGGAGGTTTCAAAGGAAGAAGAGATTATAACAACTACATAGAAGACCAACAAGATTCATTACTGATCATGAACATGACATCCAAGTTAGGTAAAGATGATGAACACAGTTTCTACATTGATTTTGGTTGCTCCAATCATGTGGCTGGAAATGTAGCATTGCTATGTGATCTTGAAGAACCTAAAGGGGAGCATGAAGTGCAAATAGGTGATGATACTAGACATTCTGTTAAGAAAATTGGAAATGTGAAGGCTTTTGATGGTAACATGAACCTCTTAAGTAATGTTGTATATGTGCCAACCATAACTAAAAACATAATCAGTGTTGGATAGATTATTGAGAAAGGGTTACATGTGAGATTCACAAGGCATGGAGCTTATGTGGAAGACCCGCGACAAGGATTCAAAAGGATTGCAAAAGGTGAGAAATCTAGTAGACTCTTTACATTCGAGATTGAAGACACAAAAAACATTGCGCTCTTCAATTACAAAGATCAAACCCTATGTGAACTAGAGATATGGCATAAAAGGCTAGGTCATATAGAAGAAACAACACTAAAACAAATATGCAGGGATCAAAGTGTGCTTGGCATTCCAAATGTGTCCAAGCAACACATGATATAAAAATGTGGAGCATGCCAATCTGGCAAAGCTACCATTCAACATAAAAGGGCACATGTGTGAAGACTACTTGGAGCTTGTACACACTGATGTGTGGGGTCCTAGTAGAGAGCCATCAATCTCAGGTTCAAGGTACTATGTTTCATTCATAGATGATTACAGTTGATGGAAAATCCTTTACTTTAGGAATCATAAGGATGAAGTATTTACATGTTTCAAAAAGTATTTGGGTGATTGGTTGAGAAGCAGACAGGTAGAAGCTTGAAGAGGATGAGATCTGATGGAGGTGGTGAGTATCTTTCATATGAATTTGATTTATTCTTATAGGACAAAGGTATAAAGAGATCAATCACAACAAGATATACTCCTAAACTAAATGGAGTGGTAGAGAAGAGGAACAGATTGATAGTGGAAGCTGCAAGGTCAATGTTGAATGAGAAGAAACTACCCAATTACCTATGGGTTGAGGCTATTTCCACAACCACATACTTGGCTAACAAGCTCCCATCCAAATCCTTGGATGGAATGACACCATATGAAGCACGGAATGGTAGGAGACCCTCATTGGAACATTGTAAAATCTTTGGGTGCATTGCTTATGCACATACACCCTCACAAATTAGAGGGAAGCTTGATCCAAAAGCTAAAAAGTGTATCTTCATTGGCTATGAGCAAAACGAGAAGGGTTATAGGTTGTACAATCCCACTAATAAAGGATTTACAGTTAGTAGGGATGTAGTGTTTGATGAAAATAATTCATGGTTTGAAGATGATTGCAAGAAGATCAAGTTAGCTTATGATTTGGAAAGTGATTTTTCAACTCTCACTCAAGAAGACCAACAAGTACTAGAAGATGTCGATTCAGAGGATGAAGAGCAGATTGACTTCAAGGCTTGGAAGCCAAAAGGAAAGACCAAGTTCAAGAAATTGGAAGACATTCCAGAGTCCTCCAACCAAGCACTCAAAAGATCTCAAAGGGAGAATAGAAAACCAATACAGCATGGCTATGACACATCACTAGTCACCAAGCATTCCATGTACATCACTAAAGACTCTATGACAAAAGAACCTTATTCATTTGAAGAAGCAAATGAGAAGAAGGAATGGAGAGAAGCCATGAAGGAAGAGGTTGAAGCACTTCAAGAAAACAATACTTGGGATTTCGTTCCCAAGAAGCCAAGTATGAAGGTAATAGGATCCAAGTGGATATATAAAATTAAGAAGAACTCAGATGGTTCTATAAACACGTATAAGGCAAGGATAGTAGCAAAGGGGTTTGCTCAAGCTCATGGAGTGGATTATTAAGAAACTTTTTCACCTATGGCCATGTGTCTATGTGGATGACATTATCATTACAAGGAATGATGCTAATGGCATCAAGCAGGTTAAAGCTCGAATGATGGAAGAATTTAAAATGAGTGATCTTGGTTTGTTAACATACTTTCTTGGCCTAGAACTTGTGTATATAGATTCTGGTGTGTATATTACTCAGAGGAAGTATGTTCATGATATGTTGATAAAATTCAAGATGGAAAACACCAAAATTATAGGTACACCCATGGAACGCAATCATAATCTTAGTTCTTATGAGGGAGAACTTCTTGAGGATATTACATGCTACCAAAAAACTTGTTGGGAGTGTCAACTATGCAACCCGAACAAGAGTGGACATTGCTTATGGAGTAAGTACATTAAGCCAATTTATGCATGCACCAAGAAAGACTCATAGGGAAGTTTTCAAGAGGATCCTAAAGTATCCAAAGGGTACTATAAATGAAGGGTTGGTTTACCCATTCACTTTTGATTTAGACATAAAGATGTATTCTGATGCAGATTACGCTGGCTCCAAGGATGGCAGGAGGAGTAGCTCATGTTACTTGTGCTTTGCAGGTTCAAAGCTAATATCATGGTCGCCAAAGAAGCAACCAATTGTGGCATTGTCATCTATAGAGGTAGAATACAAAGGCTTAGCAAATGCAACACAAGAGGCTATGTGGCTCAAGCAACTCTACACAAATTTGTGGTTACACTCTTACACTCCAATGATTTTTGGAGACAACACTAGTTCACTTCATTTGGCTGCTTATTTTGTATATCATGCAAGGGCTAAGCACATTGAAGTGCACTATCATTATGTAAAGGAGAAATTGCTTAGCAAGGACACTCAATTTTCCTATGTATCAACTCATTTGCAATACGTAGATATACTCACAAAGTTTCTAGATGGAACTAAGATGAACAGGTTCAAATCGATGATTGGTTTACAAGAGATCAAGAAGGATTGAAGGCCAAGCATGTTAGGCTTGAGGAGGAGCTATTGGTGCAAGAGAATCCAAGCCCACATACTTGGATAACTAGCATATATCTCATATAGTCATATATGCTCAATCCCTTGTAAAAGCAATTACCTTTTACCTTTGTAAAGAACTCCTTACTTCCATGTGGAGTTAGGAAACATCAAATCTCGAGTTATTTGGTAAATGATTGATGAGAGAACATATCCTATAGTTTAGGATTCACTTTTAGGTAAGCATTTGAAATTTGAATTCAAAGCTTGGCTCCAAACTCAACTATAAAAGGAGATCAAAAGACACACGTGGAATGTCTCGAGTGTGGAGAGCAATAGAGAGGGACCTTATGTGATTTGAGAGCTCACTCCATAGCTCAATCACTACCCTCACATTGTGCAATAGATTATTGCCAATGACATTGTATTTCTATGTGATCTAATAAATATATTTTGATTATATATCTAGTTCACTTCTCTACTATGACTACTTCATAATAGTGATCTTCTCAGAGCTTGTTCTCAGTGCATGCTTGATCATTGATGTGTTTTAAAGCATCATAGATTCACCATACTGTCTAGTTTATAGCTACAAAGTTTCATTATTATTGCTTCTCTGAATCATGAGATATATTCACTTCATTACTCTCTAGTCTATTGACTAATGCAATATCCCGAAAATGTTGGGCAAGTCCTATGATTTTCTAAACATCATACTCAGTGTGTAGTTCGACTTTTTTATTGAGACTACTCTTGATTGGTAGCTATCGTAGTTAATTAGATATCACCAAAAGTAATTTTGCTAATTGCTAGCAGGTTGAGAGCACTGTGCATTATATTGAACATATGTAGAGACTAAAATAGCAAGTCTATGACCTTGGATCAATTTCTTGCTCATCTATTTTGATCCATTGATTGGTGGATCATGTTCCAAAGCACATAGGTGATTATTTGTGATCCTTATCAAGCTAAAGAGGCCCACTACACTCTCCATCACTTGTTCTTGGCTGGTGTGAAGCAGTTAGTTGCAACACCACTTCATCTTTGAAGCCTATCCACCATCTCCTCCAAGAAAACCTTCGTTCTAATCACATCCAAATTTTTTCTCCTTAAAACATAATCATGATATGCCAAATAAATGCACCAAAAAAAAATCTTTTTTTGATGTATCTTTGAAAAAAATAATAATCTCGAAGTTCATATTTGCCAACTATGTAATCTCATAGTTGAGTTAATCATAGATAACGTGGATGATTGTCTAACTTTATGAGAGACTCCATATAATGGTTTATATGTTCTACGGATAGGAAACCATTCAAAAATGCTATCTAGATCGAGTGTACAACGAAGAAAATGCATCGAAAGGTGTTAACATGTTCCTCAAGTAAAATAACTTCAATTTCCATTACACAAGGCAATCTTCTATGGGTAAGGTTAAAAACACGATAAGGGATTTCAAAAATCTAAATGATATAATGAACTACTGAGAGGGATGGTTTACTGCTTCGGTTTTCTCTATTAACTCAAATATTTGAGGTGAGAAACATAATGAACATGAACATGTGTATGCATAGGATTGAATGGATCTAGGATTAATGTATAGCTGATTATGACTCTAAAGAGGAAATTGATGTGATGTTTATGGGATTTGGGGCATGGTAGAAGGAGTGGGCTAGAACTACATGTGCACACTCGCATTTGGGTTAAAGGGAAATCAACCCATCCTCATTTTCAACATTCTTCTAAATAAGAAGAGATTATTTATAATATTTTTTGACAGAGCGGCATAATAGTAGCTTCTATCTATCATGCATTAGAGCATAAAAAATGGGCTGCTTTTGAAATATTAAATTGCCTTACGAATCATGACCGTATAAACATAGGTACTACAAAGTAGTAATTCCATCAAAGGTTGCTCCCTTGAAGAGGTTTTTTGGTTGTCTCAGTTCGCTGGCGTAGTGGTTGGGCCTCTCACCTCTTGAGGGGGGGCGAGGGTTCAATCCTTGGCAGCAACATGTAAGGGACATGTAATCTGGAAAGATGTTGCATTGTGGTTGAGTCCCACAGTTTGTCTATCCTTGCGGTAATGTTGACCGCCATTTAACCCAATCTTGTAAACCTCTATTCTTGTGGTATAAGGGGAGTCCCATGGGTACTATGCCCTTCTTTGTACAGTTGTAATTTCAAAGTTAAAGTTCGGGGGAGTATGCCTCGGCCGAACCTCCATTTAAAAAAAAAAAGAGGTTTTTTTGTTTGAGGACTTGAAGATCTGCATTTATGCTATGCAAGATGTGTGCAGGCACCCTTGTGGTCCAGCGAAAATAATATACTTCCACTCTAGCATGCGCAACACATAAAGCTATTTGATTGGAAAAAAGAAATCATCTCGAACTTCCCTTGTGCTTGGACCAACCTAAATGATATATATATATATAGGAAGGTTGGCATATCTCTACACATTGTTTGAATTAATTAAAAATACAAACGAAGATATGCCTACTACGCATGCAGAGATCCTACGTATTCCACAAAACAAGGGTTAGATGTACGTATTCCACAAAACAAGGGTTAGATGCTTGACATGGCTAGGATTACAAAGCTCGAAGGCCCACTAAAGTAGAGCTTAAAAACGAAAGACCCTAAAGTCGAACACACACACACTTAGTGTGATGATTGCAAAATCCAAATACGCAATCTATCTAGATCAAAGGCTACACTGATGAGTGCCCAAAGACCACAGTTTTACAAGCCAAAACCATATCATCCTACTTCAACAAGCCAAAACCATATCATCCTACTTCAACAACTAGGAGTTAGTACGCAAGGTTTGAATCGCCATTCCCCGCCCACCCAGAGGCAGCGGGCCAAACGAATCAAGGCCTGCTGGACAAGTAAGCTTATTTGGCAAAAGCTATGCATGATTGTTTGAGTGGTCAAGACGCATTTCTCATAAGACCGGTCCATCCTAAGCACACGCAGCTAATTGAGATAGAATTGTCATTGATTGCTTTTTTTTTGCACGATGATCCATTTGGAAAGAGCGACTTTTCTGAAGTCAACGGAGGATACAGTTCGTGGATAGATGAGATCTTCCCTCCATTTCCCCTCCACTTCCGTGCCACGACAGTGCTCCATATCTTTCTATGCAGGCGCAAGCATCGCCCGCTCTTCTTCGTCCTCCTTCTCGCCATTATCTTTCTCGAAATTTTATACCAACGGCCCGCCCCAAACCGATACGCCGGCAGGGCGACGTCTTCTGTTAGCGAAGGAGATTTCGTACGGCTGCCAGAGGTGGTGTTCGCTTCTTTTCTTCAGCTGTTTGTATCGGCGTTTTTGGACCTCCACGGCTGCGACGTCAGCTGCAGGATCTCCATTCCCCCCCGTTCCTTTCTCCATCGCTTTTCTTCTTCGTCTTCGTCTTTCTTTTCTCCTCGTTCACAATTCTGTACCGAAAGCCCTGCCCGAATCGCCACGCCGGAACTGGGGCGTTGCCTGATATCTAGTCAGATTGCAAATTTCTGTTCAATCGGTGGTGGTCTTTTAGCGGTGGTGATTGTTTCTTTAGTAAAGCTGTATCATCGGCAGAATCGATGCCTCTGCATAATGAAGCACGTGTCATTCTAGCTTCCCTGCCTGCTCTGTTCGCGATAGTTGCTGCGCTGAGCATCCGGCAGGTCGTTTGTACACAACTCTTTCTTCCGGAGATTCTATTTGATCCCGGGACATTAGAGGTTGAAGGTCAAAATGCACCTGCGACATCCGCAGATCCGTCTGAGAAGGAAAACGCCATGAAGGCACAAGGCATCCCGGAGGAACGCTTTCTTATTATAAATGAACAGATGCAGCAATGGCCGTCTGGGTCGATCGAAAATGGATTCATGTATGTACAAGTGTTGAGAGAGAGAGAGAGAGAGAGAGAGAGAGAGAGAGAGAGAGAGAGAGAGAGAGAGAGAGAGAGAGAGAGAGAGAGAGAGAGAGATGGTACTCGCAGAAGACGAGTCGTCAGAGGGCGCTGTGGCTGGACATGGAGGACAATCGGGGAGAGAAGGACGTGGCGATGGCAATTATATGGAGGAAAGGTATCTTCTGAGTCTACCTTCCATGTCGACGAACAGCAACATCACCGGATTGTTGATCTTCGGCTTCCTTATTACAAGCGACATCGGCAAATCGACCTGCTGCTTTCCCGCTACACATCTCATCCCCTTCCTCGCAAAATGCTCCATGGCGCATCCCAGGGCGAGAAAGTTGATGTCTATACCGCAGGTGTGCAAGTTCATTTCCGTCTAACAGAGAACGTCCGCTCTATCCTTGGGGATCATCCATACATTTTCCTGCATCTCGCAATGGCCTTCCTTCTCATCGGATCCATTGCAGGCTTTCTGCATATCATCGATTTTCCGATCAGAATTCCTATGTAGGTTAATCACATAGACTTTCTGTATTCTTCAATCCTGAACTTGAACTTGTGTATATAGATTCATTCTTGATCCTGCTCATAAAATTTAGCATACAACCAAATTAACCCAATCAGCCGAATAGCAGTACAGAAGATTCTTTGGACAACGCATCCAGTCCCTTGTCTCTATCTTCCTTCTTCGGACATTTTTGGCGGCTCTCATTTCTCTCATGTCCATTCGAAGTGTCACTTTCTTTCGGTTTTTCCTGTTGAGCATGAACGATTTGTATTAGCAAAAGGTTTTGTTTTTTAAAGGGATTTTGGCCAAGGTATTACTCTCCGGGATTAGCTTGAACTGAATGAAAGTACAAGTAAAGCTGGGCTAATTACCTATGGGATTAAAGATATTAAAGAGCTTTTAGAGGAGATTAAAGAGATTAAAGAGCTAAGTACAAGTAAAGTTGGGCTAAGTACCTATGGGATTAAGTTACACGTAGAGATTAAAGAACTTTTAGAAGGAGCTCCACTTTTTTAAAACAAACTTTTACAAATATTGAGTTTGGACTTGCCTTCAAAACCGAACTTCATAATGGGGAGTTTCCTAAATGCATGGTCGATAAAGTCTTCATCTCATCTTTTTTGATTGCCCTTGTTCAAATAACACCTTGACTTTCTAGCTAGAGCCCCTGGTTCTATCCATAATTAATCTTTTAATAGCTAAGATTTGACTCGGTAAATGCTACCATATGGGCTGATCTTCTTGGAGCCACAATAGATTTGAGTACCCTTGTATGAAATTCTGTCTTCCCAAACCTCGTAGATTTGACGATATTATAGCCAATTGAAAACGAAGATGTTCTTCATACACTCTAGCTAAGGGATTTTGTATGGCCTATGGTTGTATGAAATTATAATTCTTTTCTTGGGTTGTCTCTCCCCTTTTCCTATGAGACATTATATCTTCTTCCTTTTCTCTAATTTACTTAATTTTCTACTGCACTAAAAAGAGAGATTTTCTAAGCATAAAGTCATACGAATTCGCATAAATATGTCCGTAATGTGCTTACCTCTCTTCGCATTCAAGAGTACTCGAAAGTGTTCTCAAGCATTTAATGATCTCACT